>VBSM01003169.1:1815926-2023371 GCA_008086735.1 Cheirogaleus medius
AAAAAAAAAAAGAAACCATTTATTCATCATAAAGAGGCTTGGCCTAGATGATCTGAACGTCCATCTCCAAATCTAGCCGAGTATGATTGTAAGCGTGGTTCACACAATACCACAAATCGGCTTGGAGTCAGAGATCATATCTCATTTTAATCAATTGGGAAGACAATTCAGAGACAACAAAATTTAAATTGGACTTTAATCATGTGTAGAATTTTCATAGTTGAGATAGGAGTGATAAATTTTTAGGCAGAAAAAATATTAAGGATTCGTATTTCATTGCTGTGCCGTCTATGGATTTAGTGTTTAACTAGCATGCTTTCCCAGGCTCCCAGCTTTTACGAGAACAGCTAAATTCATGGTTCCCATACATATCAATTTTGAACCCAAAAGACGTATCTTTTGGTCTAAAAAAAATCTTTATTATTTCCATTTTAGTTTAGTCTAGATTTGGCAAGAACATAAAACTAATATGCAGTTTTCTCTCCTCTTGGTTCAAGGAAGGAATCTGATAACTTTATCTCAAACTCATCAACAATAAATTAAATCATCCCAAAGTGTCAAGTATCTAATAACATTTGGAAATAGGAAGAGAAAAAAATCCTTCACTAATTATGGAAAAAAATCCTGTTTTATGGATACACTGAAAAATCCTTCACTAATTATGGAAAAAAATCCTGTTTTATGGATACACTGAAAGGTGTTAATAGTACTTTCAGAAAGCAAATATATATGATTCAGTGTCTTATCAGAAATGAATGCAATCCTCATGTATAAAACAGGGACTGTTAAACTATATTAAAAACACTTGAAAAATACTATTTTCCTCAAAATTCTCCCCACTCTGCTTCATAAGCATTTTCCAGTTACCTTAGCTTATTATTTATTTGCTTTCTGAATGAGTGAAAAAAATTGGTCACAATTTTATCATATACCCATCTTGGTATGTACATAGGGTAAAACCATGTTAGTGAAAAGAAGAGCAGAAAATTATCCTAATAAATTTTATTTAAGATTTTCCTCCTACTATAAAATTTTCCTTATGTACTTTTAAATAGATTTTAATATTTCCTGGTATCAAACAGCAAACATTAATATTTTTAGGCAGACACTGTACGTGAAAAACTTTTGCCCGAATTTAAGGAACATAAGATTTGTGGCAAACTTTTACTTATAAAAAAAGCATTAGTAGGAGATTTATTTCATTGATCCATGAAGTAAAATATATTTTTCTCTGCAGAAACATGCTAGATAATACAACAAATGCCAGTGTGCTTAACATTGGTCAATATTATAGATTTCCTTTATATATAAATATGAATCTGATATATCTCACTTTTTTATCTTTTGTATAATTTAATAAGATAATTTTCCTTTGAAGGTCTTATGTAGTTTTTGTTAGTTTTATTCCTAATAGGTACTAAATATAAATATAATTTTCACTGATATTGTGACTATTTGCATTTTGTCAGTTTTGTATCCAACAAATTTACTAAACTCTTTTTTAGGTTGAATACTGTTTTGGATTTGCTATATGAATAGCAATTACTTTGTTACTTCTTTTAAAATTTGTATGTTTCATATTTATTTTTCTTAAATTACAGTATTGACCAGGACATCCTATGCAATGTTCAGTAACTGAATGATAATAAAACACTTGTTTCATTGCTGATGTTAGTGGGAATGGACCTTACATTTTACTTTTAAGAATAATAGTCCTATGGTTTTTAGTAGCATTTTATCAGGTAATAATGTTCCTTTCAATTCCTATTTTTATGGAACTTTTTTCATAAAAGGATGTTGAATTTTTCTTTTTTTTTATTTCAGCATATTACAGGGGTACAAATGTTTAGGTTGCATATACTGCCTTTGCCCCACCCGAATCAGAGCTTCAAGCGTGTCATCCCCTAGACGGTGCTCACTGCACTCATTAGGTGTATATATGTCCATCTCCCCCATCCCCCTTCCTATCTGCCCAACACCCGATGAATGTTATTACTATATGTGCACTTAAGTGTTGATCAGTTAATACCAATTTGATGGTGAGTACATGTTGTGCTTGTTTTTCCATTCTTGTGATATTTCGCTTAGTAGACTGGGTTCCTGCTCTATCCAGGATAATACAAGAGGTGCTAGATCACCATTGTTTTTTGGGGCTGAGTAGAACTCCATGGTGTACATATACCACATTTTGTTAATCCACTCATGTATTGATGGGCACCTGGATTGTTTCCACATCTTTGCAATTGTGACTTGTGTTGCTATAAACATTTGAATGCAGATGTCTTTTTTATAGAATGACTTTTGTTCTTTTGGGTAGATGCCTAGTAATGGGATTGCTGGATCAAATGGTAGTTCTACTGTAGATTTTTGAGGTATCTCCATATTACTTTCTACGGAGGTGGTACTAGTTTGCAGTCCCATGCCAACATTTATTGTTTTGGGACTTTGTGATAAAGGCCATTTTCACTGGACATAAGTGATATCTCATTGTGGTTTTGATTTACATTTCCCTGATGATTAGAGATGTTGAGCATTTTTTCATATGTTGGGAATTAGTCTGTCTACTTTTGAAAAGTTTTTGTTCATTTTCTTTGCCCACTTTTTAATGGGGTGGTTTAATCTTTTCTGGCTGATTTTCTTGAGTTCTCCATATATTCTAGTTATCAGCCCTTTATCGGATATGTAACATGCGAATATTTTCTCCCATTCTGTAGGTTGTCTGTTTGCTCTCGTGATAGTTTCCTTGGCTGTGCAGAATCTTTTTAATTTGATCAAGTCCCATTTATTTATTTTTGTTGTTGCTGTGATTGCCTTTTGGGTCTTCTTCATAAATTCTTTGCCTAGGTCAATGTCTAGAAGAGTATTTCCAATGTTTTCCTCTAGAATTATTATAGTTTCATGCCATAGGTTTAAGTCTGTTACACACCGTGAGTTGATTTTTGTGAGAGATGAAAGGTGCAGATCCTGTTTCAGTCTTGTACATCTGGCTATCCAATTTTCCCAGCACCACTTATTGAATAAGGATTCTTTTCCCCAGTGTATGCTTTTGTCTGCTTTGTCAAAGATTAGATGGCTATATGAGAATGGTTTTATATCTGGGTTCTCATTTCTGTTCCATTGGTCTATGTCTCTGTTCTTGTGCCATTACCATGGTGTTTTAGTTACTATAGCCTTGAAGTATAGCTTGAAGTCTGGTAAATTGACATCTCCCAATTTGTTCTTTTTGCTTATGATTGCTATTGCTATATGGGGTCTTCTCTGGTTCTATACAAAGTGTAGAATTTTTTCTATATCTGTGAGAAATGATGTTGGTATTTTAATAGGGATTGCATTGAATCTGTCGATCACTTTGGGTAGTATAGACATTTTAACAATGTTGATTCTGCTGACCCATGAGCATGGTATGGTTTTCCACATGTTTATGTCCTCTGTTATTTCCTTCCTGAGTGTTTGAATTTTTCAAGTGATTTTTTTCTTTGCCTATATTTCTTCATCATATATTCATTCAGTTTAACCTCTTCGGTATCAGCGTCGACTATAGTCGACAGCCACAGATGAACTCAAGTGTCGACTTTAACCGACAGCCAAAAGCTTTTACTTTTATCTCTGCAGTTGCAGTGTGTACATTCAGCTAATAAGTTACTACGAATCTGTGACCTTTTTAACAAGTCCTTAGTAGGAGTTTTTATAGTTATTTTCCTAAAGCTGCCTGTAAAGTAAAATAAGCTTTCAGTGCTTTAAAGCTTTCCTCATCACACAAGAGCAAAACAGATTCGTCATCAATGCACAGCACAAACTATCGTGCGGACTATGAGTGCTGGCTATGGGCAAGGTTTCGTGGGCGGTGAGCACAGTACCAAAGTGGTTAGATTAATGTTTTATACTGATTTGCTAATTTAAAAATTATATCTTACCAATTTGCATTCCAATAATTTTAAAATACCAATAAACCTTATCTGGTATTTTTGAATTTTTAAATAGTATGTTAATTAGATTGAATTTATTTTTTATGTTTTTTAAACTTTTATTTCTCCATCTGTTTTTAAATGTGAGAATTAATAGTCATTTAATTTTTATATGCATTTGTCTCATTTTCTCATATATGTTTTGTGAGATTCATAAAATGAGTAAAATAGTTTCCTGTAAGTTTTTCTCTAAACTATATTGAAGTTGATCAATGGTTATAAAGTTTCAATTATGCTAGATAAATAAGTATTAGAAATCTGCCATGCCTGTATAGTGCCTATAGTTTACAATACAGTATTGTACATTTCAAAATTGTTAATGTTGAATGTTAAATGTTCTTACCACAAAACATTCTCAAAAACACAAGCATTCTTATTAAGAAACAAAAACAAAGCGACAGAAGGTAATCTTGTGAGGTATTGGTTATGTTTATTACATTGATTGAGGTAATGGTATCACATGTGTTTACATGTGTCCAAACTCATTAAATTGTACACATTAAATATATGCAATTTTATGTATCAATTATACCTCTGTAAAGGTGTTAAAAAAGATATTTTGGTGATATTGGGATTATTTGTGCCTTTAAAATCTGGCAAAATTTACTTATGAAATAGTCTGGGTCTGTTATTTATTTTAGAGAAAGTTATATTGTATATTTTTTCCAACTGATGTTTTAATGGATAATGGTCTGTTCAGTTTTTTTGTTTTTAAATCAATTTTGGTAATTGTTTTTCTGTAAAATTGCCCATTCATATATCTTTTCAAATATATTGGGATTAGTTGTTTATAATACTTTCTAATAATTAAAAACTCTAATGTACTGTCATTACATTGCCTCTTGAAATTGCTAATACTATTTATTTTTACTTCCCTTCTTTTTACTACTAATTTTCTTTATCAGTCTTTCCAGAGAAACCCAAGCCTAAGATTGTCAACATACGATTCTATTAATCGCAATAATTATTTCAGGAATGGACACATGCCCTAATATACAATAGTGATTAACGGGGTGAGGTTTTCTGGGGCATCTGGAAAATAATGGTCTTTCCTTTAAGAGATAGACATCAAAAAAGATGACCTCTTTTCTCTGAGCATTTTTGGATACGTATTTGTGCCCCTGAACTATTAAAATATTATTTATATCATCCTAATGAGAAAAAGCGCCCAAAAATATTTTTAAAAAATCAAGCATAATTTAGGGAGATTTAACTTTAGTTTGTAGATTAAGTCAACAATCTACCTCTGAATTCTGAGATTTATGGGCCAAAAATTCCTTACTGTTTGAACCATTTTGAGATAGATTTTTGCTTCCTTAAATTCTCACTCTTGCATTTCTGTTATTTTTTTGTGATATGTCCTTTAGGTTTACTCTATCTTTCTTTCTCAGACTTCTTTGGTAGATTTTCTGCATGGTTGTCTATATAATAAAAATGTACTTAGAAGTTGGTCAGTAAATGTTTTTCATGAGAATAAAGAAAGCCATTATTTCTCCTTCTCCCTAATATCCACGTATTGGTAAATTCTACCTCAGTATCTCTCAAAGCCACTGGCTGTCCTTCTGGCACCACTCCTATAGATGAGGCCATCATAATCTCTAGCTTGGCTGACTTTAAACTCACAGAACTAGATTCCTTGACTCCAGGATAGCCACCCTCTTTTCTGTTATAATCTCTGCAGCTGGACACATTTTATAAAGTACATATCTCTATCTGGCACTTTTCTGCTTAAAATCTTTTAAAGACTGAACTGTAAGAAAATTGGGTTGAAATAAGGGAAACCAGCTCTGGCAAACGAGCAGAAATGGAATTCATTTGCAGAATATTGGATGGCTCATGGAATCATGCTGAGAAAATAGGTGGAACAAAAAGGAGAAAAGGTATAGCCAAAACTTTGTCACAGGCACTGTCTTCTGTGACAGAGTTTTGACACTTTGTAGGACCTTATCTGCTCAGGGTTTAAGAGAGGGAATATCTACCTGCTGTTCCTATAAGATATGAGTCTTTTATTTATCAAAATAGCAAGTAAAAATTAACAGTCATTCTCAATTTCTCCAGTCCAAACTCTACAACATGGCTTATATATGCATTGAGCTATCCATGTTTTCTTTCTCTTTCTTTCTTTCTCACCAGGAATGTTCTTCTGGCTAACTCTCACTCATCCTCTAGTTCTGAGCTTAGAATTTGTTTCTTCTACTGTAGCTTTTCCTATCCCTCATGACCAGGTTGAATGTTCTATGTTCTCATAGAACAAACTGTATTTAAAATGTCTTATTATTATAATATATATAATTATACATTTCTTTTACTAGCTTTTGTATTCTCCCCTATTTCTGCCACCTTTTATTCTTTGTACATAAAATGATACATGGCACAAGTAGACATTCAATATACATGTATAGAATAATTAAATAATACATGTGGAGGCATTCAGTGGAATTCCTAGAAAAAACTTAGCATTTAATATTGTCACAGTTTCCTCGTCTTTTCTTTTTTCTCTTTATTTAGGTAGAATTTTATTTGAGATTTGTTGACAAGATCTGGATTTTGATATACTAAAAGTGAATCCATGGCAGGAAACCTGACAGCATCTGATACTAACTGCTCTTTTTCTATAATAACAAGTATAGGCTGGGCACTGTAGTTCACACTTGTAATCCTAGCACTCTCGGAGGCTGAGGTGGGAGTATCACTTGAGGTCAGGTGTTTGAGATCAGTCTGAGCAAGAGCAAGACCCCATCTCTACTAAAAATAGAAAAATTAGCTGGCCATGGTAACCTGTGCCTATAATTCCAGCTACTTGGGAGACTGAGGCAGGAAAATGGCTTGAGCCCAGGAGTTTGAGGTTGCTGTGAGCTAGGCTGATGCCACAGCACACTAGCCCAGGTGACAGAGCCAGACTCCATCTCAAAACAAAACCAACCAACCAACCAAACCAACAAAGCCAACTATATCCCTGTAATGCCTCTTAGGATTTCATTTTCTGTGTAGCTAGAAAACTTACTGAGAACTCAGGTTGTAACTAGAGTATTTGATTACTCTGTTCTCTGAAATCAGAGCTCTTCTTTGTGTACTAGTTGGTGATCATGCTAATTATATACAAATTTCCTTAAATTTATAAGTGGATCTCAATATACCTTGCCTGATAGGTTTATAAACAATGGTCTTTTTTCATCTTACCTAGATTATAATTCAAGCTTTAAGCTCTATTTAAAAAGTGAGTTAATCATAGCTCTTATAATGACACAAGGGAGAATATAAAGCAACTGGGTAACAATCAACATGATAGCTAGAACAGTATCTCTCACTTATCAATGCTAACATTGAATGTAAATGGTATAAATGCCCCACTTAAAAGATTCAGACTGATACAATGGATAAAATGATCACAATGCAAATATCTTCTGTCTCCACAAAAACCATTTGACTCATGAAGATTCCTACAGACTCAAGGTAAATAGGTAGAAAAAATATTACATGCAAATGGAAACCAAAAGCAAGCAGAATTGGCTTTTCTTATACCAAATAAAACAGACATTAGATCAACAACAGTAAAAAAACAAATATGAGCATTATAAAATGATAAAAGGATCAGTTCAATAAGAAGATATAACAATCCTAAATATATGTGCATCTAACTCCAGAGCTCCCATATTCATAGAACAAATACTACCAGACCCTAATAAATAAATAGCAACATAATAACAATGGTGACTTCACTCCACTGATAGAACTTGATAGATAATTGAGGCAGAAAATCAACAGACACACTAGACTTAAATGGGACTCGAGAACAAACGGATCTAATAGACATTTATAGAACATTTTACCTTAAAACTGCAGAATGCATATTCTTTTCATTAGCACATGGAATATTTTTCCAAAATAGAACATATGGTAGGCCACAAAACCAGTCCTAGCAAATTAAAAAGAAATCTCAATAATACCATGTATTTCTCAAACCATGGTGGAATAAAACTAGAAATCAATTCCAAGAGGAACTCTCAAAACTACACAAATACGTGGAAATTAAACAACCTGTTTCTGACTGATCTTTGGGTCAGTGATTAAATCAAGATGAAAATCAAAGAAATGTTTTGAATTGAATGACAATGGTGGCACAAGCTATCATAATCTATGGGATAGAAAAGAAAACAGTCCTAAGGGGGAAGTTCATAGCACTAAATGCCTATATCAAAAAGACATAAGGAACACAAGTTAACAACTTAATGTTATACTTCAGACAATTAGACAAGAAGACCAAACCCAAAGCTAAGAGAAGACAAGTAATAACATAGATCAGAGCAGAACCAAATGAAATTGAAACCAAAAAAATACAACAGATCAATGAAACAAAAAGAGAGAATATTCAAATAAGCTCAATCAGAAATAGAAAAGGAGACATTACAACTGATACCACAGAAATACAAAAGGTTGTCAGAGACTACTACAAACTAGAAAATCTAGAGGAAATGGTTAAATTCTTAGAAACACACACCTCCCAAGCTTGAATCAAGAAGAAATAGAAGTCCTGAACAGAGCAATATTGAGTAGCAAGATTGAAACAGTCATTAAAAATCTCCCAATAAAAAACAGCTCAGGACCTGACATATTTATAGCCTAATTCTACCAGACCTACAAAGATCTAGTACCTATCCTACTAAAACTGATCCATAACATTGAGAAGGAGGGAATCCTCTCTAACTCATTCTATGCAGCCAGTATCACCCTGATACCAAGGTCAGGAAAGGAAACAACAACAAACTATAAACCAATATCCCTCATGAACATAGATGCAAAAAAACACTCAACAAAATATTATACTAGCAAACTGAATCCAACAGCATATCAAAAGAATAATTCACCAGGATCAAATGGATTTCATCTCAGGGATGCAAGGATGGTTCGACATGTGCAAATCAATAAATGTAATTCACCACATAACAAGAATTAAAAACAAACCACAAGATCATCTCAATAAATGCAGAAAAAGCATTCAACAAAATACAGTACCCTTTCATGATGAAAATTCTTATCAAACTAGGCATAGAAGAAAAATACCTCAAAATAATAAAGGCATATATGTCAAACCCACCACCACCATCATAATGAATGAGATAAAGTTGAAAGCATTCCCCCTACAAACAAGAAAACTGTGCCCTATTTCATCACTTCTATTTGATATACTACTGGAAGTCCTAGCCACAAGCAATCATGCAATAGGAAGAAAGAAAGTGCATACAAATTGGAAAAGAGATCAAACCATCTCTATTTGCTAATGATATGCTCTTATATCTAGAAAATTCTAAAGACCTCTCCAAAAGACTCCTAGAATTGATAAATTCAGTAAAGTCTCAGGTTACAAAATTAATGTGCACAAGTCAGTAACATTTCCATATACTAATAACAGCCACTCTGAGAATCAAATCAAGCACTCAGTACCATGTATAATAGCTGCCAACAAATAAGTACCTAGGAATATACTTAACCAAGGAGATGAAAGTTCTTACAAGGAGAACTACAAAACACTGATGAAACAAATCATAGATGATACAAACAAATGGAAAAACATCCCATGCTCATGGATTAGAAGAATCAATATTGCTAATGTGTCCATACTACTTAAAGTGATCTACAGATTCAATGCAAGTCCCATCAAGATACTAACATCATTTTTCACAGAATTAGAAAAAATAATCCTAAATTCATATGAAATCAAGAAAGAGCCCTAATAGGAAAAGGAATCCTAGGCAAAAAGAACAAATATGGAGGCATTGCATTATTCAACTTCATGTTGTATCACAAGGCTACAGTAACCAAAACAGCATGGTACCGCTATAAAATTACGCACATAGATCAATGGAACAGAATAGAGAACCCAGAAATAAAGCCATATGCATACAACTAAATAATCTTCAAAAAAGCAGATAAGATTGGGGAAAGGACACACTATTCAACAAATAGTGCTGGTAAAATTGGAGAGCCACATGCAGAAAAATGAAACTGGATCCCTGTCTCTTAACCATACACAAAAATTAACTCATGTGTTATTCCATGGTGTGTGTGTATATAAACACACACCATGGAATACTACTCAGCCATAAAAAATGGAAATAATGTATTTTGCAGCAACTTGGATGGAATTGGAAGCCATTATCTTAGGTGAACCACCTCAGGAATGTAAAAACAAATACTGCATGATCTCATTTATAAGTAGGAGCTAAGCCATGGGTATACATGGTCATACAGAGTGGTGAAATATACTTTGGAGACTCAGAAGGGAGAATGGTGGGAGGAGGATGGGGGATCAAAAATTACTATTGGGTATGGTATATACTATTCATGTGATGGGTACACGGAAAGCCTTGACTTTGCCACTATACAATTTATGAATCAAAAAACCACTTATACTCCCTAAATCTATTGAAAGAAAAAATGGAAAAAAAGAGAGTTAATTGGAATATTTCTTAGTCAAAAGCTATTTTTAAAATACAACATTTATCTACAACTTTGGCAAGCTATCTAGTGAAAAATTATATCATGTATTTATTCAGCCAATTTTTATTTAATATATATCCATTGGGTACCTACTAGGTTTTAGACACTGGAATTAGGTACAAATTATACCAATATAAGTAACATCCAATTCTTAATTTACAATGTAGTGAAGGAGACATACATAAGCCATTCATTCTAAAACAAACCATGGGAGAAAATTTGAGTAAAATGGAAGCACAGAGGAGTACCCCAAGGTAAGGAAGAAAGTGACAGTTCTCTTTTTTTGACAGTCAAGGAAGGATAACTAATAAGGGAGGGCAACTGAAATACAAATTCCTTTGATGTGCCTTAAGTGCAAAGGAGATCAGGTGTAGAGCATTGGTTAAAACAAATATCAGTTGTAATCTACCTGTGGAAATCAGACCATGATTGTAAAAGTTTTACTCAAAATCATAATGCATTGAAATTTATAGTAATTTACAGTGACTAAGGACATAATTTCAAAGAATTTAGCAATTATGGATATTACTTTAGAGCCATTAGATATTAATTTAAATAATTATGGAAGAATCAGTTTCCTCAGAATGACTAAAGATCCCTATATTCCTTATTTTAAAAAGGATGGCCTAATAAAGCAAATAAAAAGATGACTTGTGTTAATAGACATATTAACCAGAGAATGACTAGGAAAATTGAATCAGAATGACCAGAGAAATTTCTAGAAAGCAACTTTTTCATTATGTTGAAGTTATATAATTTTAGAGTATATACAATTTAAACATTAAATATCTCAACTATGTATTCGATGTTTATTTTGTAACATATTTATAAATGCTGTGGCAGACTGTATTGTTTATAATTTTTCCTTCCTTCTCTCTGTCACAATTTGTTATGGGCCAGTATACTTTCCTGCCCCTATAGATTTTTTGGTTTGGCCATGTGACTTCCTTTGACAGTGGAATGAGGATGCAGTGAGAATCTGCCAGTCCTGACATGAAGCTGCAAGAAGACTTAAATACTTTTGCTCAACCTTCTTGGAGATTCTTCTGAATCATTCCATTTGAAATGAAAAGCACTTTCTTTGAGTATCTGGTGAGAAACACATGGTCCTGAATCTAATCCCCAGTCAGAAGTCAAACTTTTCTAGCCAAGTTACATACCTGTAAGCATGAAATAGTTGCTTGTTTTAAGCCATGGAGATTTTGGGATAGCTATATAGCATATGTTAATAGAAACCTGATAAATATAGATAGATTTGACAGGCAGTGAAATAACTATCTATTTCACTGCCTCTCTATAGCATGAGGATGATATAGAAAAAGAAATCATACTAGCACTTGCTCTGTGCTAGATACTGTTTTAGATATTTACCATGTGTTATGTATAGTATAGCTTAGTGATTAAAACTTCAGTTCTGTTCTCAGCTCATCATTTACAACCTGTGTGTCCTTGGGAAAATTATGTAATATTTTGGTTCCTAGTTTCTCTTTTAAAAATATAGAATATCTCACTAGCTTTTTAAAAGGTATATATTAGGTAAAACAAGAAAAATATTTGCTAGACACATAAGTATTTACCAAATGTTAGCTGATAGGCTGGTGAGGCAAGTTTTATTAAATCAGTTTTAAAGATTTTTTGAAAGGTAGGATTAATAATATTAACTAGTCTTGCATTATTTTGAACTCAGGTTTTCTTAATAATAAAGTCCAAGCTTTGTTAAACACACCTGTAAGTTAGAAATGTCTTTCTCCTACAGATCCTACATTAAAAAAAAATCTCTTAAGACCTTTTTTTAATGTCAAGTTGCTTTGGGGCAAAGAATATCATAAAGTCCAATATACTCATAACCCAATTTTAACAATTATCAACATTTTAAAGCATTTTTAAATTCAGAAGCTAATCACAAATGTGATAAGACAAGTTAATTACACACGTTATAAAAAGTTATCTATTGCTTTATAGCAAATTGCCTCAAAACTTAGTGGCTTAAAACAAAAAACATTTATTATCTCACAATTTTTCTCCCAATCTAGAATTCAAGTGCAACTTTGCTGGATCCCTGTGTCTCTGCCTCAAGGTCTCTCGAGTTGTGATCTCATATGAAGGCTCAAGTAGCAACAAATTTACTTCCACACTCAGTAACATGGCTGTTTGTAGGATTAGTTCCTCACAGTATTGAATTGCTTGATAGCTGTTGGTGGGAAACTTTCCTCACTTCCTCCATTCCTTACCATTCATGAGCCTTCTTTATTTCCTTGCTACATGGCCCTTTTCACAGTGTAGCTCACAATGTGACAACTGGCTTCCCACAGAGCAAATGAGTAAAAGAGCAAGAACTAACACCCAAGATGGAGGCCATACTCTTTTTCACTACTTTATCTCGGGAATGACCTTCTCGTTACTTTTGCTGTATTCTTATTTGTTAGAAGTGATTCTATAAGTCTAGTTCACACATGAGAGAAGAGACACAAGGGTGTAAATACCAAGAAGCAGTATACTGGCAGGCAAGTTGGAGGTTGCCTCACACAGGTTAGGAATAACTTTCAAGTAGAAGATTTCTAATACATTTGTTTTACAAATACATGAAATGGGCATTAATTGAGATTCTTTCCTGACTTACATAAGAACTCGTGATTGTCAGGTGGTAACAGGGCTCTCGGCCTAGTTGTGGAATTGTATTCACAAAGCTCTTTAAGAGGGTATGATTGTCTTTAATCAACTAGACTAGTGTTTGTCAATCAAGGATCAGTGAAATGCTGGAGTTTTAAGAAATACTTTTAGGATTCTATGTTTTTAAAAACATGAGGCTAGATATTCTACTGGAATTAGGAAATGGGGTCATAAATTTGATTTAAAAATAGGAAATGTACCCATCAGAAAAATTATGGTTCATAAAATCTACTCTTCTATTGGCCTTTCGGACAGGTGAATCTTAAAATAAAAAAGAAAAACTTGTTAAATGAATCACTAGATGAGTGAATGAATGAAACTTACTCATTTGCTTGTTAGGTATACTAATGTGATGGATATTATTTAGAATTCTTATCTTTGTCATCAGTCATCTGAGGAAGGAGGTTTTTCTTGAATGGAAAACTTGGTTGCTATACTCTCTGACAAATTTTCCATGGACTGGAATATCTAATTTGTACTTTTGCTTAAAAAAGTCTTTTAAAATTCTCTTAAAATAAATGCTAGTTTTCTATGTGCATCCCTATAAATTATCTTTCATATTATATTGACATTTTGGTTGCATTTGAATGACATAAAATTTTTCTTTGAATTGTGAGTGGATAAGTTTGCACCCAGGCCTCAATACATAGAAAAAAATTATTTTTATTACATGTTTCCCCAATGATTGATGACATTGTGAAGTTAGATTTTCACTTTCCAGTGCAAAATCAATTTTTCTACTAGAGTAACCTGCAACTATAATGAGTTTGGAAAAATCTTTTCTGGTTTCATGCTGAGATTCCATTAGCTTCATTTAGAGATTGCTATATACACAGATGCACAGTACCAATGGAATGCTGTTTTTTTGTAGTTGCCCCAAACCATTCAGTGGCATGAAGCTTGAATGGGTGTCCTGAAATTACAGCCTTCGGAGAGCCTTAAAAGTCTGGGAACAAATGTTATAGTGTCAATTAATGTAAATGTCTTCAAATCTGCAAGCTTATTTCTCCAGAGTAAATGTTTTGCTTGGGAAACTTCCAGAAATAATAAGCTTTGAATTCTCCAACTAAAAATGCTCCTAAGATGTCTGTGTGGAGAGGAAGCTAATTCTTTATTTTTGAATATTCAACAAAGCCAAAGCAAAATATATGTAGCACATTTTATAAACTAAAAAAATTAATATTACATTTTATTTGAAAGTTACAATATGTTAGCAGTAAAAATTTGATTCATGCTATAGTATTCATTAGTATGAAATGGTTCTTTTAATAAATACTTGAAGCTGAGTCAATCAATTGTTTTATAGCAGTATTGTTACATGTATAATTCCCATGAAAGAAAATTTAATTATTGAAATCTGAAATCTCTGTAGTTATGATAGAATCATTTTACATAATTGTTCTTTTTTCTAGACTGTCTCTCCTTGGCTGTGTTCACATGACACTAATATATATTTTAAGGCAAAATAAATTATTTGATCAATTTTTACTCTTTTGTAATGACAAAACACCAACTGATATTTTCCACAAAATTTCTTCAAATCACCAATATTTTCCATTTCGTATATTCAGACTTAGAATGTCTAAAAAATTGTTCTGAAGTTGACAAAAGGGAAGTCAATTTAGTACCTCCCGGGGAAAAAAATAAATCTAGTGCAAAGCATGCAATGTGAAGGAAAACTTGTGAAGAAATAATGGTAAAATATCCAGAGGTGAGAGCAGAGAGAAAATTGTATATGACCTTGCATTATCCACCCAACTGTAGCAAAGCTGCACAAAATGCCATTGAGATTTCCCACTGGATACAACTCCATCATATTACCTATTAGAGAGGTGACAGACTTTCTACTTTTGTTGCCCTTGTGAGAAACCCCCTGGAGCATCAAATTCAGTCCTGGACAACTCAATACTAGAGAAATAGAAAGACCAAAGGGTATTTTAAGGAAAACAACATCTTGTAGGAAGTTTCATAGAATTATAGGGCTGAAAGGAATCCAGAAAGGTCATCTAATCTCCTATCCTGCCTCTGGGAATGATTGCATTTAAACCATTGAATCTCCTTTAAGAAAGGAAATTGTACAATGTTTCTACTGTTTTAATATCTCAGGTATATATATTGGGATATTTAACCTAAACTCATCAGACTATAACTCTTTAAACATTGTTTTAAGATTTCAACAGAGGACACAAATTTTAAGTTTAAAATTCTATAAATTTTTACAAATACAGCAGTGGAATTACAACCTAAATAAAAATACACAGCATTCCCAGCATTCCAGATGCCTCACTCAATTCATTATAAGTCAATATCCTATCTCACACTCATGGTGAAAGTAACTACTGTTTTTATTTCTATACCTGTTGATTATAAATGAACTTATACATGTTCTTTATTTCTGGATTTCTTTGCTTAATGTTATATAATTTAACCTGGAATAATAAAGTTTGTCCTTTTTTATTGTTCTATGATATTCCATTATAAATATATCACCATTTATACATTTCACTGTAGACAGACTTTTTTTCTGCTTTGTCTATTATCAATAAAGTTGTTTTGAGCATTCCTATACATGCATTTGGTAAACATATATATGTATTTCTCCTGGGAAAATATCTAGGAGTAAAATTGCTAGGTCATAGAATATTTGTATGATTTCTTTTAGTAGTTCCATCAAACTCTCTCAATTTACATTGTTACTATCAGTGCATAAGAATTTATGTTGCTTCACAGTCTTACCACTACTTGATATTGTAAGTTATTTTTAAATTGTAACCATTCTAGTAATATGCAATGATATTTTCATTGAGGTTCTAACTTTGTATTTTTTGATGACTAATGAGGTTGAATATCTTTTCATATCCTTATTAGATATTTCAATATCCTCTTCTGCAATACCTATTCATGACTTCTGCTATTTTTAATTGTTCAATAACAAAATTATATATCAATGTGCATGTGTGTGTATGTTTTAGATGAGTCCATCTTTTATACAGATAGAGCACCCAAAGTTTGTCCTGGAGTTCAGTCCACAATAGCCAGCCTAAAAAAGAAAGAAAATGGAGAATTGCATGAGGATACATTTTCATAGAAAGCTTGAAATCGATGTGCATCATGTCTGTACACATTCTGTTAGTTAAAGTTTGCTTTGACTATAGAAGTTTCATTAGTTACAAAAAATGTAATCTTGTTGATTAGGCAAGTAGAGAACACAGGTTTGGTTGAACACTTAATCAGTCTCTGACACAAAAACATTTTATATATAAGTTTTTATTAGAAAGCAAGGAATCTCAGTGTCATAATTAAATCAAGCTAACTTGGTAACACGTTTAGATTGTCTGTCTACTAGGATCTCAAACTATGCCTGTGTGTAACCATTCATTTTTAATTTTGATTATTTATATTAATTCTAACTTTTGTTATATTGAATTATTTTCATATAAATTCTTATTGTATTGATTTCTCAGTCTTTTATAGAATCTCCGAGTTGAAAAATACCACAGAGGTCATTTGGTCCAATCCTTATCCAATGCATAAATCCCCTCCAGCTGGTTAAACTCATTTTTAATTCCAAAGCTATTCTCCAAGCTTCTAGTCATTTCATCAGCAAACTTAATTAACAGGGACTCTATTCAATCTATTGACTCATGAGGCCAGCTTAACAAAATTAATAAATATATAATTTGGCTGACTGCACAGTGAGGTGAAAGATATGGGAGTAATGTACATTACCTCAATGCCTGTAATTCCTTTCACAACATTACCAAGCAATATTAGATAATCCTAAATTCATTTTGCTATGGAAAAAAAAATAAAGTCTAGTTACAACAGCATACTATCAAGAGATCAAAAATAAAATATTGTATTTGTAAGTTAAAATGTGCTGGATGGAAAATTAACCTTTCAGATGAACCACAGGAATCAAAGAACACTTAAATCAGTAAGTTTATGAAAAGTTTTCTTGAAAAACATACCATTTTCTGAAAGTTACCGTGACTATAGTAACAACAGTGGCCAGGCTGCCGATCTTAGGTGGCACCATTTATACAAGCTGCACTATGAAAGACATTCTCTAGGGTTCGGCAGTTCACAGACATTAGATCTAGCTAGTTTGTTCATGTTCATGTTCAAATGTCAACAAAAAGAAAAAGAAAAAGTTTAAGTATGTATTATGTAATATAACAACGATAGCATTAAAAAGATCTGATCTCCAGTTATGAGTTATACTGAGTGACTTTATTCATA
The DNA here is from genome assembly GCA_008086735.1 of Cheirogaleus medius. Classification (NCBI taxonomy): domain Eukaryota; kingdom Metazoa; phylum Chordata; class Mammalia; order Primates; family Cheirogaleidae; genus Cheirogaleus; species Cheirogaleus medius. The sequence goes on from VBSM01003169.1 coordinate 1,833,302, forward strand.
TTGAAGACTGTGTGTTCTTTTATCACTACCACCATGATAGTTTTCATAGACCATATATATCCAATGAAGATCACTGGCTGATCAATTGCACATGAAAACTTGTTTCCCAACAGAGGCATGGTAAGAACCATACTATAATTGATAATATTTGTTGAAAGTTACAAGTAGTACAAATTATGATTATGAAAAAAAACTAAACTTTTAAGTTTTATATTATTAAAGGAAAAATTTTAATGGCTTCAAAAGTGGCTTTTGCAAACACAAAAGATTATTCGGAGGTCAACTTTGATTTTTAAAATTTATATTTGATTTAATAATGAGGCTAGTTCTTAGCATTTTAAGCTAGCTTACAAATATTGTTATTCAGATTGTAAGTCTAGCAAATATGAACAATCATTTTTAAGGGGAATTTTGATTAATATTTGGTATCTTTTATAGAATTGGATATTAAATGCCTTTAAGTATTTTAAATTGTAATAATAAATTTTAAAATATAAAATTTCTTCTTTAGTAGACTGAACAGAATAAGACAAATATTAGTATGAATTGTCTTTTATATTTTTCATTGATATATTTATATATTAATGTCTGTGAAAATATGAAAATTTACAGAATGATGGAGTAAATTACTTGTGGATAAGAAAACACAGGTTTATATAATGATTTATTGATTATTTAAAAAGCTCGCTTATTGAGAAAAATAGAAGCAAAATTTGTATTTAAAACCTGTGGAAATGGTTACTCATATTAAGGTAATTGCATACCCTATTTATTTTTCTTCAAAATTGTCTGGCTATTCTTTTCCCTCTACAACTTCATATAATTTTAAAAATCAATTTGTTGAATGAAAGGAAAAAACTGCCTAGATTTTAAATGGATTTCATTGAAATTATGTATCACTTTGGAGGAAATTGATATTTTTATAACACTGAGTGTTCTAATTCATGAAATTCCCTCCAACTATTTGTCCATTCTTTATACCTCATAATATTTTATAGTTTTATGTGTATATTTTCTGTATTGTCCTTCCTTTGTACTGCCTATGCTTTAGATTATATTCTACTAATCTGTGTATCTTCCAATGAGTCCTTTCTTGAGCTGTGTCTAATCTGTCAAATCCATCTGAATTATTTATTTTTTATATTTATTGCATGCTTTAGTTCTGGCTTCTCCATGGTTTCCACAGGAAACCCAGTTATCTCATTTATATGCTGACATATATTCTCAATTTTCTTTAATGTATTAATCAGAGCTATTTCAAAGTCCATGCCTGGTATCTCTAGTATTGAAATCTCCTGTTGGTCTCTTTCACTCTTGATTGGGGTTATTTGGTCTTTTCTACTGGTCAGGTAATTTTTGATTGCTGAATATATTGTGTATGAAAGATTATAGAGTCTTTTGAAGATGTTTTCTTCAGTGAGGAATTTCTATTTTCTCTGGCAGAAGTTAGAGTAGGAGAAGATCATTTATGCCAGTCACAGATTAAATTTATTTGAGGTTGGGTTTCTGTCTTTGTGAAGATTATTTCTGGTTCTCCATTAATTTTCGGGCATAGCCTTTCAAACATCTCAACTGAAGATTTGGAGATTTCACCATGCTCCTCCCTTATTGATAGGTTCTAACTACATATCTTTTCTTCCTAGTCTCTTGAAACTGCTAAATGCTACTCAGTGGTTCACCACTCAGCTGGCAAATGCTTCAAGGACAAAAGAGGTACTAAATGTCAGACCATCCCTCTGCATTTTTCTTCAAGATATTGGCTATAAGTTTAGATTCCTTCATAGCTCTCCCATGCCTTCAAATCAATATTTTTAATAATATATATTCACCATCATTTCATATTATTGGTAAGAGGGTTGGTCTGATAGAAGCTAGTTCATTATAGCCAGAATTAGAAGTGGCACCCTATTTCTTCATTTTAAAAAAACATTTCAGGAGTATGTATCTGAGATAGTCAAATTGGCTAAGCAATAGTCCTAGACACTCTTAGCAATTTTATGCAACTTCATTTCCTAATAAGAAGATGCACATTAAAATTTCCTTTATTATTGGCTTGTGCTAACACTATCTTTATGACAATACTCTGGGCATTTCTCCTTTGTGATCACATTAACCTGCTCATTGAATGGTAAAACCTTCTTGACATTTTTTTTTCAAATTATTAAAATTACATTGTTTCTAAGATGACAATTTTAGGAAATAACACATTCTATACCACAATATAAAGAAAAAAATGCTATCAATTGTAAGGTGGCAAAGATGTTTAAAATGCTTCTTGATTTTAAAAATGATAGTGTTAATGTAAAACTATATGAAATCATACAGAATAAAATTTCAAACAGTAAAAAACATAGTTTTTAAATTAAACTTGGGATTTCAAAATATTGGCCAAGGAGAAAATTTGCTTATCATAACAATCTGATATAAATGTGAGTTTTTTTTAAAGTCATATTTCTGCAGTTTATAGATAAAAAGAAAATTAGAAGAAACTTTAAAAATTATTTTGATATAAAATCTTTATATTTTGAAATATGTGCACACATATTACATAATAGGGTACTCAGGTTTTCTAATGTGACACATCAAAAGTTCTTTTGTGAAGGGTTTGAAAATTACTAATTTTGAGTAACGGACAAATTTTGTATCCTTTTAGAAATTCTTCAAATTAGAGATCCTTTAATATGTGTTGAATGCTTACTAGTTAAATGTTATTATATTGATACTCCTCATAAATGAAAATTTGAATGAGGAATGAGAGGAAGGACATTATAAGCATGCATATATCTTTTTAGTATCTAAGTTTCATTAATTCAACAAGTATTTAGCACTGCTGTACCAGGTAGAATAATGAACAATGAAATTACAGTTGTCACTATACTACCAGGTGCTCATGGTACATCAAAGCAAGGTTTTGTTCTCAAAATGTGTAAAATGTAATAATAGGAGAACCAAGAGTGCATATGTCATTTAAAAACATATGATAGAGGGCATAATGACAAGAAGAACAAGATAGTAAGGGTGTAAGTACATAGAAGACACTCTAATTCTCTATTGGGAGGTAAAATATGATGGGCAAATATTCTTGGCTTCCAGGGCTCACAGTCTCTTGAAGGCCCAAGACATGAGAAAATACAGTCTGTTTAGAGTCTGAGTTATTAATAGTTTCATCTGACTGAAAGAGTAAATTATCTGAGGTGGAGAGCTAGAAAGTAGAATTACAGGGACAAAGACAAACCAGATTAAGTTTAGTAACCATGTCAAGGGAATTAGTCTTTACCATGTAGGTTTAGTAGGGAAATTAAAGAAGTATAGCAAAAAAAGTGATATGATCAGATATTACAAGCGTTTTCTGAGCTCTGTTGATAGTAGAATTTGTCCTGTTTAGCAACAGATGTTTTTTCAAAGAACAGTTGCAATACTGCTGAAATTTTGTCGTCATCTTCATCTTTGGCTTCATCCTAAGAGTTCAAATTTATTTATTATAGCTTTTATAAGTGCTAAGTATACATCAATGCATTATTTATACATATGTATATATATTTTAACTCATTTGTTCATCACAACAATCCAGTGAAGTATATTCCCCTACTTCTTATCTCACTTAATGTAATAAGAAATACAAACATAATGAGTGAGATGTGCAACGTTTGGGGGATGATCACGCTTGAAGCTCTGCCTCGAGGGGGGAGGGGAGGCATGGGCAATATATGTAACCATAATATTTGTACCCCCATAATATGCTGAAATAATAAAAAAAAGAAATAGTTTGGCTGCAAGAATTTAAGTAACTTGTCCTTATTCATATAAGTGTGGGGATCCAATGGATAAGTCCAGAACCTGAAGCCACAGCCTGTGTTCTAGCTCTAGCTAGGTGCAGTCCACTAACCAGCAGCAAGTGCATCATCTGAGAGCATAATGGAAATAAAAAATTTCAGATCTCACTCAGACCTGAATTTTAACAACATCTGCAGGTGATTTACACACACATGAAAATTCGAGAACTGCATTTCTGCACCCAAGGCTTTTTTGGGGAATTCATTCTGGGTTAAAAGTCCAAAATGTCTTATGTTCCCAAGACCTTTGTTATGGTTTTTCAGTTATGGCCAGAAATTATATCTGCATAATATCAATAAATTTGAATAAAATTTAGAAAACTCACTTTTGGATATTTTGCCTGCCCAATAAAATGCTTGTCATGCTTCCCGCCTTATCCACTCAAGTTAGGAGCACGAGGATTTGAGATTAAGCAGGTCTAAAGACACATCACAAATAAAAAAAATATAGGCCTGCTATATGTTTCCCAAAGGATAAGACAAATATTACTGGATCTTTTAAGTCATATGTGGACGAGATGTCTCACAGCAATGACAGAACGTAAATTATCTCTCAATCCTCTGATCAACCCAGATCAAGTATTTTTCATACTGTTGATTTCTCTTAACACATTTCTACCACTGCCCTTTCATAAGAAGAGAGAAATAGCTTTACAGCAGGCAATAATAACAAAATAGAATTTTTACCATGGTTTTGTTTTTGTTGCATTCTTGTTTATAATCTTTTTATATGTATAAAGCAAAATAGATTTGAAACTTCATTGAAAATATATTTTAAGTAAACAAATTTTGATTTAAAATAAAATAATCAAGAAAGTTGTACTATTGATAAATGCACATGGCAAAAACTGCAATAGATATTAATACAGAAGATTGACACCACTAATGTACAGGATTATTAGTTTTAAAATGATAGAAAGCTAAACACATAAATCCAAGAATTTTAAAGAGTTTTAAGCAAGTTTAAGAATTGTTTTTACTTCAGTGTTCTTTACTCACTTTTGTTTACAGAAGGGTGTTAGCTAACTGCCCTTGTAGGAGGGCAAAGGGTCTCAGTCATCCTATGACTCCCCACTTACCCCTCCAACCATCAGGACACCTGGCTGGAGGAAGGAACACGATGCCATTGGTTGCAATAGGGACACATATTTTCTTTTGACAGGAGCACAGATTTCCCCTCTCTGGGAAGATCCCTAAAGACAGAAGCTAGTGACTGCTCAGCCTCACCTCTACCACATCCCTGACCTTGTCCCTTTTGGAGCAAAACCAAGAAATTTCAGGATGAGATAGAGTTATAGGATATATTGTATGAAATAGCCTCATAATAGAAAAACCATTATACAAATATTAATGACATTTATTATTAAGGAAAAAATTATTTTCCCCATATATAGGTATCAAACAGAGTGAAGGGAAATTATGATTCTTAACAATTTTTCTTTTTTTAATCCTTAGCACATTTGGATAACACTAACTCCTTCTCAGAGCCACTAAGATCTATAAATCACTATATTTTTTAATGCTGAGGGAAAGAAAAGATTATCTCTAAGTGCTTCAAATCCCAGCAGTGTTTTTAATGAACCAAGTTTGTTTTTAATCAATACTTAAGCTGTGAGGCTTTTATTTTTTTATGGTGTTACTTTTAGATTTCTGTGCTTGGAAAGAGATAATAGCAAATGTCATGCTTGAAAAAAGGAAGTAACTTTGATGCCACAAATCAATAGGAAGCATTGTTCAGCTAAATATGACAGATAAAAGTGAAAACAAATGCCATTTTCCCTTCCTATAAGAAATCACCATTGTGATGCGCTATCTGCAGGTGGACACTGGAAACAGTAGCCTCTGAGCCTAGAGCTTTAGGATGTTTGCAGAAATCTTTCAGGTTAATATGAGTTGAGTATAATGCATTCCAGACCATTAAACCTGTCTTTAATTGTTAATCTCTTTATTTGTAGACCATTTTATTGTGTACAAAGTGATTTTACCTCACATTACATTGTTTAAATTTCAGGACAACCTTGACAGGCAGGCAAAGTGGGGTTTTTTATCGTTATGTTCTTTCTACAGACCAAAAATTGGAGACTCAAAAATATTTCTCAATTAGTCTAAGGTCATAAAAAACTGGTGGCAGAGCACAATGGGTGCATAATTCATGTGGGGTGCGAGGAGAGAGAATCTGTCCTTATTTCCTACTCAAAAGTTTCTCAATGGTTATTTTAAAGAGAAGACTCTGAAAAAGGTTTCACTCAGTTTCAAATAAAGAACTAATTAGATGCAAATTAAACTCTTTAAACATAATTTAATCAATATTAATTTATTCAACTAATATTTATTGTGTACTGACTGCATGCTAGTCTTAGTTCTGACATAGAGAATAGGGAAAAAGCCAAGACAGTAGTAATTCATGTGTTTCAGAAATTTGCAGTCTAACAAACTATGGCTAAGCATTTTCCCTGAATGTTTATATCCAGACTTCCTATTAAGTGGTTTGGCATTATGCATTCAATGTATTTAGTTTTAATTTTATTTGATATATAATAATTGTGCATAGTTATGGGGTACAGGCTGGTGTTTTGATACATGTACACAAGTGTAATGATCAAGTTAGGAAACTTAGCATGTACATCACCTCTAACACATTTATCATTTCCTCATGGTGAAAACTTTCAAAATCTTCTCTTCTAGTTATCTTGAAATATACAATACAATATCATTAACTGTGGTCACCCTACTGTGCAATAGAACACCAGAATTTATTCTTCCTGTTTAACTGTAACTTTGTACCAATTAGCCAATCCTTCTCCCTTCCCTGCCCACCCCTGGTAACCACTATTCTGCTCCATACTTCCATGAAATTAGCCTTTTTATGTGACACAAATAAGGTTAATTCTATATCTTGACTATTGTGACTAGTGCTGCAATAAACATGGGAGTGCAGATATCTCTTCAACATACTGATTTTATTTCTTTTGGATAAATATTCAGTAGAGATTGCTAGATCATATGGTAGTTCTATTTTTAATTTTTTGAGGAAATTCCATACTGCTTTCCATAATGACTGTATTAATTTACATTCTCACTACTAGTGTATAAGGATTCCTATTTCTTCACATCCATGCTAGCATTTGTTATTTTTTTGTCTTTTTCATAAAAGCCATTCTAATCTGAAGGAGATGATATCTCATTGTGGTTTTGATTTGCATTTCCCTGATGATTAGTGATGGTGAGAATTTTTTTTATATACCTATTGGCCATTTGTATTTTTTCTTTTGAGAAATATTTATTCATTTGTAGGATTATTTGTTTTTTTGCTATTGAGTTTCTTATATATTCCAGATATTAACTCCTTGCCATATACATAGTTTGCAAATATTTTCTGCCATTCTGTAGGTTATCTCTTCACTCCATTTGCTTTCTTGTGCAGAAACTTTTAAATTTTATGTAATCTGATTTGCCTATTGTTTTTGTTACCTGTGCTTTTGAGTTCTTATCTAAAAAATTTTTGCCCAGACCAACATCATGAAGTTTGTCCTCTAGGTTTCTTTCTTGCAGTTTTACAGTTTCAGGGCTTACATTTAAGTCTTTAATTCATTTTGAGTTGATTTTTATATATGGTGAGAGAAAGGGATCTAGTTTTATTTTTCTACATGTGGATATCCAGTTTTTCTAGCACCATTTATTTGAAGAGACTGTTCTTTCCCCAGTGTATGGACCCTTTGTTAAAAATCAATTGGCTGTAAGTGTGTGGATATATTTTTGTGTTCTCCATTTTGTTTCATTGGTTTATTTTTATGCAAATATCATGTTGTTTTGGTTACTATAGCTTCATAATGTATTTTAAAGTCAGGTGGTGTGATGCATCCAGCTTTGGTCTTTTTGCTCAAGATTGCTTTGACTATTCAGGAGCTTTTGTGGTCCCATATAAATTTTATGATTTTTTTTTTTATTTCTGTGAAGGATGTCATTGGTATTTTGAGAGAGATTATATTGAATCTATAAATTACTTTGAGTAGTATGAACATTTTAAAAGCATTAATTCTTCCAATCCATGGACACAGAATATCTTTTTATTTATTTGTTTCCTCTTCAATTTTTTATCAATGTTTATGGTTTTCATTTTAGAAGTCTTTCACCCCCTTGGCTAAATTTATTCCTAGATACTTTTTTTCAATTTTTTTATAGATATTGTAAATGGGATAGCTTTCCTGATATCTTTTTCAGATTTTTTTTTTTTTTGCTATTGGCATATAGAAACACTGTTGTTTTTTGTATGTTGATTTTGTACCCTGCAATTTTATCAAATGCATTTATTCTAGCAGGTTTTTTGTTGAAGTCCTTTCCAATTTGGATGCCCTTTATTTCTTTCTCTTGCATAATTGCTCTGGCTAGGACTTTCAGTACTCTGTTGAAAAAAAGTGATGAAAGTGGGCATCTTTTTCTTATTTCGGATCTCAAAGGAAAAGCTTTGAACTCTTTCCTGGTCAATATGATCTTAGTTTGGGGTTTTTCATATATGATCTTCATTATGTTGAAATGCATTGCCTCTATATCTAATTTGTGGAGAGTTTTTATCATAAAACGCTGTTGAATTTTATCAAATGCTTTTTCTGCATCACTGAAATCATATGATTTTTGTGTTTGATTCTGTTAACATGATATATTAACTAATTTGCATAGGTTGAACCATCCTTACATCCCTGGGATGAATTGCACTTGGTGATGATGAATGATTTTTTTAATGTGTTACTGAATTTGGCTTGCTAGTATTCTGTTGAGCATTTTTGCATCTATTTTCATCAGGGATATTGGCCTGTAGTTTCCTTTTTTATTGTGCCCTTATTTAATTTTGGTATCAGGTGATGGCTTGTAGAATGATTTTAGAAGAATTCCCTGCTTATCAATTTTTTGAAATAGTTTACAAAGTATTGATATTAACTCTTTAAAAGTTTGGGAGAATTTAGCAGTGAAGCCATCAGGTCCTGGGCTTTTCTTTGATGATAGAATTTTTGTTACTGATTTAACCTCTTTATTCATTATTGGTTTGTTCAGATATTCTATTTCTTCATGATTCAATTTTTGTGGGTTGTATGTTTAGTGATTTATTAATTTATTTTCCAATTTGTTGGTATATACTTAATATCTTATAATCTTTTATATTTCTGTGGTATCAGTTATAATGTTTCTTTTTTCATCTCTGATTTTATTTATTTGAATCTTCTCTCTTTTTTTCTTAGTCTAGCTAAAGGTTTCTCAATTTTGTTGATCTTTTAAAAAACTCTCTTTTATTGTTTCTTTAGTGTTTATTTTGTTTATTTCTGCTCTGATCTTCATTATATTTTTCCTTCTACTATTTTTGAGTTTAATTTGCTCTTGCTTTTCTAATTCCTTGAGGTATAATTTTAGGTTGTTTATTTGAGATCCTTCTACTTTTTAATGTAGATTTATTACTATAAACTTCCCTTTAAGAACTGCTTTTGCCATATTGCATAGGTTTTGGTATGCTGTGTTTCTGTTTTCATTTGTCTCAACAAATTTTTAGTTTTCTTTTCAATTTCTTCATTGACTCATTTGTTATTCAGGAGTTTATTGTTTAATGTCCATGTATTTGTGTAGTTTCTAAAGTTCTTTCTGGTGTTGATTTCTAGTTTTCTTCTATTGTGGTCAGAAAACATACATCATATGCTTTTTTGAGGGAATAAAATATATTTGAAAAAAATTTTCTAATGGATATCATGCATCAAGTTTTGAATATGATTGAGAACCACAAGCAGTTTATAGGTCAGTGAATGAGGTCTGTAAATCATGTATTTTTGATCTTTTAAAATTTCTTGAGGCTTGTTTTCTGGTCTAATATATTATCTATCCTGTAGAAAGTTTCATGTGCAAATGTATTCTGCAGCTGTCAGGTGGAATTTTCTGTTAGGGCCATTTGATCTACACTGTAGTAAATTTGATGTTTCTATTTGATTTTCTGTCTGGATGATCTGTGCGTTGCTGAAAGTGGGGTGTTGAAATCCCCTACTATTATTGTATTAAGATTGCAGTCTATCTCTTCATGCTGATCTAATAATATTTGCTTTATATATCTGTGTACTCCAGCATAGAGTACACATATATTTACAATTGCTATATCCTTTTGCCAAATTGACCACTTTATCATTATATAATAACTATCTTTCTCTTTTTTAGTTTTTGACTTGAAGTCTATTTTATCTAAGTATAGCTACTCTTGCTCTCTTTTGGTTTCCATTTACATGAATTATAATTTTCTATCCTTTCACTGTGTGTATCCTTACAGGTTAGGTGAGTCTCTTGTAGACTGCATGTACTTGGGTCTTATTAAATATTCAGCTTATATATTCAAATTTAAGGTGGCTAAATTTAATACCACAATTCTACTTGTTGTATTATCATAAAAATGTTAGACATACACATAAAAAGTGCATACACTGGATTTTCTTCTCAGAATTTCATAGTAACTAAAATAGGAAATACTTTCATTACTATATAATTAAATATATTATGATACAATCACACAATGAAATATTATTTAACTGATATAAACATTTATGTTGATAGTTATGGATATTAAAAGCTGTCCACAATATATTTTTTTAAAAAATACTTTACAGAATATATCGTTTTATCAAATTCATGTAATATTATATAATTTTATTAACATGGGAGTTACCTGAAAAATATGAGTCAAATATTAGCTGTTATCTCTGAATAGTTGGATTTCTACTCATTTTTGCTTTGCTCTTTTAGGTTTTTTGTATTTTTTCTCTCTTTTATAATCAGCATGTTGTGTTTTATGATTAAAATACAATATAGTTTTATTGAAAAATTATTCCTGAAAGATTATTTAAGGAGCATTCACAGTTGTCTTGTAATGAAGTATGTTGTTAGTGAAATTTTGGAACATATTTCTATGATGTGAATGTTTAGGACCTTTGCAATGCCTTGTTTAATTTTTCAGATTATTTTGTTACTTGAACTACTTTGACTTGAGTCTGTTGGATTATGATATATATTTTTATATGTTACCAATATATGCCTATATTGGTATCATTCTTTTACTTGAATTCTGTTCATGGACCACATTATAGTCTCTTCTTCCAGTTAGTTTCTGATTACCAAATCTAAAGGGAATAAAGAAGGCAGCTTCTCTTTTCAGCTGCTATCAGAGCAGTGCTAAAACCTCTAGGAAATCTTTTGATTTAGAGTTTAAATAGTTTATATTTCTTTGCAGGTAGAATTTTTCCACAGACAAGCAATTATTCTTCCAAAATTCCATCTGAGGATACAATGTCTTCTGCTTTCGGAGTCCTGATTTTACTTTAGACAAGAAAAATGCCATTTTGCTCTGTCCAAGATGAATGCAGAAAGGAGGACAATTTTTTTATTTAATGCCTTGATTCATATATTTCATATTTCTTGAAGTTTTTATTCTCCCTTTGGAAATCTTTGAGTTTGTGAAAGAATTTCTAAACTTCTATTCAGTGGATACTTCTGCAAATTCTCATGTATGGATTTTAGATTGTCAAAGGTGAAGGCAGTACCATTCTTGATATAAATGAACAAGTTCTTTTACTGACATGGTACAATATATCACCAACGATTGCCTACTATGTCAATACCAGGGATTGAAAAACAGGAGCATAAATAAAATTAGAGAGTCATGCCTTTGACCTTCCAATTCCAGAACTCTGGTCAGTAAAGCTCTTTAATTTCTGTGTTGAGAAGAGTCATGACAACAGGGAAGGGAAAATAAATGTGTGGTCTGAATTTCCAATTTATGATCCAAGGAGTCATGCCCATTTCATATGTTGTTGTGGTCCAAAGGATCTCTGTTTTGAGGCTGACTTCTCCACTCATTACATATGCTTTAAATGTGAATCAGCAATAATTGCTTGCCTTCATCAGGGCTGTTTAATCTTCTACTTACATATAATCACCTTTTTAGAATGACAAAGCCAAAAATGTTTTCACGGGTGTGGTGACATTGACTTATTAAGAGTGACTGCTGCAGCTGTGATTCAGAGGACTCTGAGGCCAGCACAGGCTCATTGGCAGAGTGCTAAAATCCTTTAGTGATATCTGTCATGTGTGTCACAGGGGTGCAAAGACACCCCACACCTGCTGTCTCTGTAGACGTCACCAACTGGCAATCTAATATTCTGGAAAGTTATACAAACCAGGTTTCTTTGGCTAGTTTGTAAGAGACATCCTTAAAAATTAAAATATTAGTGAAATTATTTTAGTAAAGAAAAAAGACATTTTGCTGTGATGATCACAAGAAGAAGACTCAAACCTGGTTCTTTCTAATCCTGTGTGACTTGAGCAAGGCATTACAATCCTCTGTGCTATTGTTTCTTCATTGGTAAAATGGAATACTTGCCCTTCCTCAGAAGGTTGTTATGAAGCTAGTTCATATTTTTAGAGTTTTACTCTGAGACATGTACTTTGCTGCACATTACATTTAGTCTTTAGTGGAAAAACCTAGAATAATAAGGGAGGTAAATGATTTTTTTATAAAGACCATATTTGCTAGGCCTTGACCATTATGATCAAAATTATGTTAATATCATTCCAGTAGCAATGAGTACAGCTGGTATGTAGAGATCTTGGTTACCAGAGCTTCTTGCAGAAATGACTAATTCTAAGACTGGGTCAGTAAATATTCAAAGCAAGCTTGTAGCATCTTGTAATTCCAGAAAATACAGAAGTAGTAGCACACAGGATGAAATGGGAGTCTGTCAAAGTGACACAGGAACCAAATGAAAGAGCTCCCAATAGCCACAGCTGGAACAATTTGATAAAGTAGTACTAGAATTTTACCCAAAGTATAAAATTAATATCTATGAGTTGATATTGATATAAATAAGTGAATAAATAAGTAAATGGGATGGAAAAAACAAATCTCCCCTGTGGAAAAATTTCAAATAATTCATGTAGATGCTCTGTCCTCAGGGAGATGAATCATAACTCCCTACTTCTTAAAGTGTGGGCTGCACATAGTGACTCCCTTCTAAAGAGTAATTTCACAGTGAGGAAACCTGACAAACATTGCCTTAGCCAGATGGTCAAGCTTAACAACAACAGTGATAAGTCATGTTGATAGTATCTACCCTTGATATAGTGTGATGTCAGTGGTCTTTTTAAAAAAATTTACTTCTCCAGTCTTTTTCCAAAAATCTATTACTGCAGTCTAATGAGAAAAGATACCAGATGAATCCCAGTTGAGGGACATTTTATAAAATATTTGGCAGTACTCTTTAAAACTATCAAGGTCATCAAAAACAAGATAAGTCTGAGAAATTGTCAACAGCCAAGAGACATGCCAATTAAATGCAATGTGGCATTCTGAATAGGATCCTTGAACAGGTAAATGTCATTAGGGAGCCAGGCATACATGACAGGAATCCCAGCTATTCTGGAGGCTCAGGTGGGAGGATCACTTGAGTCCAGTAGTTTGAGACCAGCCTGGGCAACATAGAGACCCTGTCTAAAAGAAACAAAAGAGAAGAAAAAAAGAAAAGAAAGTCATTAGAGAAAAACTAAGGAAATCTGAATTAAGTATGGATTTTAGTTAATATTAATGATACAATGTGTCATTATTGGTTCATTAATTGTAAGAAATATACCATACTACTCAAAGGTATTAATAATAGGCAAACTGAGTGAAAAACATGAAAATTCTCCATATAATCTTTGTAATTTTCTTTAATCTGAAAATATCCTAATATAAAGACATTTTAAAAATTATATTAATAGGAGAAATATGTCTTCTTCATTTTGTAACAGGGTTCATAAAGGAGCTCACAAAAATAAAATTTTTCCACTGGGAGTTAAGTATGAGCTATTTCAGACTCTTTAGAAGAAATCAGCCAGAACTTGTAATAAAAGTTCCATATTCTAGTCCATTATGGAAATACTAGAAATACTTGGAGATACTCTGTGTTTCAGAAAACAGAAGGGACTTTCAGGTGCAGTCACCTCAGGATTAAGAGGGAGGGCAGAGATCTGTGTTCCTGGACACCACTTGCCTAGGCCACTACCCTCAGCAGAAGGCAGCAGTGGACAGGGCCATTTTCCTCAGCATGGCTGGTGGGTATGGCAAGTATTTGGGTTGTTTTCCTCTTGTACCTGTAACCATTCTTTTCCAGACTAGAAATAATTCAATAATGCAATAAGGAAATGTTTACAAAATTTGTTAAGAATGAGGACCCTACTATATTCACAAGGAGATTTTGTGATAGGTGACAGGGAAGATGGGAAGCCACACATCCTTGGAAAACGGTAGTGGCAGAATGGCTGAAGGGTTCTCTGAGAACTTGAGGCAGGAGTGGCTAGGGAGAGGCACCCTATGAGAAGTGCGTGGTTTCTTCCTTTCTCTTTAACCTGATTATTATCTTTGACTTTTTAGTCACATCCCTTTCATTCATATTCTTTTTTGTCAATGGCAGTTTGTTGCTGGTCTCCCTTAATCCTATGCCTGTTCCCCAGCAAGTCTTTAAGGCTTCTAAAATCAGGACTGTGGTTTACTTTTATCATTTAATGTCAGTAATTATTAAGCCACTATTTTTGTAATTGCAAATATTTCTTTTATGTCCTTTTTGTCTGTGTTTACCTCTGGTTGCACATGTTACTAATACTCTTTGGTGTGCACTATTGAAATTTTTGTTAATGTTTTAAATAAAAATATAAAAGCAATAAAAACAATTTCTACCCTGTTATTACATAGTTATAAATATTGTGATTGTATTAAATTATATTGTACAAATCTGTCTTCTAACAAAAAGAAGTTCTCTATAATAGAGACTGGTTTCCCTCACAATTTATATCAAAGAACAGCAAAATCAAATCTGAAATTTGGAAGGATCTCACAAAAGAAGAGCCAGAAGTTATAGTTCTCTACTGATTCCATCTAAATTATGCTCTGTAAAATAAAACATAAAATTTAATGATAAATGTGATGATGTAGGATTTTGCATATATTCAAGATGTTTTTGGAATAGTTTTTCTTTTTATCATAGGTAAAATTTCAAGGCTAAGGAGATATACACACACACATACATATAATTAATAGGTATACTGTGAATTTTCTTATGCTCTACAATGATAAATTTTTACTTTTTACCATGATCTATCTACTGGGGACATGAATCTCTTCTTTTTATTTCTCTTATAAGATTCTATTTCACTGAAGCTCAAAGATAATAAGGACCCCAGGCAGTGCAATACTTATTAACCTATTTCTTTAAGTGTGGAATTGGCAACAATTCTAATTCCAGTTTGAAATGAAAGTGTATCTATATAATCTTTCTTAAAGGGCAAGCTACATCACATATTCCTTTGCTCATGTGACTGTTCATTGAAAATAGATAATAATTGGTCTTACTGCTATTGTTAATTTAAAGATGAGTACTTAGAACCACATTAATGACCCGACTTTGAACATAAAAAAAGATATTTTCAAAGTCTTTATGAATATCTTTGTGTTTTAACCTGACAGAATATTTAAATACAGTTAATTTCAATGGATGAGCTACTGGAATACTATTCTTTCTAAAAAGCTGTTACCACTAGTTCCTTGTTATCACTGACAGCTAATATTTATTTGATATTCTCAAGCATTTGGCTAAGGAGTAGAAACTATTCTAGGCTCAACCCCACAAGAGCTCTAGTTTTAAAATAGAAAACTGTTGCCATGGTCTTCAGTTACCACTTGGTGTGATTTCATTCAAGCCATCCAGTCCTGTTCCCAGGGCCACCAAACTGGTTCAGAACCTCATGCCCTTTCCTTTGATATTTCAATAGCCTCCCAGCTGAACTACCCAAGCTACTGTACTCATGGCTCCAAATTGATGTCCCTCAAAGCATGTTTTCTGATCATGTCACTTTCTTATACATGCACATTAAGAGACTACTAAATAGTTTAACAAATATTATAAGTATTAACTAAGTTCAGGAACTATATCAGGCCCTGCTAATATAAAGATGAATAAAATAGCATTTCTGTCTTCCAGATGTTTAAAAATCCCAGGAAAATATTTTATGTAGTACTTATTATGTAGAACTTCCTAGAAATTAAGTGCATAGTTTTATGACCATATTTATATGTCTCTACATGTGATATACACACACACAATCACAAACATGCAAATACATTATACAGTCATATAGATAGAGGTAGGATATGCAAATATAAACCTGAGTCCATTAATTGAGGTATGCAAGAAAATCACATCATATTTTATATATAAAAAAATTTAACTTCTAATCTGAGCCTTCATTCTATTCACATGGCAGAAATTTACTAACAATTTGGACCTTCACTAGAGTTGTGGCCCTATCCTCGCAGCTTACTTACTATTTTTGTAGGGAGAGGGCATATAGTTTTGCATGTGACCCAAGCGTGCTGGCATTAACTAAGTTGACCAGTTGTCTGGTCAATACAGATCTCTGTTAACAAAATAAAACAAAACATGTTTTATTTCCATCTACTTGGAGATACCAGTTTTGGTCTGGCAGCCCTCAGTTGTTTATTATTCCTAATTCTGGGGCATCCCTAATCTCTTCAATTTACATCTTTCAAATATTTTGTTTATGATTACAAAACAAATCCTCTCCCTTTCTCTAAAATGGCTACTAGGCTTTTAAAAATCAAAGTGAAGTGGGTTTTTTTTTTTTTTTTTTTTTTTTTTTTACACGTTGGTTTCTACTCTCTCGGTGAATACTGAACGGTTCAATAGCATAAGTAGAGGAGAGGAGGGAAGACAGTGTTTGAGGGAAAAGCAGGAGCTGAGCTTAGGGCAAAAAAGGGAATTTATATGGGTAAAATGATTTAGTAATTCAAAAATGTTATTCTATCCTTTAAACATATCTCTGATATACATATATATTATGGTTATGACACCATATTATGTTACAATTTTACTTGTATAATTACTATAATTATTCTCATAATTATTATAATTATTCTTTTTAAATTTTTTTTTATTTCAGCATATTACAGGGGTACAAACGTTTAGGTTACATATATCGCCTTTGCCCCATCCAAGTCAGAGCTTCAAGCGTGTCCATCCCCCAAACGGTGTGCACCACATCCATTAGGTGTGAATATACCCATCCCCTCCTACCCCTCCCACCTGCCCAACACCCAGTGAATGTTACTACTATATGTGCACATAAGTGTTGGTCAGTTAATACCAATTTGATGATGAGTACATGTGGTGCTTTATTATTTATGAGCTTTATTTATTTATAGAATGGGCTCCAGCTCTATTCAGGATAATACAAGAGGTGCTAGCTCACCATTGTTTTTTGTGGCTGAGTAGAACTCCATGGTGTACAAATACCACATTTTATTAATCCATTCATGTATTGATGGGCACTTGAGTTGTTTCCACATCTTTGCAATTGTGCTGTTATAAACATTTGAGTGCAGATGTCTTTTTTATAGAATGTCTTTTGTTCCTTTGGGTAGATGCCCAGTAATGGGATTGCTGGGTCAAATGGTAGATCTACTTGTATCGCTTTAAGGTATCTCCATATTGCTTCCCACAGGGGTTGCACTAGTTTGCAGTCCCACCAGCAGTGTATGAGTGTTCCTATTATTCCGCATCCACACCAACATTTATTGTTTTGGAACATTTTGATAAAAGCCATTCTCACTGGAGTTAAGTGATATCTCATTGTGGTTTTGATTTGCATTTCCCTGATGATTAGAGATGTTGAGCATTTTTTCATATGTTTTTGGCCACTAGTCTATCTTTTATTCTTTTTTTCTACAATTTTTAAGCACCTACTGTGTGCCAGTCATTGTGCTACGTGCTGGAAATACAGGAAGAACCATAAATCTCATGGAAATACCAGAGCAGAAGTTATGGCACTATTATATCACTGATAACTATTTTCTGAATGCATGGGCATGAGCGGCATGCACAGCAATGCAGATAGGCCCTCAGGCGTTTACAGGAATGCCAAATACCACAGTATAAATGCTTGTCCATCTAATTATATTAAACAGTGACATTTGTTCTGGGCTAATATTCTAGACACTGTTGAGATTTTTCATAAATTCATGATCTGATATGGAACTCAAGCATTTTATTTTTAAACTAACATCTATACTGGTGTATTATAAAATAGTTGTCAGTTAATCATGAGTGGAATATTAAAGTCTTGATGCTTAACATTGCTATCTAATTAGTTATCTAAAATGATGGCAAATAATAATTTCTTTTAATTTTATTGAGCCTTTATTTTTATTGATTTATTTTTTTGGGACAGAGTCTTGCTCTCTTGCGCTGGCTAGAGTGCAGTGGTGTCATTATAGCTCACTGCAGCCCTAAACTCCAGGGCTCAAGCTATACTCCTGCCTCAGCCTCCTAAGTAGCTAGGACTACAGGTGTGTACCACCATGCCTCACTAATTTTTCTATTTTTAGTAGAGACCAAGGCTTACTCTTTCTCAGGCTGGTCTTGAACTCCTGAGCACAAGTGATTCTCCCACATTGTAATCCCAGAGTGCTAGGATTACAGGCAAGAGCCACCGTGCCCAGCCAGTGTTTATTTTGTTCCAGCTATAAATATAATGATTTTATATAAATTATTTTATTTAATCCTCACAATAATATACTCTACTTTGTTATACTATTTTGTAAATGAAGAGTTAAGGCTTAGAGAAGTAAAATATCTTATGTAAAATTACACAGCAAATTGTCTGTACCTTGCCTTAACACACTGACAGTAATAAGTTTTTGTGTGGCGAAAAGAGGGACAAATGAAAAGGAATATGATGAATTAAGTTCCATGATTTATAATTTCTGTATCTATAAATTGGCATAATAGTGGTATATATCTCATGGAGTTTTGTGTATAGGAATAGATAATGTTCATGAAGTATTTAGCATATTGATTAGACCTACAAAATACTGAATAAATATTAATTACTATTTTTAAAATAAATGACTTAGGAATAAATATACATGGAACAATAGCTGTGCAAAGATTATATTTCATGTATAACTAATGAAGCAGAAATAGAGTTGAGACATTGTTTCTCACAAATTACTAATGACCAGTGATGGCAAAAACTATGGGGTTGGTGTCACTGACCATATTATCACTTGATTATCTCTTTACTTGGTAATAACTTTAGTTGTCTCTTTTCTTCACATAGTCTGCGAGCCTACCTGCACTCTCGTGCGCTCTTTATCTTTCTTCCCCTCCATACTGTTTCTTCAAATTGTCCAGCAATTTTTCTTCATCTTTCCCTTTCTCTCTACCCTTGATTTTCCAGGCCCTTAGAATTGGCTGTAACATTGAATTTAGGTGCATGTCCAGGAATTTCTTTTCCCATCTGGGGCCTTAGGGATTGACCTTCCCCACCAAAATGTTAATCAGGCACATAACTTTTAACAGAACCAGGGTGAAAATAGGTGGAAATACTCTCCTGCCCCCCAAATTCCAAAAATTCAGGAGATGTTTTTATTTTAATTTTTTGTAGGAAATCTGTTTTTCATTGTGGAATCACTTTTTTTCAGAATCACATTTATGTGAAGATAGTTTTCATAATCATGAGGACTTGATAGTAAACACAATTTATGATGATACTTCCTTGAGAGTTGTTCCTTTTTGTATTTCCACCATGAGATTTATGGCCCTGCTTGTATTTTCAGCACCTAGCACAATGACTGGCACTTAGTAGGTGCTAAAAAATTGTTGAAAAAATAATAAAAGAGTAGCAATAATTAAAGTAATTATATTAGTATAATTATATCATAATTATGGTGTGTGAATCAGTACTTTTTGGGGGGCAATAACCTTATTGACAGTGTTCAAAGTCAGGTTTTTTCAGTTCTTGGCAACTTACTGTGAGAAACAAATTCACATACACACCTCAAAAAAGGCAAATCTACATAAATATACATACCTCACAAATACATCCCAAACCTAATTTAGTAAATAATTTAAATGCTTGCCTCATTCTTGAAGTCTAATATTGATGACACTATGCACAAAATTCATCTGACTCTCCAAAGAGGCCCAAGGACACTTTTGAGAATTATTTCTCTCCTTAAGAATGCCCTAGGGATAAAGCTTTAGTGGATAAGCTTTTCTTTTTGCAGGCATGTTTTAGCTGGTCTACTTGAAATACTGTTAAGAAGCTTAGGAAATCCATAATTATTATCTGAGAATTCTATGTTTATATTTTGGTTATTGCAAAGAGACTTTAAAATTTGACTTATAAAGAATGCCTCTGAATACTGGATGATTAATATTTTACAAAAACAAAGAATAAATTGTGAAGCAAAGGAATTCATTATCCTTGCTAAAATAAAATTACTAAAGTGCAAATATGAGAAAGGTCATTGTATTTGATACTTGCATTATGCATAAAGAGATGAAGCTTCTTTTGATGTGTTTATTATAATGATTTGCCATGGGACTGAGTTATGAAATCCCTGCATATAATTAAAATGCAGAGTTTCTGAGTCCTGGAGTAACACTCTAGTGGGCTTAAAACATCCTAAGATACACCCTGGGCTATTTATGCGTGTACTTTATGTTTAGAGCAGAAAAAGGAATTAACCGGTCTATGCATCAGATGAGTAATCTCATAATAAAGCATAATTGCTGTGATACAATTGACATCTCAATATGATTTGATTTTGTCTATCTAGCAAAAGACTATTTCATGATCTTTTTCATGGGAGTATTAAAGTAGAAGGTTATGGAATGGAGCATAGATTGGTGTAGTGTTCCTATATACAAGATTGAGAGTTACGACACATGAATTCACATTCTTCTGCCTTCTCCTTCTGATAAAACTTGGCAAATGTTAATCTCCCCGAGCCACCACTTCTTTATGTTTAAATAGTGAAAACAACCCATCACAAAGAAGTTTTTTAGACTAAAATAAAAAATATTAAAAATACAATTAAAATTATTATACAAAAAATTTTAAAAATGTGAGTTAATCATAAAAAGTAATGTTTTTTTTAATTGAAAAAGATTAGTAAGAGTGAGGTATTCTCAGTGACCACACTGAAATAAAGGTGGTTCTTACACTTGCTGACTTCTATATGGCTCTTACAGGATCTATCACAATTCTAGACAAAAAAAAAATGTTTGTGCAAATGTGGTTTTATTTTTAATATTTAATCTGATATTTTCATTGTTTTTTTACATCAGTTTTTTGAGGCCAGATTTCCCAAGCATTTTAGCATTAACCCTTTATATATCTATGCAAGAGAATTACATGTGCTGTTTTTAATGGTTTTTAAGGAAATCTTGGGAATAATTTTATCCTATTGATTATTTTCTTTGGCTCCATTAAGAGATTGCCACATTACTTAGTGAGTTTAAAATTGAGTATCCTATTTGTATGTATGAAACAGGTAACGGATAATAATTATCACCTTGAGGTTGGCAGTACTCACTTGAGAATGACAATTACATTGATTCTCTGACTTGAGTAAAAATATCTT
Organism: Cheirogaleus medius; assembly: GCA_008086735.1. Taxonomy (NCBI): domain Eukaryota; kingdom Metazoa; phylum Chordata; class Mammalia; order Primates; family Cheirogaleidae; genus Cheirogaleus; species Cheirogaleus medius. The sequence continues at coordinate 1,854,635 of VBSM01003169.1, forward strand.
CACAAAATGTTTAAGATATTTTTTTCTTCTCTTCCTTTTTCCCCTTTATATCTCAGTTTCACAAATTCAGCATGAAAATGAGCTTGTAGTCATATCTAGGACAGTTATCCCCAAATATTATTTAGATATTTAAATCATTTCTATACTAGAGAAGATATGGAGTGGTTTTAGTTAATAAAATAATTTTCCACATTTTTAAAGAAAATGTTAATATATGTGGTTCAGGCATAATGAAATTATCTAATTAAATATTTAGAGAGAATGGATTCAGCAGCCCTGGATTACCAGCTGTGTAACCTTGGTAGACTTAGCCAACCTCTCTGACTATCTGTTCTCTTCCATAAAATAAGAAAGATAATGGCACCTAATCCAGGCACACAGGTTGCAGCAGAGATCAAATTATGCTTACACATTGCGTAAGGTGTTGAACAATAAACAATTAAACATTATATATACTTTTTTTCATATTAACAGATACCTTTATTGAACTAGAAACATCATTTAAATACATTTCATTATGGCAGGCTCTCTTATTCTAGAAATGCTTTTGTTGGAAGAAAGCCTTCCAATTTCTGTCTATCCCTTTTGTTTCTCCTGTTTTGTTATCCTCTTCCACTGTGTATCTTTTCTCTGTTGCCAAGATTTGGTTTTTGATTCTCTCTCTTCTTATGGTCTCAGGAGACCTCAAACTACGGCCCGCAGGCCACATGTGGCCCACCGAGGACATTTATCCGGCCCACCGGGTGTTTTTGCCGCTGTTGCTTGTCCTGCTTAGCAGCCGACTGGTCTGGGGCCCACAGTGCGCATGTGTGGAATGTGCGCCACACTCTCCAACGGCCCGCCAACGGTCTGAGGGACAGTGAACTAGCCCCCTGTTTAAAAAGTTTGAGGACCCTGGCACTAGTTGGGATTTTCTGTGATATACTCATCCACCTCACCGTACCTGTCTCCTGAGTCATATTCCTCATCGTGGAATATTGTAACATGCCTCATTCAATCACACATGCCAGAAATATTCCCTGTTCTTTAATTTCTACATCCAAGAGGTTACCAAGGTTTGTTAAATTTATCACTCAAATAGTTTCCAAATCTCTCTGTGGACAGTCTTTGTTCAAGTCTCTCTCTCACTTGGATTATTCTAATAGCATCCTCATTTTCCTGTCTTCAGTCTTACTTTGACCCAAAGTATCCTCTAACATTCTGTTTGAGTCATCTTTCTGAAATAATTTTTGAACTTTGTTTTCCCATGGCTTGCCATTTGTTGATAGGTTCCTGTACTTTATAGTACAAAGTACAAACTTCGTATTATGGAAACTGATTTCATGCTGTTTTCCCATATGCACCTCACTGCAGGTGCACAGGCCTGGTGGGATTTCCCAAAATAGAGCCTGAACTCCAGAACTCGGTGTCTTTGTGCATGTCCTTTCCTTGAAATATTTACTCTCCTTTTTACCTCTCATTACCTAGGAAAATGCTCACCTCCAACATAACTTAAGCCTAGAGGCTATTTGAGGCCTACAATCTTCTGTGATCTTAAGGAATCCTCTATATTCCAGGACTATAGCCTTTAAGATTTTATTATATTTATTTTTCTCATATTCGCCTTCCTCACTAGGCTGAACTTACTCTTCCCTGGTCTTTTTCTACTTAAAGAACACAAAAAGCTTGTTAAATGTTTCCTGAGAGAAGGAATTAATGGCAACTCAGTTTAACCTTTCATTTCTTATCACCTTCAAAATAATAAGAAAAGGAGAAGGGAAGGGAAATCTTGAGAAATAGGAAGGAAGTGAGAGACTGGTGATAATAAGCTGCCATATGTCTTGAAACAGAAAAGAAAAAAAACCTCTTACCCTGTTTGTTTGGGGCTTCAAAAGAGATTGTTTTTGACTTGCGTTGTTTGTGACAAGTTAGAACCTGTCCTCTGTTTTTCTGTATTGTTTTTAATGCACATTTGTAGACATTATAGTGTAATGAGTAATGTATCACAATGAATTTTTCCAAGGTTTTGGATTAGTAAATGGCTTTCTTTTCCATGGAAGTATTAAAACTAGTGATTCTGACAAATGATACTTCTCGCTTTTGAACAATAGACCTTCTTTTCTCTCTAACCTAAACATCTTGTTGGTAACTTCACAGTTATTACTAACATCAGATAAAAACATATTTTGAAAGAAATATGTTTAATACTTTTTCATTTATGCTAGGTTATTTGCCTATACATTATTATCTATTTTTAAGACTAAAAAGAAATATCTAAGTAATACATTAATAAAAGTTAAAAACAGCACATTGTTATCAAAGAATCATGAAGTGCAATGGTATGATCGTGTTTCTCAAGCCCAGGATTCATCGTGACAGGAAGCTAGTGTATCATATTGTCATGGCAACAGGATGTCTTCTTAGGTTTAAATTTGTTTGTGTTGCAGATCCATAACTTAAAAAGCTTATCCAAAGCTTTTAAAGAACAACTTGTATTGCTCCGTGGTTCATGCTGCATGCTAAAAATTCATGGCAATTTTACAAGTGGTAATTTGAGTGTTCTTTACTTTTGTTTTCTTTGTTTTTGTTTTTTTGTCTCCAAAGTGCGCAGTTATTGGGATGAAATTTGTATGCCTGAGTGTTTTGTTTTGTCACTGTGTCACTACAGTATAGAACTGTGGGGGTAAAAATTTTCCCCCATATATATTGTATGGAGACTCTGGATTTATGTTTTGGATATAAACACATACATTCTTTCATGGAGGCGATAATGATAAAAAGCACAGAGCTTTGTTAACCTGCTGAATATTCAAGACTTAATAAGCTTAATGTGTTGTTCCAAAAAGCAGAACCTTGCGGCACTCTCAATTCTTTCTGCTCCGCAAAGACATTTCTCTTGCCAAGAGATTCTCTGTAAACGGTGAAGAAAAACAATGATCAATGGTCCTGTTTATTGCCTAGGAGAGTGTCCTTGACACCCCTCACACTGCAGCACAATGATGACAGCTGGGTTCCCATTTGGAAGCAGGGAACAGGGATCCAGGGGAGTGGGAACTGCAAAGGGTAAGGAGGGAGGGAGGGTGGAGAGAGGAGGGAGGAGAGAGGAGAGAGAGAAAGGGACAGAGAGAGAGAGGGAGGGAGGGAGGGAGGGAGGGATGACTGCTGTTGTTGTCTTTGCAATTGTTAACCCCTTAGAGTTAAAGGTGGAAATTTCCCACATCAATGTGCACTGAATTATTCCCTCCAGTGAAGCAAAATATTTTTGTAAGTTAGCTTTGTCTTTAAAGAGGCATGTAGATGAAGGTTATAAAGTGAATATAAAATAAAGAAGGTACCCTGTGATGGTATTAATCCTGAATTAGGAGGAAGGGCATCTGCAGATTTTAAAAAATAACCAAATAACTAAACTGGGAACAAAACTTTACCATGTACCATTTTTTTTTCTATTGCCAGTTATTTGTCTCATTGCATACATGCATGGGTGATGAAAAAGACAAGGTACAAGACATTCAGTAGGTTTTTGAAGTGGACCTCAGGTATTTTTGCCTTGTTACTATTTTTGTTGTTTGATTTTTTTCTACTTTTTCCTAGGTATGATGTACATCAGCAGTTCCAAACTTTTTTGGCAACAGGGACTAGTTTCATGGAAGACAATTTTTCCATGGAGAAGGTGGGGGTGGTTTCAGGATGATTCAAGTGCATTACATTTATTGTACAGTCAAACCTCTCTGCAAATGATAATCTGTATTTGTAGCCACTCCCCAGCGCTAGCATCACCACCTCAGATCATCAGGCATTAGATTCTCATAAGGAGTGCACAATCTAGATCCCTTGCAAGCACAGTTTACAGTAGGGTTCATGCTCCTATGTGAATCTAATGCCTCTGCTGATCTGACAGGAGGCAGAGCTTATGCAGTGATGTGACAGTGACAGGGAACAGCTGTGCATACAGAGGAAGCTTCCCCCACTCACCACCTTATGTGCAGCCTGGTTCCTAACAGGCCACAGACCAGGGGTTGGAGACCATGGATGTAGATTACAAGAGTTAAAATCTCGAGGTTCTTATGTTCATTTATCTATTAATACTGTAAGTTTGCCAAGAAACATGATGACTTTCATAGTTCTATAATTTATAATTTGATTTTTAAAAACTTAATCTGTGGGTCTAATTGTAATTAGTATTTGTAATTCCTCCTGTAGTCTTTAGTCATATGCTTTAGGAAAGCAAATGAGGAGTATTGTGTTAGATAAGAATAGAAAAGCAACTCTTTATTTGGTCACCAAATATTAGTTCTTCACTTCTATTGTTGGAAAATTAACTAAGCTTCTAACATCCCTGGTGGTGATACAATAGGCCCATTACACAAAGATAGACAATAACATTTTAATATCACAACAAGTCAGTTGTTCAAGAGCAAGATTTATGTCACGTTGTGGGTGTAGAATAGACATTTTTCTTTTAGATTTCTCAAGCTTGGGACCATTTATGACTCAGCAGATCCCTGGTGACCTGAAAGAGGGCACACTTGTTTTAAGCATCCAGCTTATAAGAAAATTGCTTTTGGTGATGGAAAATTTTTTTCAAATGTTTCTATTGGTATTAAGTATTGTGATATTATGTATGCTTAGAACATTTTTCAAAGAAACCAGGATTTTATTTGAGATGGGCTGGAGAAAAGTTCCAATCTTTTAAAAAAATGCAGCTGAATCCCTCTCTGCTCTTCCCCTCTACCCCCTACATTTGTACTAAGGGAAGACCAAGCTCAAACTCTTTTGAAGGAGGGAGAGTCATCACCAGGAAAATAGACTGTTTCACTTCTTCAAAGACTACGTGTGTATTTGTGAAGAATATTCAATCATGTTATAGTCAAGTTCCTGGGAGCTATTAATATTATTTGGGAAAAGGGTCTTTGAAGATGTGATTAAGTTAAAAATTTTGAGATGACATCATTCTGGATCACCTGAGTGAGTCCTAAATCTAAGGACAAATGTCTATATAAGAAAAAGACAGGGAAGTTTGAGACAGAAAGATAGGAAGAAAGTGATGTGATCATGTGTACAGAAATTGGGATGATGCAGCCAAAAGTCCAGGAATGCCAACTGCCACCAGAAGCTGGATGAGGCAAGGAACAGAATCTCTCCTGGACCCTCTGGAGGGCACACACCTCTGCCTATATCTTGATTTAGGGCTTCCGGGCTCCTTAACTGCAAAATAAATTTCTGTCATTTGAAGCTAACAAGTTTGTGATAATTTGTTACAGCAGCCACAGGAAACTCATGCATAGAGGGTCACGGGACCTGACTCAAATGTGTGGTTGCCATTGCACCAGCTTAACTCCCCCTGCCCCAGTCTGTGCAGAGTCCCAGGGAAGAAGCAACCAGTTGGACATTGAGGAAGCCATCATGGTGGCTTTGAGTTATTCCTCTTTGCTTCTGCAGGCACCCTTTCTTGGTTCTTGTGCATCATCCTGTTCTAAATGTACAAACTTCTGCAACAGTGACTTCTTCTCATTTACATTCTTCTTTCTGTCTTCCCATTTTTGACCTCACTACTGATCTCTGGTTTTTCTCTCAAAATAGTTTCTTCCCAATAAAATATTTGCATCTCTTAAAACTTCTAAGTTTTCTAATCAGACATTTTATAACTTCTGGCCTTTTCTAAAAAAAACAATTCTAGATATTACTTAATATAGAGGAATGCAAACCAAATGGAATATACAGAAAAGGGCTGGCTGTTCAATGCAATTTTTTCTGTTGCTTCTATTTTTTTCTAATTTTTAATTTTTTTTATGTCAGCATATTACAGGGGTACAAATGTTTAGGTTACATATAATGCCTTTTCCCCAACCCAAGTCAGAGCTTCAAGCGTGTCCATCCCCCAGACGTTGCTCACTGCACCCATTAGGTGTGACTATACCCATCCCCACCTCCCCTCTCCCACCTGCCCAACACTCGATGAATGTTACTACTGTGTGTGCACATAAGTGTTGATCAGTTAAGTCAGTTAATACCAATTTGATGGTGAGTACATATCTGTGTATCCTCCCCAAACCCTGGTAATTATCAATACCTTTTTGTGACTAGCACCTGCCATCCTCCTAAAAGCCACAGCAGTGTGATAGAACGGTAACTGATGAGTTAGTTTTTTTCCTAGAAATTCCAGGTCAGAAGTTAGTAAGAGCAATTCTGGTCATGGCAAATAGGAGATTGTGGCTTAATAGTAACAAACATAATTTCCCGATTATTATGTGAAATAATTGATTTAGAAGGGATGGATTGCTTACTCATGTTTGTTTTCACATGCAGGGGATAATAGTATCTCTGTAATTATAGTGGTTTAAGAGGCTATACAATTCTGAACTCTCATGGCTTCATCTTTAGCCACCTTTGATATATAGAAATGTAGTGGCAGAGGTTAGACTTTAATACGTGGTAGCTGTTAAAATTGAATTTTTCTAACTATATTTTTGATTGTATATATATATATATATATACACACACACACAGAGCCTATTGGCTAAAGAAGGACATAAAATTGAGGAAAGAGTGAAAATGGTTTAAAATATCAAATAACAATAATATTTCAATGCTATGCTTTCTTTGGTAGTCCTAGGTAAAAATCTCATCTATCAATGATGCAATTCTTCTGGAACTGCTTTCTTGTATAATAGTTGGAAATTATATTAATAATCCAAAGCTATTCCAAGTTTAAATATGAATCTATGTGATAATTAAGCTCATAATTTTGGGGATCACATGAGTAGGAGTAAAAATTTGAGTCTGAAACAAATGCCTGTTTGTCATCTGATTTATTGTGCTTCATTTTCAATATTATCATTGGAATACAATAATACTTACCTTAGAACATTGTGAAAAATAAAGGAGGCAATGCATAACAGAGTAATTAATTTTATATAAGTGCGCAGTAAATGTGTATTATTGCTATTTTTCTAAACCCAGCCCTGTAAATCTGAACTATACTTTCTAGCATAAGCCAAGAGAACATGAAGTGCAATATGTAAATTGGTATGAGTTAAGCATAACCGACCCTGCTCTCAAGGTCTCGACAATAATTTAGAGAAGTCACACACTCTGAAAAAGGAATCGATTGAGACACAAAGGAAAAGAGGATTTTTCCATGGAGTGACACCTAATTTAAACTCTAATAAACAAAAATAGAGAATGAGTTAAGGTCAACTTAGAAAGCTAATAGCATGAAAGAGTGTTGAATCAACAGAGGCCCTGAATTTACAAGAATTATGCTCTACTCCAAGATAAAAAATAAAAGTATGGTAAAGCATGACCACGTTTCTTGTTTTCTAAGAAAAACAAGTATTCTTGTTTTCTTCTTTATTTTTATGAAATATTAGTATAATCATAGATAGAAGGAGAAGTAGAGGAAAAGGAAATGGAAATCAGAATTTTAAGGCTGGATGGGGAACAAAGGTAGCATTTATGGATTTGGTTCTCATAAAACACTAGAAGGTAAATACCATTACTTTTACTTTATAAATGAGTAAATTAAGGCTCAGTGAGGTTAAATTAAGTGTCCAGTATCCTCTATAAATGGATTTTTTAACAAGTGCTTGCCCAATTTACCAAAGGCTAATGTCGAATTGATGATAATCAATGAATAGGAAATCTGGGGAACAATATTACCTGGTAGGACTGATCTTTCTCCTTCTTTCATGTCCTGAATATAGTTATCTTAATGTATTTATTTATAAATGTTCCAGATGGTATTATGGAGGAGAAAACAAACAGCATATATGCTTACACAGGAAGAGAAAGAAAACAAGAAGGAACTGTTTTCCCTGTCTTGGATTATAACATTCCTAGGAAAATAACTCAAAGTGCATGGATCTTTACCTCACCATGGCTCATCTCTGACATTAGCTCAGATACTGTGTTACTTTGCACAATTTAGGAATTCAGGCAAGTAGGCTAACAGGTCTAGTTTTCACAAAAAGCAAGAATTTCAAAAGAGACTTTTGAAATCTGTGTTGTTAGCAAAAGTTATATTTGGGAGGCAGAAAACACTTTGTCATTAAAAATATACTTAAGAGTAAGAAAAATAATTTAAAATTTAGTTCTTGGTGTATACGCTAAAGCAGTAGGTTCTTAAAGTGAGGTCCTTGTGCCAACAGCATCAGCATCACTTGAGAGCTAGTTAGAAGTGCACATTTTCAGACCCATCTCTAGAACCAGAAATTCTGGGGATAGGGCCCAGCAAACTCTACTTTAACAAGCCTTCCAGGTGATTCTGATGTATGTTGAAGTTTGAGAGCCACTGCCCTAGAGTTTTCAGACAAAGATTAAATAAATGGAATGAGGGAGGAAGGAAGAAACCTACAAATCCCTCTGTAGTGGTTAATCTTTGCAAGAAAGAAAGTGAAACAGCAATAGAAAAACACAGAGAAAGGTCATTTAAAATATATTTAGGAAATGACTTAGACATACAATCAGAGCTTATAAAAAGTTAGGCACTTATCTTCTTACAACTCATTGCAGAAGAGCTCAGAGGCAAGGCTTTCACAAAAGAAAAGAAATCAAAACACAGAGAAATGCAAAGGAGACATTGTGCCCACACTTTTCATCCTAATACAGCATAACCAAGAACAGAAATCTTGGGAACTTCAGAGCATTGTGACAATGGTGGATGTAAGTATAAATTGCTCCTTTCTGCTGATGTGTGTACTATAATGCATCTGGATTATGTTCCTCAGATCTGCCCTCTAGCCCCAGGATTAATTTGTAGGATATCTGAGGAGCAATGCAAACCTTGCTTGGCTTTTATTGCCTTCAGCTGTTTCTTTGCTACTCTGCACCTGTGCCTCATTTCCTGTGGCTTTGTGAAAGTGTTATTCAAAGTATCCTTATTTCCATCAATCAGCACCCATCAGGGAGTGGAGCTCTTTGAAATAAATGCTGACTTGTGGCATCTGAAAAGGGTGGAGTGTTGGAGCTCACAAGATGTCAAAGCAGAAGTGACAGAATAGAATCATGGAGCTAGCAAGAGTTCTTGACATCTTCTAATCTGAACTCCTTGCTTCTAAGATGAGGAAATGTAACCATGAAGAAATGAAGTGACTAAAACAAGGTTCCACATTAGCAGAAAGACAACTCCATATTTCAGGCCTTAATTAACTCAACTAATATTGATTAAGCACCTATTAAATGCTATGCACTAGGCGAAGAATGATGAAGACAGAGTCCTTGCTTTCAAAATTCTTGCCACCTAGGGAACAAGCTAGATAAGAAAACAAGCAATTGAGTGGAATTTGATAACTTTTATGGTAGAGATAAACCTGTGGTGCCTTGTGAGCATGCAAGTGAGGCACCTAAGTCAAACTTGGAGAGAGTTAATAATTACTATGTACTGGTGACAGCTCTGTGCCTTTCATCCTTTTTGGTTTTAAATGGGAGTATCTTTTGCCATCATCCTATGCTTGACTCACTGTTGTATATTGGGTGTGTGGAGGACAGATAACCAAAGAGGACTTTTTGGTTCTTAAGTCCTCAGATTGAGAGGTACTGTCCTCCAGGAACTTCATTTGCCAAATCTCATCTGCATCCTGGGCTGATTTAGCCAAGAGATCCTGGATGTCCAGCCAATGACATAACGGTATGAGACTTTAGGGCTCTTGGGAAGAGGGCGAATATATTTCGCACGTGGGAAGAATGTGACCATATTGGCTAGAGGGAGGGCAGACTATGGTCATTAATTTACAAAATGGTCACCACCAAGTCCTCCTCTGTTTGTATGTGCATGCTGATCTGTACATCAAGATGTGAGATTGACTCGCCCTTCCATTACATTTGAATGACCCTGAGTAACCTACTTGGTCAATAAAATACAACAGAAGTGACATTTAGGGATGCTCTTGCTTGAGAAGCTCCCTCTTGAAACCCAGCCTTAATGCTTCAAGAACCCGAGACACAGTGGTCACAATTGAAAGTTCTAGCTGAACTCCCTGTCTACCACCAGTGTCAGTGGCCAGACACGTGTGTAAGTCATCTTGGGCATCCAGCCTAGCGGAGTCTTCAGATGACTGCAGCCCCAATCGATGTCTGCCTGCAGTTGCATGAGAGACCCCAAATGAGAGCTGCCTGGCTGGGCCTAGTCAACCTACAGAACTAGGAGAGATAATAACTCATTTTATGTCCTCAAGTTTTGGGATGATTTGCTATATAGGAACAGATACCTGAAACACCATCTAAGAGCTAAAGACATTAAGTAATTTGCCAGAAGTCACAGAGTAAATGATAGATCCCAGATTTAAAAATTTTAAGTCATATTATTTCATTTCAGACTGTTCTCTCTTATCTACTATATTTTATTTCTTTCAACTGTTAGCATTTCAGGCAGTTGCTATGTGACCTTGATCAAGCTTAATTCTTTATCTGCAAAATGGAAATAATAAGTATACTAGCTCATAATTTTTTGTGCATATATGTGTAAGGTTAAATAACGTGTCTCAGGTTGTAGAACTAGTAAATAGTAGAGCCAGAACTTGAACATATGACATGCTTTTTTAAATTGGAGTTCTTAACAATTACATAATATTACTTTATAAAATCTATACAATTAATGCCCAGTGCACTTTCACTGTTTCAAGGATATTTTCATAAGCTTCAGCATCTAACAGTGCAGTGAAATTCATGGGAAACAGCAGTTCCTATAGGAGTGGTTGGGAAATGCTTAAACCATCCATGAAGGGAAGGCTAAGATAGAGAATTCCCTTTGTCTATCTTACTTTCAGTGAAAACTTATTGAAATGTAATTTAAAATACTGTTAGACTCACTATTTTAAAGTGTATAATTCAGTATTTTTTTCACAGAAGTATGCAGTATCTCCACTAATTTCAAAATTTTCATCATCCACCAAAGAAAACTTTTACCCATTATTATTCACATTCCATTTCCCCCTTTCTTGTTAGTCTATTTTTTCGCATTAAAAAAGAGACAACATTACCTTCTCTATTTTTGTTTAAATATTAATAGATATTTAAGAGCTACTAGAATGTGGTTGTCAATAAGAGAGGAACCTAATAAAAATACACAAGCACATGGAAATTAAACAACATGTACCTGAATGAACAATAGATCAAGGAAGAAATTAAGAAGAAAATGAAAATGGAAATACAACACAACAAAATTTATAGGTACAGCAAAAGCAGTGCTAAGAGGGATTTTTATAGCAATAAATACCTACATCATAAAAGTAGAAAGACATTAAAGAAACAACCTAATAATGTACCTCAAGGACCTAGGAAAGCAAGAACAAACCAAACACAAATTAGTAGAAGGTAAGAAATAGTAGAGATCAGAGCAGAAATATATGAAATTGAGACTAAAAAACAATACAGAAGATCAGAAAATGAATATTGTTTTTTAAAAGATAAAGAAAATTGACAAGCATTTAGCTAAACAAAGAAAATAAAGGGACAATACACAAAGTTAGAAAAAAGACATAACCGAGACCATAGAAATATAAATAATTAGTAGAGGCTATTATGAACAACTATGAGGCAATAAATTGGAAAAGCTAGAGGAAATAAATTCCACACATACAACCTACAAAAGATTGCACTAGAAATAAAAAATCACAACAAACCAATAATAAGTAATGAGATCAAAGCTGTATTAAAAAGCCTCCCAGCAAAGAAAAGCCTAGGACCTTATGGCCTTATTGCTGAATTCTACCAAACATTTAAAAAACTAATACCAATTCTATCTAAATTCTTCAAAAACATTAAAGAGGAAGGAGTACTTCCAAACTCATTCTACAAGGCCATTACCCTAATACCAACACCAGATAAGGACTCACACAGAAAACTACAGGCCAATATTACTGATAAACATAGGTGCAAAAATCTGCAACAAAATATTAAAAAAAAAATTTCAACATATTTTTAATAAAAAGAGTATTCACCATGATCAAGTGGGATTCATCCCAAGGATACCAGAATGGTTCAACATAACCAAATCAATGAATGTGATACATCACATTAATAGAACCAAGACAAAAAATATGATAATTTCAACAGATGCTGAAAAAGCATGTGATATAATTAAATATGACTTTATGATAAAAACCCACAATAAACTGGATATAAAAGGAACATACTTCAAAATAATAAAGGCCATATATGATAAACCCATAGCCAACATCATAGGGAATGAAAAAAAATTGGAAGTCTTTCCTGTAAGATCTGGACCAAGACAAAGATGCCCATTTTTACTACTTTTATTCAACAGAGGACTGGAAGCTGTGGACAGAGCTATTAGGCAACAGAAAGAAAGAAAGAATCCAAATTGGAAAGGAAAACGTCAAATTAGTTTCTATGCAGACACGTGATCTTATATTTAGAATAAACTAAAGATTCTACCAACATAATTCATAACTGATAGATGATTGCATTAAAGTTGCAGGATATAAAATCAACATAAAAAATTAATAGCATTTATGTATGCTAATAGGGAGCAATCTGAAAAATAAACCAAAACAATTGCATTTAAAATAGCTATGAAGAATATAAAATATCTAGGAATCAATTTGGTCAAAGATTTGAAAGATCTATACAAGGAAAACTACAAAACACTGATAAAAGAAATTGAAGAGGACACACAAAAAATAGAAAAATATTGTATGCTCATGGATTGGAAGAATTAATATTGTTAAAATGACAATACTACTGAAAGCAATTTACAGATTCAATGCAATTCCTATCAAAATACCAATGGCAAGGGCATTGTATGTAACCTTAATGTTTGTACCCCCATAATATGCTGAAATAAAAAAAATACCAATGGCATTCTTTGCAGAAATAGAAAAAAACAATGCTATAATTTATATGGAGCTACAAAAGACCACCAATAGCCAAAGCAAACCTGAGCAAAAAGAGAAAAGCTGGAGGAGTCACACTACGTGACTCTCACCATATACAAAAATCAAATAAAAATGCACTGAAGACTTAAATATAAGACCTGAAACTATGAAACTACTAGAATAAATTTGGGGATAATTCTTCAGGACATGGGTCTGAGTGAAGATTTTTTGTGAAAGACCATAAAAGCACAGACAACAAAATCAACAGTAGATAAATGGGATTATTTCAAACTAAAGAGCTTCTGCACAGTAAAGGAAATAATCAACAAGGTCGAGACAACTGACAGAATGCGGAAATTATTTGCAAGGTATCCATCTGGTATGGGATTAATAACAAAAATATTTAAGCAGGTCAAACAACTCAATAGCAAAAAACAATCTGATTTAAAAATGAGCAAAAGATCTGATTAGACATTTCTTAAAAGATGCCATGCAAATGGAAGTAGATGTATGAAAAAATTCTCAATAGCACTAATCATCAGAGAAATATAAACCATAACTATAATGAGATGTCATCTCACCCCTGTTAGAGTGGCTTTTATCAAAAAGAGAGGGAGTATTGGATGCTGGCAAGGATGTGAAGAAAAGAGAACTCTCATGCACTGTAAGGGGGAATGTAAATTAGTACAGCTACTATGGAAAACAATATGGAGGTTCTCGAAAACTAAAAATAGAACTCCCATACAATCCAGCAATTCCACTAACAGGCTATATATCCAAAAGAAGGGAGATCAACATATTGTAGAGATATCTGTACTTCCACCGCCCTATTCACAATAGCCACAATATGAAATCAACCTAAGTGCTCATCAAGAATGAATGGATAAAGAAATGTGGTATATATACACAATAAAACATTCACCCATAAAACAGAATGAAATCCTGCCATTTGCAGCAACATGGATGGAACTGGAGGTAATTTCTGTTAAGTGGAATAATCCAAGCACAGAAAGGCAAATATCACACATTTTTGCTCATACATGGCAGCTAAAAAAGCAGCTCTCATGAAGATATGGAGTAGACTGGTGGTTACCAGAGGCTAGGAAGGGTAAGGGGGAAGGGGAGATGCAGACAGATTGATTAATGGGTACACATATACAGTTAGAAGAAATAAGCCCTGCTGTTCAGTAGATCAATAGAAAGACTGTAGTTAACAATAATCTGTTTTACATTTCAAGATAGTCAAAAGAGAATAATTCAAATGTTGCTAGCATAAAGAAGATAAATGCTTAAGGTGATGGATATCTTAGTTATTTTGAATTGATCCTTACACATTATTTGCATGTATCAAATTATCATATATATCCCTATGTATATTATGTATCAACAAAGAAGAAAAGAAATAGCTATATAATGTGTATCCTAGGGTAAGTTTCAGTACAATTATGTATTAAATAAATTACTGGGTACCAAATTGTATTTAATCCATATAACTGAAGAACACTATTTTACAATTCTGTTTTAAATAACTACATCAAATTTCTGTGGTGAAATGTGAATTAAAAACTTTAAAAAATAGCCACCAAATAATGTGAGTAAATTATCTCATACTTACAATAGAAACTTTACAGAATTTTGAATAATAACTTCTAATGGTTACACTTTGTAGAGACCCATAGTGCAAAAGTCTGTACAGTAAAAGCAAAGGCAGAAAGAACTCAAAGTACATGGTAAACCAAGGTACAAAGTGGAAGACAGAAACAGACCACTGATGCAAAGAGACAGACAAAATTGCTGTAAGTAGGTGCTGGATGATTTGTGTCTTTATAGCTGTCAGTGTTTCAACATTTAGTGCATTATTTTTAGCAAAACATTCAATACACATTTCAAAAATGACAAAGGCCACCATTTACCTACAGATCTATAATTCTAGAGATAAGCAAGGTAGAAAAATAATAGCCTTTGTCTACAATTCCTAAGGGTTGTCAACTTTCAGAGGTGTAAAGCATGTCAAAGATGTCTTTTACTGAGTTCTTTACAGCAAAGTTTTGCTAAGGTTGGAAATAATAGCCACGAAATCATTCTGGTAAAGAGTGTGAGGACTGAAATTAATAGAGAAGGGCTATTAATTCTTATTTTGTAAGAAGATATCATGAAACCAATTCCCAGAAAAGGAAACAGGGTCTGAGAGCTTAAATGACTTGGTGAGGGTCACCCAATAATAGGAAATAGAGAATTCAATCCTCGGCATGTCTAATCTCAAAGCAAACCCCTTTTTCCATTATACCTGCCATATGGCCAGAATGTTCTCATGCTTCTTAAGAAACTATACCACAGATATTGAAATTGCCTCTTAATCCACTAGATTTGGGAGTAGATTGAACAGCCAAAGCAAAATATAGAAAGTATCCACCAAAAAACCTTACTGTTCTCTCTTGAAAGATGACTGGTCTATATAAGCCATCTGTAATATATATATATATATATCATATATGTGATATAGTAGAATGTGTGTGTGTATATATATAGATAGGTATGTATATATAGATGTATATATAGAGAGATAAGTATCATCATAGATAATGATAATATATGAATAATCTTAAAAACTGAAAGTATTTGACATCAAAAGAGGCAATTTAGCCTATTTAAATAGATACAACTAACTGAAGACTCAACAAATACACATCCATCCTCTTTTTAAGACTTTCCTACTAGGGAGAAGGAAGGGGACCTTAAATATTATTTTTCAAAAGTGGAGGCCCAAACAGTTTGAAAA
Source organism: Cheirogaleus medius (assembly GCA_008086735.1). Taxonomy (NCBI): domain Eukaryota; kingdom Metazoa; phylum Chordata; class Mammalia; order Primates; family Cheirogaleidae; genus Cheirogaleus; species Cheirogaleus medius. The sequence goes on from VBSM01003169.1 coordinate 1,870,226, forward strand.
CATTTATTTTTCTCAATGTTTCTTGACAGCAAGGACCTCATAATTCCAGAGGAATGGTTAAGGAAAAATATCATAGTATTTTTTTATAAGGAGTAAAACCAGGAATTTCAGGAACTGTAGCTCTATATAAATAATAAAATACATCATCAAGCATTCATCATAATCTATAACCTACTTCAGTTTTAAATAGTGGCTTCATTAGTGAAGACATATGCCAAACTATTGTAAAGAAGCAATAATATTGATTTAATTTTTTATTCTGCCCAATGCTAAATTCTTGTCCTTAATATAGGAATTATAATCTGGACTCTACCAGTATAAAACATGACAGATATGGTAAACTGTCCACTCATAGCTAATATCCCCCTTTCTTTACCAGTGTCCCAAATTTGTTCTGGGTGTAAATGTGCCCAGTTCAAATATTTGCCTCCCGGAATTTCTTTTTAATGATGGGCACCCATCTAATGCAGTTCTGGCCAGTGAAGCGTAAGCAGACGTCTACTGGTGTGGCTTATGGGAAAAATCTTCATTATCCTGATTAAAAGGGGTAGTCATACTGGCATGTCCCTTTTACCCTTTTCTGTGTGCAAGGCAACTATCTAGCAACCATTAGGATGGTGGATCCACACTAAGGATCACAAAGCAAAGCAAAAACAAAAACAAAAAAACCCAAAACAAATAATAGACAAGAGTCTGGCAATATGGAATGGTTACTCCAATCTTGATTTATTTCCTTATTCCCTTCCTAGGCTTTTTAGTGAATGAGGAAAAAAAACCCATTTGATTAAAGAAAGTTTTTTTATATGGAATTGAATTCAATCCCTAATGTGATTCACATATTGATACTCAACAAGGTCAGGTATTAATAATTGTCAGCTCTTCTGGATCAACTTGGTTAATATTTCAGGTGATAGTTCACAGAACTCTTTCTTGTTTTATTTGATATTTTAAGTGATGACCTGGTCAAATGAATCAAAATTCAATTACTGTATTTATAAATAATAATAAAAATGATACAGTCCCACAAAACATACTGGAATTCAAAAGAAGTAGAAATATCAACAAGTACTAATAGTAAAGATGATAATTTATAGTAGCAAAAAAATAGCTAGAGAAAGAGTAGAGTATTTTTGTAGATCATGGGGTAATATGTTATTATTATGGTCCTGGGGTTGACAACTACCTATCCTTACCAGTATATTAAATTAAATATGCCTATCACCTGTAGGGTTTAGAAAATAATCTGTCCATTCTAATGTGCATTAGCCAGACACTTCTTGTACAGTTTAAGTGCATATTTGATCATTACATTTTAAAGAAATGCTCAGAAACTAAAAGAGTGACAATGACATAATGATTAAAGGGCTGAAAATTGAGTCTTATAAAAAAAGGTTAAAAGAACTGGCATTTAGCCTGGAGAAGAACAAAATGATTACTATTCTCAATTATAAGAAGTTTAAAAAATTTTTTTTTTGGCGTGACAATGTGGTAGAATGAAAAAAAGTTGTTGCATTTTCAGAGAATTCTTGATCACCTATTCAATGCACATGCATATTTTTTTAATGCTACTATGAACCAGGCCCTGGACCAGGTAAATAAACCATTGTTCTTTTCTTTGAGAATTTCACAGACTTGATACAGGATGAGAATGGTTGTATTCCTTAGGGTAAAGGCTAAGTTGCTATTACAACTTAAATATCAATATTCAAATAATGTAGAACTTGATTTTATTTTCATGTAATAATGCAGCCAGTCACCGCGGGGGGAGTAGACCTTCTCTGGAAGGCATTAGTGACCCATTCAGAGAAGGTCTACTAAACTCATTCACCAGAATGACCTTCCACCATGGTTCTCCACTGTCAAAGGTAGTGTGCTTGGTCTGTGGTTGAACTAGTCACCGTCCACCCATGGACAATAGGAAGACATCAATGGATAGTATCGATTTCATTTTAAGTAAGTGAGGGGGAAGCTGCCATTAAGCTTACATTCCATTGTTGTGAATTTAGTCATATCACTATACCTAGGTACAAGAAGGCTGGGAAATATTATCTCTAGCTGGCAGTCATATGTTCAACTACCATCATTTTATTATGGAAGAAAGAGAGAAAGGTGTTAGAAAACAACTAACAGTTTTCCATAGGTATGAAATATTTGCATAAATATTAGCATATTAGTATTTTCATTCTTAAAAATTATCTGGAAAGCAGCCAACAATGCTTTTGGATAATTAAGTTATACTTTTTCTAAAATCAAAAGGGTGAGTCTCATCAGCCCTCTAGGTCTTGTATGAACAATGGTATATAAGACTTGGAGTGTTTTTGACTGTTTCTGACAACTCGTTTTAAAAGTCTTTTTGCCCTCTGAGAATTTCTGTCTGTAGGAATGTATAGAATACTTAAGATTTCTGAAATTCTGTAAGTGAAAGAGAAGATCAGAGAGTAAAATTGGTTTTGAATCTCTATCTTTATCTGTTTGCCAAGAAGCTTTTAGTGCTAGGGAAACCTCTTCACTTAACTGCTGAAGGGTCCAAGTTGTGGTTCTATTTATCATTTCTCACAGACAAAGCACTTTGAGTCACTATATACTCTTATCATTTAATAAAGCTCAAGCATAAATTTTTATTGACATCTCCCTATGATGGATCTGCTTCATCTACATATTTTTTGTCTTTGGTTTAAGTTGGTATTTTCTACATTTATCTGATTCTGAAATCATATGCAGTGCATTGGCAAGGTCTTATATGATTTAATAACATTGTCAGGCTCAGAATGAATTTAGGTCAATTCTTACAGCTCAAATTCCATAAGCATTGTAACAAGTTTATAATATATATATGGTAAGACTATTAAAATAATTCAGTCCAAAAAAAAACACTCAAAAGTTCTTCTAATGAAATTGTTTATAATTCATTCATCAGTAGATATAATTTCAAATAGAATAAGGCACATCCTGCACCATCTTGTAAGTATTATTTACTTTTTACAGATTAAATACATGTTCTTTAAGTGGCTCCATCTTGGTTTTTTTTTTTGGAGACAAAGTCTTGCTCTGTCACCTGGGGTAGAGTGCTGTGGCATCAGTCAGCCTACCTCACAGCAACCTCAAACTTCTGGACTTAAGTGATCCTCCTGCCTCAGCCTCCCAAATAGCATGAGCCACTATGCCCAGCTAATTTTTTCTATTTTTTAGTTGCCTGGGTAACTTTTTTCTATTTTTAGTAGAGACAGGGTCTCGCTCTTGCTCAGGCTGGTCTCAAACTCCTGAGTTCAAGCAATCCTCTCACCTTGGCCTCCCAGGGTGCTAGGATTACAGGTGTGACCCACTGTGCCTGGCCATGGCTCCGTCTTATAACAATAATTATGAATAAGAATTCTTTGGAAAAAAATCACAAATACTTGTAGTTGGATTGAATAAATGAAAAAATACTTATGATTAGGTCTATTAGATTGAATAAATTTCATTTTATCTTTCACAAAACATAGAGATTTTATAAAGCAATTATATAATACAGTCTTTTGCATAAAATGGTTAATTAATTTGACTAATTTTTTAAAGAAATTTTCAGTAATGTAAAACAAATTAGTTTGACTGCTTTTTGTACTGATTGATGAATTGATTAGTTATTCAAATCAATGTGTTCATGTTGAATGTGTATAAAGTCTTTGTATCTTAAAGTGCCAGTTCTATTGACTTCCATCTAATAAATAATGATTTATGTAGTCTTAAGGTATTCAGACTCAAATTACATAGTACAAAATAATTTAAGCAGTCAGATTTCTGTGGCTAAAAGGTGGCCTCCAGAAACTTTACATATTCAGAAATTATAGCTTTAGCACTTGCAGTACTATTTTAAATAATCACAAGGAAGAAAATTTAATGTTTTGGATAGAGCTGAAACCACAGAAAAATTCTGCCTACCTTTTTATGCCCAATTGGAGTGATTCTTTTCAAATTTACTTGGTTATTTTTAATATAGCTATAACAAATTTCCAAATAATTTACTCTAATGTGTCACTACAATATCCAGAATATCTGATTGCTATTCAATTTTTCACTATCTTTTTGATTTCCTGACAATTGCCTAGATTAATGCAGATATGATTTTAGTAAGATTCAGCATTTTAATGCTGGGTTTCGCTGCTGATTTTATAAATGTACCCCTGCATTTTTGATACCGTAGCAAATGGAAATATGGAAAAGCTAGCACATCTAAACTACAGCAGGACATTTAAGAAGGTTTATCATAAAAACCTCATGTTTAAGCTTTAAAAATCAGCAAAAATAAGAGATAACTTAGTAAGTGATTAAAAATAATTATAATCGTTGCTAATCAGAAAGGAAGTATTTAGTGGTAGGCTAGAAAGTTTTATCCTTTTCAGTATTGTGTCCACCTATAGGGAATTTATATAGGCGTATTCACAAAATTTATGATGATACAAGATGTTAATTTAAAAATTCAATGTATTTTCATATCAAGTCTCGACAGGCTTTTGGGATGGATCCAACAAATCAAGTCCAAGACTTCAAATTTTCCTCATCACCCCTCTTTCCCTCAACAACAACAACAACAAAAGGATAGTACAATATTGAGATATGGCTTAGAACCAACAACTGACAAAAAAAAAGACTGAAATGTAAGCGAAAATTTTCTAAATTAATAGAGGTACAATATCTTAGACCAGAGTGGGTCAGGATCACTCTCTACTTTGATTGGTCAGTTTATGACTGGAGTTTTGATTTCAAATATTTAAGCTTATGGTAAATTACATGGTAAAGTGACTCATAAAAGGAAGGGTTCAAGGCACCAAGCATGTTTATGCTACTGGAGAGAGGATCTAGGGAGAGGCAGAAAATTATGTTTTCCATATTCTCATAGGAATGAGAGACTAAACTTACTCTATACAGCACCAAGTGTATAAACAGGGACCTAAAGACAGAAATTAAGGCTTAATTTAAAAGAGGATTTTATAACATAGGTGTCCTATCCAAAGATAGAAAAAGTCACTTAAGAAAATAATCAAAATCTCATCTTTTGGTTATTCAAGAATAGACTAGACCATCATTGGACAAATATGTTATTTTAAGAGTGTATCTATTAAATAGATGATAATGCAAAGTGATGCATGATAATTCTTTCCAAGACTCTAATATCTGTCCTGCATATTTTATAAGATTTTTCTGGGGATTAACAGTTAATACACACAGAAGTACTTTGAAAATCTTATATTTGGGGAAAAAGTTTATTTTAGTTCTGTAATTTTAATAATTTAAATTCCAGATTGATATAGAAACAATTTAAAATAAACTTAAATTTTAGGAAAAATACCTGAAATTAGAATTTAATATTTATCTACCCAATGAGATAATTTCCTTATTTTTGAAGTAGTAGAAGTAATCATGAAGTGTTGATAGATTCTTCTTCACCTCAAAAAACTTCTATGTTCTTTTAATAATATATAATAAAATGAAAATAATACGTAAAATGAAAACCATTTACACTACCCACAAGCAGTTAATATCTACATTATATAAAGAGCTTGTACAGCTATGCAAGATATGATCTCAAATCCTTAGAGATAAACATGGAAAGAATAAAACAATATGCACAGAAAATTATTGTTCTCTAGTTACTAAAGAAATGCCAATTAAATCAACCTTGTGAATTACTTCTCACTTATTAACAATATTATACAGTTGATTGTACCCAGGTCAAGTGATCTTATTGAGAAAGTTATACACAGATATTCTTTTTTTCTATTTTTATTTTTTTATCGATATATAATAGATTTAAATATTTGGGAGTACATGTGATAATTTCATACATACATGTAATCATATCAGGGTACTTGGAATATCCATGACCTCAAATATTTATCTCTTCTATATGCTAGGAACATTAGAATTATTCTCTTCTAGTTATTTTGAAATGTACAATAGATTAATATTAACTATAGTCACCCCACTAGTCTATCAAACACCAGGTCCTGTTTCTTCTATCTAAGTGTATATTTGTACCCATTAATCAACCTCTCTTCATTCCCCCACCCCCAAACCCTTCCTGGCCTCTGGTAACCACCATTCTACCCTCTATCTTCATAAGATCCACTTTTTTAACTTCCACATATGAGTAGGAACATGTGATATTTGTCTTCATATGTCTGGCTTATTTCATATAACATAATGACCCCCAATTCCATTAATGTTGCTGCACATGATAGGATTTCATCCTCTTTATGGCTTAAGATATTCCATTATGTATAGATACCACAATTTCTTATCCATTTATCCATTAATGAGCAGTTAGATTGATTCCATATTTTAGCTATTGTAAATAGTGCTGCAATGAACATAGCCATGCAGATCTCCCTTCAATACAGTGATTTCCTTTCTTTTGAATACATATCCAATGGTGGAATTGCTGGATAATATGGTAGTTCTATTTTTAGGCTTTTCAGGAAACTCTATATTATTTTCCATAGTGGCTATACTAATTTAATTTACATTCCCCAGAACAGTATACAAATGTTCCCCTTTATCCACATGCTCACCATCATCCATTATTTCTTGTCTTTTTGTTAATAACCATTCTAACTGGGGTAAGACGATGTCTCCTAACAGTTTTGATTTGCATTTCTCTTATAATTAGTGAGGTAGAGCATTTTTTCATATACATATTGGCCATTTGTATGAGAAATGCCTATTCAAATCTTTTTGTCTACTTTTTAATCAGATTATTTGTTTTTTAGCTATTGAGCAATTTGAGCTACTTATATATTCTGTTTATTAATCCTTTGCCAGATGGATAGTTGGCAAATATTTTCTCCCATTCTGTGAGTTGTCTCTTCACTTTGTTGTTTGTTTTGCTGTGCAAAAGCTTTTTGGCTTGACATAATCCCATTTGTCTATTTTTGCATTGGTTGCCTGTGCTTTTGAGGTCTTATGCACAAAAATCTTTTCCCAGAACAATGTCCTGAAGCATTTACCCAACAGTGTTTTCTTCTAGTAGATTCCTAGATTCAGAACTTAAATTTAAGTCATTCATACATTTTGATTTGAATTTTGTATATGGTAAGGGATAGAGGTCTAGTTTCGTTCTTCTGCAGATGGTTATCCAGTTTTCCCAGCACTATTTATTGAAGAGAATGCCGTTTACCCACTGTATGTTATTGGTGTCTTTGTAGAAGAAGAATTGGCTGTAAATGCATGGATTTAAATCTGAGTTCTTTGTTCTATTTGTCTATGAGTATATTTTTAAGCCAGCACCATGCTAATTTGGTTACTATGCTTTGTAGTTTTGAAGTCACGTGGTGTGTGATGCCGGCAGCCTTTTCCTCTTTGTCTGGGATTGCCTTGGCTATTGATTGTCTTCTGTGGTACCACATAAATTTTAGTACTGTTTTTTCTATTTCTGTGAAGAATTTCATTGGTATTTGATAGGGATTACATAGAATCTGTAGATTGCTTTGGATAGTATAGTCTATTTAACAATATTAATATAATATTCCAATTCATGAGCATAGAATATCTTTCCATTTTTTTGTGTGTGTTTTCTCTTTAATTTCTTTCATCAGTGTTATATAGTTTTCCTTATGTAAATCTTCCACATCTTTCATAAAATTAAATCCTAGATATTTTATATTCTTTGTAGCTCTTGTAAATAGGATTCCTTTCTTGATTTCTTTTTCAGATTGTTTGCTGTTGGCATATATAAATGCTATTGTTTTTTATGTTTTGTATTTTACAACATTACTGAATTTATCATTTGTAATAATTTTTTTGGTGGAGTCTTTAGGTTTTTCTGAATAAAAGATCATGGTGTCCCTAGAAGCTAATTTGACTCATTCCAACTCATATGCCCTTTCTCCTTTCTTTCTCTGGGGGAACGTTCCTCTTACAGATGCTTCTGGGGACCAGCCACTCTGATTTGGCATCTCCTTTGCTAAGTTACAGAACATGGTTTCCAGGGCTGGGGATGGTAGTCCTGCCTCCCCTTCCTGTCTCTGATTGTACTCAGACATATCTCTCCCTCTAGGTACTCACAATGCTTTCCAGAGGTAAAAGGCAGTATTAGGTCTCCTGCCAGGGAACTCAAGATAATGGGAAAGCTGGTTGTCCACTCTAATCTCACTTTTTCCAGTGTAGAAACAATGAGTGGAGAGAAATTAATCATATGCTTGCTGCCAGGGAGATTGGGGGAAGGGGGCCCCAGATATGAAAATCTAATTCTCTTATCTTACTGCATTCTGGGAATTTTTTCACTTCTCTATGGCTCCAGGGCATTGGCTCTTCTTCATATTTATATTCTGACATATTGACAGTGATAACCTTGGCACTGTATATTTGTTTTTGGTTTTCTTTTGGGGGAAGTAAAGCCAGCTTGCTTCTGTGCTGCCATTTTAGAACTAGAACAGCATAAATACTCTTTAGAAGGTATTGAAAATTGATATAAATTCTTTGCTAAGCAATATCATAATATGATTATTGGTTTGGTGTGAGGAGACTATTCTCCACAGATCTCTTTTATTTTTGTGAATAATAGGGATATTTCGTTTTTTACTATTCAATATAGTAAAAGTAATGTCTCTCCCCAGGTTGAAAGGCAGTTATGCTTATTGTCCATTATAAAAAAATAGACTGTTTAAACTCAGTGTTCCCCTCCTGTAACATAGCTCACTGCATGTGCAGGAGTTGTCTACCTTTTTTCATGTCACTCGTGGGATTTAGCTACTGATACAAGTTTCCTTGATAAACTGATACAAGAAAAATGATGATATTCTGGCTATTGCTATATTTGTAAGAAACTGTCCTTTGTCTCTGACCCAGGAGTCTTGTGTGTTCTTCCAATATCCATGAAAGGATGGCAGATATCTTGTTAGCTTGCAAATAGGGTAAAACCCAAGTTTTTGACATTTGACATAGAGACAATTCAGTGTATATAGAAGGAGCAGGAACTTTAGAATCAGACCATTTTTATTCAGATTTGATCTTTTGTCTTTATACGATCCTAGATAAATCTTAAAAGCTTTCCAAGTCCCAATTTCCTCATCTCCAGAATAGAAGATAATAATGCCTAGCTTTTAATGTTTAGGAGACAATTAAGAGAAAATGAAAGTAATGTGCTGACATTTTGCCTGCCACATACCCAAATACAATTAATGCTGATCTTTGTCTTTCCCTCTTTTTCCCTCAAAATCCATCTGTTAGGAACTCAATTTAAGAATATTAATCAGCAGAAGATAAACTTGATAAACTTGTAATTTGTAAAAGCATTTATTATGTGTTAGTTTCTTTGTCACCTGTCATGATGCTCAGCCTGATCTGGAGCTGTACTGCCTGCAAAGTGAGACTGTGGCCTAGTCATCTAATCCATTAAGAGCTTTCTAACCATTAATGAATCCAGTTCATAAAATGTTCCTATACAGTGTTAAGACTAATGGCAAAGGGATCTGGAGAGAAACATGAAGCTTGGCAATTAGATCAGGCAGCATCTTAGTCCATCTATGCTGGCAAGGCTGAAGAAAGGAAGCTTGTTTGCTTTTTTACCAGCTCTGCCTAGGGGGTTTCTTACTTTCTCAGATCTCTGATGTTACTTCCCAATTTATTTGAGGCAAATTTCTCAGCAAAACTGTCTGAAGCAATTTTCTCTATCTCTTCTGTTTCACCATTTTCAAAAGGCCTGGATAACGTTCAAATGATTCTTCCATCTGTTTCTCCTCCTAATCCCATGACCTCAATCCTCTTCCTTGGAATTATATCACCCTTGAAGACTAATTACTGCCTGGGACCCAACTCAAGTTTGCTTCCCTCCCTCTGACTTGGTGATTGTGCTGTGCCTGATTCTCTGTAGGACAGGGAGGTCAAGCGAATTCTGTCCTGATGTTTCCCAAGCAAAGTTTTGAGTCTCTGTCTGTGTCTCACTTACTCCCAGAATTCTATGTGGTCACAGACCAGTTTATATCACTTCCCTTCTAGAACAAGGCTGAGGTATTATAAAATTGGGAAAAAAGTGAAAACAGAAAAAAAATCTATCAACAGGAAAATAGTTAAATCAGTTATGGCATATGGCCCTAATAATAGATGTCTGCTGTTGTTGTTTCAGTCTTTTGGTATTACAAAAAGGAATTGTAATAAATTACCATTTATATATGTCATGTTTTACACATACAGGTAAATTGGAAAAATAAATTCTTAGACGTAGAGACTAATGCATCAACAGTGAATGCATTTTCATTTTATAGTCATTTTCATTTTAATAGTCATCATCACGTTGCCTCTATAGGGTCTCAACATTTTACTCCCACTAGCAACATATTGGAGAAATTATTTCTTCATAAATTTACAGAGTTTGTTATAAATTTTAGAATTTTGCCATGTTTACAGTGGGTAAATATGGTTTTTAGTTTGCTGTTCTCTTATTCTGAGAGAGGTTATGCTTTCATATATTTAAGGAACATTTGCTTTTTTCTTTTAACCTATAAACATCAAGTTCATATTTGTGCATTTTTCTATTGAGTGTTTTTTACTTGTTAATTTCAAGTAGCTTCTCATACATTCTTTCTGTTATATATATATATATATTTGAGAGTTTTTTATAATATTATGTTAAATCATACAAACGTTTTGTGTACCTGTATGTATACTTTTATCTATATCTATGTATTAGAATTTATAAAACTTTTAATGACTTCTAGATTTGAGGTCATAATTTGGGAGGCCTTCCCTACTTCAACTGTATAGATATGTGCCTACATTTTCTTCTAGTATTCATATGATCTTCTTTTATCTTTTAAACTTAATTACTACTTGTTCTGTTGTTCTATAACAATTTGATAGTTCTTCAATTTGGGATCTCAGTAGGAGAGTAAATTCATAATGTAGAATAAAAACATAAAATACATTTGAGTTCATAAATTTATGATTTTAAATTTTTCTTACTAGAAAAATAAGAATATACTCTAAGATGTTATAAAAATGAAAGAAATGATTTATTGTTGATAATTTCTGTATCATTTGTGGGAAAATAAGAATATACTTGGAATAGATTATATAGCTAGTTTCCCTGGTTTCTTCAAAGTAGTCACTTTCTGCGAATGTCATGGCAGTCTACTTTCAGACAAGAGAAGATTAGAAAAATTTTAACCATTTCCTGGTATATTCCTACCTTGGCATAAAGGAGAATAATTGAGAATGCGAGGCTCTTCTCTCTGCTGGCTATGTTACTTTGGGGAAGTATTTACCTCTCAGCCAAAGTTTCCTTATAGGCAAATTATGAGAAATAATGTCTTCTTCATAAAGTGGAGAGGATGAAATGAGATAAAGTGCTAAGCACAGTGCCTAGCACATGGTGAAATTTAATTAATAACTATTTTTAGTTATTGAAGTTGGATTTTATTTTAGGTGATTCCATATTTTTTAAAAGATTAAAATATTATTAGGAATATATACATTTATGTTAACCAAAAATAAAGGCAGCATTGAAGTACATGTTAATATGAATCTTCAAATGTATTGTGTCATTTCACTGATTGAGAATGGCAACTTTGGTCTATACCATGAGGCCCTGGAGATATTCATCTCCAGAGTATTTAGAGAACAACTTTACAAAAACTCACTGGCTGATGACAGTGCTTCAGTTAATCCAAGTCCACACCTTTCTAGAAGAACCTACAGTAAAACTTACAAAATCAGGTAATATATTTTGAAAAAGGCCCTGGTATGGCAGTGTCATGCATTTTAAGTCTACATAAGCTTTTTTGTAGACAGCTTGAGATGGATGTTCAGTGTGTGGTGTCCCATTTTTAGACATGTTCCCAAGGTTTCATTTTGTCTCTTTATTCTTGCACTTCAGCAGCTAGAAATGGCTTTGCTGCTTCAAAATCCTGTGATATCTTTTTACTGTAAATTTAGATTTTTAAATGCCATTGTCATTTAGTGGATGCATTTGTAAGAAATGTGCAAATCAGTGCGTTCTTTTTGAAGTGTATTTTCAAATTATCTTTACTTAATGAATAGTTCTAAAACAAAAGGCACAGGTAACAATCATTATTCTACTTTTGTTCTTGCTACCTTGGCAAAAGTATAGGAGACAATGGAAAGCAATCAATTGCTCTAATCTCTGAATAGTAATAAATTTTTTGTTACTGTGGTTTTTAGAATTTGGCTCTTTTCAAGCTATTGTTGGAAAGCTTGAGCTATAGAAATATAAATAGCATTAATGAAGTAAAAATGCATTCACAAGCACACAAATAGGTAACACCTTGTTCAGACAGTGACCAATTGTTTTCATTTGATAGAGCAATTTACTTCAATGGTTGATACTGAAATTTTGAATATCAAGAAAAACATTACTACATATTCTTACATAATTATAAGGAAGTGTGTCAATTGTTACTATTAGTAAAGACAGAATGCAGCATTCAGCTTTAATGTTCATTAGTTGGGTTAATTTGAGGATATAATTAACTGTTTTGAAGCTCAGTGTCTGCATGTGTTTAATGTGGTAACAGTACTTACCTCAAAAGATGACTGTGAGTATAAAATAAGAACATGCATATAAAACTGTTTACAAGTGTCTAGTCTATAATAAAGCCACAAGTCTAGTTAGTAGTATAAAGACAGAAAAAGGAACACATGCTTATTTTATTGGCACAGATTCTTGCTTTATACCTATATATGTGAGCCTTCATGTGAATTCATTTTACACACGAAGCTTACCGCCCTAGTTTTATATTTAAAAACTAAGTGGTTGGTTGATTTAATTAAAATCATCAAAATGAAAGTCATATATAAACTAATATTTACAACGAGATTTTTGTTTTGATAGTCTGTTTATGAACTTATTTGTTCAAAGTTTCAAAATTTACAAAGGGTGACTTATGGTTAATATTCAGTTCTTTCTGCAAGTACAAGAGTATGAGTATACTCTTTGGAGATTTAAAAAAATCACATTTTTTTCTTGCAAATATATGTTGTATTTTGCTTCTTTATCTAAAATAGGCCACCCACTTTTCAACATTGAAAATATGTAGAATCAGGGCATGCTATAACTTGATGTTCCTGAGATTAATTTGGGGTTGTGCTATCCAATGAGATAGTCACTTACCACTTATGGCTATTTAAATTTAAATATACATTAATTAAAATTGGATTATAATATTAATTTAAAAATATTGTCATTAACTAAATAGTATTAGCAATTTAGTTCCTCAGTTATACTAGCTACATTACAAATCCTCAGTAGAGTATGTGGTGAGTGGTTGTGATATGAGACAACACAGAACATTTCCATCATTGCAGAAAGTTCTATTGGCTTGTGTTATCTTATAGAATCTTAGAAGCTACTCCTTTACTGATGGAGTAATGGTCTCTGACCTTGTGTGGTTTAAGATATTTTTACAACCAGACTCCTCTCCAATCTTAAATTTAAGGTTTCGAGTGAATTGCCAACCTTCTGCATTAACATTGAGCTAATTGGCATCTGGCATTGATGCTGTTACCTTGGTCCAGTGATTGGTCCAGTGATCGGTCCAGTGATCTTCAATCTTAACAGCACATTGGAACAAGTGGAGAGTTTTGAAAAATCAAGACATCCAGGCCACATGCTACATCAGAAACCAGTTAAAATTGAATCTCTGCAGTCATTAGTATTTTTAATGTCCTCCCAGAAATTCCAACATTTGGCAAAGCTTGTGAACTCTGGATCTGGCCACCCACATCTGATTTTCCCATTTGTCGCTCATTTTTCTCAGCACCTGGTTATTTTAAATTGCAAAGGCACATGGGTCTTTCCACACTTTGCATTATTTACTTTTTTTCTTTAAGACAATACTTCCTACTATTATTTCTTTATGCCCATGTAACATAATTTTCTCACAAATTGCTTAATTTTATTATCATTTTCATTCCAAATCAGAAGTCGTCCTTTCCAGGTACTTTTCTCATTCTCACTGCTTTTGCATTTTTTAGGTGATGGTGAACATAAGTTCATAAAACACATCAAAACCCCCACCAGGTAAAGAAAAATGTCAGAAAGAAAAATTAGACAGAAGGAAATAAAATAACCTTACACTACCCTTCTTCCACATGCTTGTAAAGGTGAGAGTTAAGGGGCTTTTGCCCTAGAGTGCAGCTTTGTATACATGCATAGAACTTCGTAATTTAAAAGTTCATAAATGTAGGAGCTTCTATATTGACGTCCTTCCAACAAAAATGATTTTCTAGGAACAAGTTTAAAACTACCTAATTATTTTGGGAAGGCTCATGGTGCAAAAAAGAGTTTATATTAAGAACTTCAGGCAAATGCTAACATTTTCTTAAAATAATAGGTGAGGAAAATCTGTGGATGGTGATAATTGAGAAATACAATTTGCTAAATAACATTTTAAGCCCATGTGTCTACTGAAATTGTATTTTGTTCATTTACCAAAATAATCCAATAGGACAGAAACTTCTAGATGTTCCCTAAAATCTATTCTTCCTTTTTTTCATAGTAATAACACTTTTGGTTGAATATATTAAGATTTTAAAAGAGAGAATGCAAAGAAAATAAATGCAAACAATATATTTGAAGGACCAAATATAATATATACAGTGAATAACAAATCATTATGGAGGTGGTTGAATATATGAGTTTGAATATTGGTTCATCTTGATAGTTGAGGGCAAATATAATAGAGGCTTGATCAAAAGGGCTATTTTCTCTTTCATGTGAAAGCCTAGGAATTTGGTCCAGGCTAGCATGGTAATTCTATAATTATCAAATAGCTAGGGCTCCTTCTATTTTGTGCCTTTTCATCTTTAACAACAGTGTCTATCTTATGGTGCAGTATAGTTTTAACCAGTCAAAGGAAATGAGAATGAAAACAAAAACCAGAGGGCACATTTCTTTCATTTTGGCCATGATTTGGAAATTGCACATGATAGCCCCATTCACTTTCATTGGTCAGAACTTAGTCACAATGTCATACCTAGTTTCAAGAGAATTTGGGAAATGTTATCTTAAGTTGAGCAGCCCTGTGTTCAACCAAAAATCATGTCACTATGTAAAAGTAAAAGAATGCAGTTGAGAGGGAAAATATTAGTCTCTACAATAAGACACTCAAATATTCAGATACATATCCTTCCCTCTACCTTCAGCATGCTCTCCTCTTCCTCCAATGAGACAACCACTTACCATAGCTAACTCAAAATCCAGGATTTCTGGAATATGTACAGTCTTCTTCAGAACTCAAGCCACAGTTTAAAATAAAAATTTTATCCATGGCCAGCCTCAGAGTCTGGCTTCTTGTTAGGAATAACCCATACAGGGTTAATTAGAGAGAAGAAGACATCAAGTGTTGCCCTTTAGGCATCTTCTGAAAAATACTGTCCTACTTGAGTTGTCATTTTGTATTTCTCATTAGAAAATGAAATTTATAAGTGGTGGCAGTAAGTAAAATATCATTAAGGGTTGGATTATCAAGTCACATTCACAAAATCCAGAGAATTAATCCAATATTAAGCTTTAGTAAGAATTCAAAGGAAGAAGAGGTGACATATGGTGAAATATGGGACTAATAATAACACAGTTGTCCACCTCTTTCCAAAATTAGAATCCACTCTGACCCAGATTTAATATATGAAGTCTCTGAGTGATGGCTGTAGGGCATTGCTGACACAAAGAGAGCGGTTATGGTCATAAAACTCATTTTATCCTCTTTTAATTATGTAGCTGGCATAGCATTTTGTAGCTGGCCATGCTTCATAAATTCATAAATTCCAGGTTTGTTTACTATTAACAATCTGAATGATCTAGGTAATTTTAAAAAATCTTCCAGAAATAAGAACTCTTCATTACCTTTCCACTTAAAGCTACCATTAAGATATTTTATTAGCAGATTTATTTAGAGATTTATTCAGGTCATTTTTCCAAAATAAAGATGCCTATACTAGGGGAAAATGTGATAGACCATATAACATAAAGTCTAAACATAGGATAGTTTGAAGGTTGATTGGGAGTCTTTATTATAACATAATGGACCCAAGCTCTTTCCCTCTTTCTGCTCTACAGTTTCATTGTGCTGGCTTTAATCCTTAGGTTTGTTGACTATATGGCATTTTCTGCCTCTATACTATAGAAAGTAGGAACTAGCAGCAAAGAAGAATAAGGCAGAGGAGGGAGTGGCTACTGTTCATGCAACTGAAAGTGTCCTCCACACCTTATAAGTTTATTTTTAATGCAAATACAAAGAGCAAGACCATTGTATTTTCTACAACTCTGGACAAGTTCTTCCTAGCCCAGAGCTAATCTCCTATACTGAATTTTGATGAAATTTCAGTGTTATAATAAAATGTCATTGTCTGGAAAATACAAGTATTGAGGGTTACACATGAGAAATCATTTATTGAATTAACTGAAATTAATTAACCAAATTAATTTCTAAGCTGAGCTAAAAAGCAAGTCCCAAAGATGATTCAGAGAAATTTTTGGAATAGTGCTATTCTATTGTCCCTATTAGTATTCACCATCACGATGAGAAGTTCTATAATTTTAAAATCATGATGATGCAATGTATGTGATCCTACATACTTCGTGAAAAGTAAACAAAAGTAGGGTGCTGTTATTTTCATTACTGAACAAGTTCAATTGAAAATTCTTTAAAACTCACCAAATTGTTATGATTTAGCATAATGATACATGCATTTTAAGCAGAACATTTATAAAAATTTATTCAGATAAATTACCATGCAAAAAAGATTTTAATTCTTTCCTTTTTCATTAGTGTTTATAGAACTCTGTAATAATTAGATTAAAGCTCATTAGTGATTTTTATTAATGTTAAAAGAAAAACTATATGACTCTCCTTTCTCTGAAGTGGAGATTCCCAACTATACAAGGAAATTTTGGTTCAAACTAAATGTTTTCTAATGAGATATAGCTGAAAACTATTATCCAGCATAATAATTCTTCAGCATATAATTATTTTAATAAAACTATTATGTTAATCAAATTATCAGCCAAATTAATTCTACCTGATTGCTTTTAAACAAATGATTGCTTGGCCAACTTCGAGCAACACTTTTGGTTGATCCCTGAATCTCACCCCAAGTTTCAGGATTTTCTGCAAAGCAGTAGAGGGAAAGAAAACTCTAGTTAATAGGCTGAGCATGATGACTTACTTGAGGCGAGAAAGCATAACTATTACTACCTTAGTGTGGCTACTGTGGTAGAAATCAGAAGCAAAAATGGTATAGTAGAGGGAAGAGCATGCTGTGAAAAAGGGCTTTAAGTTCTGAGCCTATGAAACCTTTGGGAACACAGAAGAAAAGATAATATTTAAGATTCAATGAGAAAGTAGAAGAAACTGGTGCTGGATTCAGGAAAAGGCAAGTAAGGGGAGATTCAAGAATGCAAGTTACTGGTAAGACTAATACTGAGATATTGAGTCTGGGAAATACAGAATTGCAAGATGGAAGAATTAGGTGATGGACTAAATCTATATTTCCTTTCTAGCTTCCTTTCATATGTTCATCCTTTTGGTCTTTAAATACCTATAGCACTTAATTGTGCATGTCTGATTCTCTGTGTTTTCTTTAAATCACTATCCCCACATTCTTCTTCCTCTTTATGCAGAGAGCTTAAGGTCAGAACTTCTGGCTGCTTTAGCTTTGCATTGCAAATCTGATCCTGTCAAGTTTGCTTAAATGGCTTCAGTGGCTTTCCACTGGTCTTATGATAAAGACCAAAATTCAGAAAATGACCTAAAAGGCTCTTCATTACCCAGCTCTGTCCTGTCTCTCCAACCTTATCACTCCCTGTCTCTATCACCCTTGTCTGCTTCACTGTCTATGCTCCTGTTCCACTGGCTTCTTTTCATTTCCGTCAATACCTACTTCAAGGTCTTTGTGCATTTTCTTTTCTTCTCTTTATTTTAGCATACCCCATGTTTCCTTCAGATCTCTGTTCAGATTTCACCTCTCCCTTTCACAGTACTTATCAGAATTGGTGATTACATATTTGTGACATATCATTTTCTGTATTAGTTGGAACCAGGGCTGAATCAGTTTCTAAAAATCATAAAAGCCTGGACATGTCTAGTAAATAGTAAAGACAAGTCCAGTAAAAACTTATATGCAAGTGTCAGAGAGTATTCTTAGAGAAAACTCATTCTAGATAATAGACTTCCAATGGAGATAGGATGGGACAACCGTTCTCCAAAGAGGCACATCTGAGTTACATGGAGTAGGGCTACCGGTAGCTTTTGCATGTTCTAATACACTTTCCTCCAGAGATGTGACCCAGTGGGTGCAGACACTGCTTTAGGTGAGTTCCTATTTGACAATGAAGGAAGGACGGTATGTCTCCAGTGCATGCAGTGGAAAATATTTAATACCTCCTCCTCCCTCCAATCTCAGCTTTCTATGATGCTAAAGAAAATAAAAGGCAATCAGGAAATAACTTCTACCACCTCCTTCGTTATGTATCTGCACCTGTATTCCTATACCCTGCAATCCCTGCTGTTGCTATGAATAAAATTCTCCTACCCCTAAGACTAAATTTTCTGCTTGCTCACTTGATCGTATCCCCTCTTACTTAAAAACATTTCTCCATTAATTTCCATTTCTCTATTCAGTATCTTTATTATATCCTAGTTTACTGGCTTAACCCCACAGATATAAAAACACATTGTTATATCAACCATGTTAAAAACAAAACAACTTTCTTGACCCAATATTTATCTCCAGCTGCTCCCCAATACTCTGCTCACTTGCATGGTAAAACTCTCTAAAAAGGTTGGCTAGATTCTCTGTCTCAAATGCTCTCATCAATGCTATTCCACTA
Organism: Cheirogaleus medius; assembly: GCA_008086735.1. Lineage (NCBI taxonomy): Eukaryota > Metazoa > Chordata > Mammalia > Primates > Cheirogaleidae > Cheirogaleus > Cheirogaleus medius. The sequence goes on from VBSM01003169.1 coordinate 1,889,046, forward strand.
AAACAGGTTTTATCAATGTCATCAAAAACTTTTGAATTGCTAAATCCAGTGACTTAGCAGACCTCCTTTTATTAAAACCATTATCAGCATCTGACACTTGATTAATCCCTCCTTCTCATGTGAAAAATGTATTTTTCATATATCTTCCAGAGTACTATTTATGGTTCATCTCTCTCCTCATGGACTACTTCTTCCAAGTCTATTTATTCTCTACTACTCTCCAAGTCTAGGTTTATTCTCATCACCTCAATCTCTCACTGCTGCAGTGTCAGGGAGCTCAGTCATAGCTCCTTTTATTCTATTTAGCCCAGTTTAGAAGGATCTCATCTACTTTCAAGGCCTTAAACACCATCTTAAATACACTAAAGATTCTCAAATCTATAATCGGGAACAGTTATGTATAACCTACTTCCTTTTCAACATCCGCACCTGGTTTTTTAATAGACACTTCAAGCTTAGGTAAAAAACCAAACTACTGAAATTCTTCTCTCTTCCCAAACTATTTCTGCCATAGCAGCCCAGCAACCATAGAGATTTTTTTAAAAATATAAGTCAGATCTTGTCATTCCTTTGCTCAAAACTCTCCAACTGCATTCCTGTGTCATCTAGAGTAAAATCCAAAATACTTACAATGCCTTACAGATATTCATATTGATCATCTGCTCCCTTTGATTTTTCTGGCCTGTGTTCTCCTGCTGTGTTCTGTTTTCTTAGATTCTGTCTTTGTCGATTTGGCATCCATTAATCACAAGGCCAGACTAACGGCCAAAGTTGTTTATATCTCTCCTGTGATCCAGCTTTCACAGTGTGTGAAAATCATCCTACAAATGCACCAACCAACCTTGAGTCTTTACCCCCAACCACCCCCTTATTTAACTCACAGACCAAGCCAATATTTCTCCTTCACTAAATCAAGCAGAGCCATGTACCAAACAGCTAAGGATAGCTCTATGCCTGCCCGAAAGCCCACCAGAATTATTCAAACTAGCCCATCATAAGGTGTTTACCATGCCCTGCCTTGCCTTTACCATGAAAACCCCAGTAAGGCTCTGGCCAATGCATTCCACTTGTTCCTGCTTCTACCTCCTGACCAAACCTGGCGATTGTCTATGTGGCACAGTGTGTTCCCTACTCTTGGGAACTGTAAGTGATAAATTCTTCTTTCATTGACATTAGCCTCTCTCTTTCGTCACTTGGTAACCTGTATAAATTAAGTTCCCAGCACAAATCACTGTTCCTTTCACTTCCTCCCCTCTAGCCTCACTGGTTGATCTTACTGTTTCTCAAATGATCCAAGCATGTTCCCTTCTCAGAGCCTTTTCTTTGCTCTTCCTTATAGACAATTAGGGGCTTCAAAATTGGGAGAAGATTGGGGAGGCTTTTATAAGATGAATACTAAAGCAAGGAAAAGAAACTATTTGGTTAAAGTGCAGCAGTAGTCTTATTTGGGTCATTACAGTGGAAAGTCCCTAGGTAAAAGTTATTTGGTGGTTTCTGATAGGTTAAAATTAAGTTTTGTTTTACCTTTTACACTGAGTTGGGTTTCTGTTTGCATACTAGAAACCCAGGGCCCTGGAGCTGCCTCAGCCTAATATTAGGCCTCCCAACTAATTTTTCAAGAGGCTGTTCTATCACATTTCTTGTTAACCAACATACTTGAGCAAAGGCTACTTCTAATCCGTAGCTAGGCCTTCTATATTACCAGTTTAGACCCTTGAATGTACAGAGCTCTTAAATATTTATCAAACCAGAATTGATATAATTATATTTAATATAATATAGTTAAATAATCTTTCCTCTGTTCATGGCATCCATATGCTTGATTTATTTTTTCACTTGTTTCCTGTCTTTGAAACATCCTGGCTAGGAATTAATACATACATCTCACTGACAGGCCTTCTGTCAACATTTTCTCACAGAGATCTAATTTTGACTTTTTAATGCCTCAGTTTAGTATAGTATTGGGTAAAGCTAATTTTTATGTGCAAATAATAAGAATATTATTCATAAATTAGAATTATAAATTGGAATTATAATAGAATTATCCTAGAAAATTAGAATTTTTTTATAAATTAATAAAAATAAAAACAACATCCACATATGATTGCCACATTTTATGTTTCTGACTTTTGGTCTTAGTTTTCTCTTCCAAAATGTGATGTGTATGATCTCTATAGTCATTTCAGCTTGTGTATTCTTATATTTTTTGCCTATTTTAATAGTATCATTCATCCAGACCTCATCTAATTTTGCCACTTTTATTTTCATTTTTTAAAGTTGATTATTAAAATTGAGTAAGCAATCTGTGGCAGAAACACTGCATTTATTAAAGAAATAATCACATTATTAACCATAACTCCCTGCTGCTGGAAGACAACAGATGGACTCTCAGGTAGGAGCACAGCTCCACATCCATCGTAGATGCGCAAGCCAGCCTGCTAGCGTTGCTTCTCATCTGTCTTGAGAACTGAATGAAATTATGGATATAAAACTGCTTAGTAAGGTCAAAAGCACTAGTCACATCCAGGGAATCATTATTATTTGTTTTGTCACCAGTTTTATAGTGTGATTATAAGGCCATGACATTTTCATTTAAACAAGTTTACTAGCAATTAAACATCTGAATGCACTTTCGCTGCTTCAAACAATATTTGGGAAGTTATCCACTTATTCCAATGATGCTGTTATTTCTCCAACATAATTTAGAGAACCACCATTGATAAGGGGTCAACTAAATATCTTGTGTTTTTAAAGGAAACTTAGTTGTCAATATGCTATACTTGTACATATTAAAGCTACATAATGTGAAACATATAATTTTGGGCAATGAGACATTTATTTAAAAACAGACATAGGGAACTTCACAAAAAAAGGGCTATCTGGCATTTTTTTTTTATCTTCTGATGTGATGAGAACTATACAGTATGAAATATTCTTGCCCAAAATTTGAACCTGTGTCTTAGCATCTTGATCTAAATCCCAAATTAAAAGGTATACAAAGGAGAGAAGAACATCAAATGGCAAGGTGATACAGTCAGTCAAATCCATAATTTAGAAAATTTAATAAAACAAATAACCTGCTTTTACAAAGCAAAGGGACTAGAAAAAAAGAGTAGTTTTTTTTATAGATTGAAACAGATTTAAGTGACACATCAACAAAATGCTAAGTATTGAACTTGTTTGACTCTAATATTAAACAAATCACCTATAACTCTCTTAAAAAACATTTATGAGACAATCAAGGGCAGTTGAACACTGATGGGATATTTGGTAATTTTAATAAATTATTTTTATTTTTAATGTACATGTGACAATGGTTTTATACTTACGTTACAAAAAAGCATGTACCCTCTACCAGTACATACAGAAAAATTATTTACTATTGAAATGTTATAATGCCTAGGATTTGCTTTCATTTGCTCCCAACAGCATGAAGTAGAGTGAAATAGAGAAGGAAGGAAGAGATAAAACAAGAATGATAGTGTATTGTAATTGATAAAGCCAAGTTATAAGTGAATTGGTGTTAATTGTACTATTCCTTTTAATTTTGTGTATGATTGAAATTTTTCATAATCAAAAGTTTAAAATAAGAGAAAAAAGGAGGCATATAAACAGAAATAAGAGCAAGAATATTTCTGGTCCTTAACAACATCCCAGCTTATTGAAGATAGCACAGCTGCTACCTTGCCCTTGGGTTACATGAGATATCCTCAAACTCCTCTTTGTTTAAATTAAATTTTCACTGGAATTCCATTTGCAACAAAGATCTCTAAGGAATATATACAGCCAGACAAAAGGAATGCTAATGAGCTTCCTTAGTAGTCATATTAGAGAACTAAAAATGTTTTGATCTACTTTAAAAATACCCTGTAAAAGACATGCTTTATATAGACATCATTGCTTCCCTTCAAGTGCCAATCATTGCCTTAGAGAAAGTTTTCTGGGCTATGTGTTGGGTACATTTATAATCTAAAATAAAATTAAATAAAATTGAGACTACTGAAGAAGTATTACTAAGAAAAAAAAATTAGCCAGAAATATGTGAATTAAATCAGTGATTCTCAACCAGGGTGGTTTTGCTCACAGGGGACATTTGGCAATGCCTGCAGGTATTTTTGATTATTACGACTTGATGGACCAGCAGGTGCTATTGGCATTTAGTGGGTAAGTGTGAGAGATCCTGCTAAATATCTTAAAATGCACAGGACATCCTACCTCTCCCTTCTCCTCGACACAACCAGGAATTATATGGTTTAAAATGTCCATAGTGCCAAGGTTGGGAAATCCTGAATTAAATCACACAATAAGCAAGTAAAATGCAGGTACTGTCATTCAGAGATTATTAATCCTGCCCTCAGGTATTCCTGTTAGCATGACATAATGAAATCTGATTTGAAACCATGACTTTAAACATAAAGCAGTCAAATACTCCTAGAATTTCTTCATTTATTTTAGCGTGTCTCAATGTATTACTTACATTGTGTACATTATGTACAAAAATATGGAAAAAAATGTGTTTTTTAGTTTTAATTAAGTTTTGGAAAGCAAATACAGTAAGTTCCCCAAAAGATTAATCAGTAATGAATGCTTTTCTAGCAAATCTAAATATGTTATTTGATATTTTGAAAATTACATCTTTTCACTCATTTGAAGTGACTAATTATTTGCTAGTGAGATGAGTTATAAATAGTAATTTATCTTTCTGTCAAAGATATAGGTAATTTTAAGCTGACCTACAATATGATTTATCAAAAAATTGTGAACATATGTATATTAGATATTCCTAGATGAAATTTTATTTTTCAGTCTCTACATAAATAATGCAATAATAATTTTATGAACATCAAAGTTGCCTGAAAAGTTATCTCTTATTCCAATAACACAATATTATCATATTACATGATAATATTATAGATAATTATATCTATAATATATATCATATTATAGATAATATTATCTATCATAATAGAACAGAAATGTACTATTAAGAAAGCAGTTTTTTGGCTATATGGGCCCTCAGTGTTTTAATTTAGGAAATAAATTTCTTATTTAAAAACCCTTTGTGTTTTCTAGATATTTAAACAGAATAAAGAGCTAATATTTTCTCCCTGATTACCTGTTATTATATAAATTATAAATACCATATAGTGGCAAAGGGAATGTATTGAATGTATTGTATTTAAATGATTTTTTAAAATAATTTATAAAATATGCCATGGCATTTTAAAGACATATCCAAAAGATATTTTACTTCTATAACCACTTCTATAATTTTCTTATAATTCTTTTTCCAAACTGTTTGTCACACATCATAGGTCCCTGGTTTCATGTGAATAAGCTTATATTTTAGAGGTGTCCTATGTAAATGATACTACTAGATTTTGGGTTATTATCCAATCTAGTTATATTTTCCTTCAACTGTTGAATTTAGTTTATTTTTTTGATAAATAGTATATTATTATTTGCAACTATAGCTACCATTTCATCATGTATTCACTTTTTGTCTGTTTTTCTTAAGCATTATTTTCTCGTTTATAGTATTTTTAATTGAAATTTTAGAAATTTAATTTCCTCAATTGATTTTATAATTCCTCTCTTATTCCTGTCATTTATTCATCATAATTTTTCCATGCATGCTTAATTAAGATACGACGGTAATATCTCTGTAATATTCTTGGACAGGTAGAAAATTTTACAACCTCCTAGTCTTACATGTCACATGTCATGAATTTCAAATTATAATTCTAATTTTATTTATTTTTTGTTACTTCAACCAAGTGGCCTAAATAACAGAAATTTATTGTCTCACAATTTTGGAGGCTGGTTGTGCAAAATCAAAGTGTCAGCAGGATTGGTTTCTTCTGAAGGAACCAGAAGAAATCACTCCTCTTTCCTTGGCTTGTAGATGACTGTTTTTCTCATAAATTTCTTTGTATCATCTTCCCTTTATGCATATCTATAGGTTTAAATGTCCCCTTTTTATAAGGACTCCAGTCATATTGGATTAGGGCCCATCCTAATGACCTCACTTTAACTTGATTACCTCTGTAAAGATCCTATCTCATAAGTAAATCACGAGGGGTTAGGAATTACAACATATGAATGCAGGAGGGTGGGGGATGTAAATCAACTCTTAACACTGTCCAAATTAGACATGATTATTATGACAATTATGAATTTTTGTTGCTAATATTTGTTTAAATTTACCCATGTTTATCATTTTCTTTGCTCTGAAATGAAATCTTAGATTCTAAAATGTTTCTTTCTGGATTTGATTACTTGTCAAAGCGAGTTCTTTTAGTGAGGTTCTATTTGTGATAAACTATCCACCTTTCTCTGAAAATGTCATTATTTTGTCCTAGCTCTTGCATGATAGTTTATCTGTGTACTTGCTTCTGCGTTGACAGTTATTTTCTTTCAGAAGTATGAAGATACTATTCTACTGTCTTTGGCTTCCTTTGATGCTGTATGAAATCTCTTGTCAGTTCCATCTTTATTCCTATGTGCCTCTTACAGTTTTTTCCCATAATTGCTTTGAAAACTTCCTTCCCTCTTCTTGTTTCCAAATTTTTACTGTTAAGAGTTTAAGTTTGGATTGATTTTTATTTAGCCAGCTTCCCTGAATATGAACCATCATATCTTTTATTAGTTTTAGAAGTTCTCAGACATTACTTCTTCACAAATTTTGCTTCTCTTTTTTTTATTCACTTTGAATTGGAAGATGTGTTTCATTATATCCTTCCTGTCTCTTAATCTTTTTATATTTTCCATCTCTGTTTTTCTGATTTCAGAATTATTTCTTACCTTCTTGGTAAGGGAATAAGCTCTGCATTTGTGAGTATCTGTTGAATTTTATCTAATAGAAATAATTTATTTGGTAGAGTTTTTCAATAAAATTGTTTTCCATAAAGTTCCATTAATCTTTGCAGAGCTCAGGACAAGTGTACAAACAGAGACCTGAATATCCTATGTCTACATATTTAAGCATTATAAATTAAAACATTAAATAAAATACATTCTATCTTCCAATCTTGACAGTTAAACCTTCATAATGACATGGAATGTAAGGTTTGAATTTAGAATTCTTGAAACGTTCATATTTCCATGCTAGAATATAGTGGTACAAAAGAAACTAACCCTAGCCCTGGAGCTACTGGTCTGCAGCCTGCAGACAGCAGCCCTTCCCTACCTGCCATGGATCCCATCCCATAATAGGGGGGATTCCTCCATTTGCATGCAGATACCACATCCATTCATCAAAGCACCATCCTGTCCCAATGAATGGCTCTCCCTTACCCACCTTTCCAGTCTTGGGATGTGAATAGCAGCAGCTCAAGTAGCCCTTAGGATGACCAAAGCAGGGAAGAGACCCCATCAAGCTGTGAAACAGGCTGAGGCCAAATGGGCAGGGAACTTTGGGTTCCTGTGTACCAGGAACATGATCTAGAAGAGGAGAGGTAGGAACTCTGACTGGCAGATCTCCATAGACACATCTGTGAAGATGAGTGGGAGCAGAGAAGGGCCACTGCAGTCCCTCCAGTGTGTGGGGCTCAGGCATGGGCCTCTCATGCTTAGGCCTAATGTCATTATTGCCGTTATTCTGGAAATAGAAAGAACCTCATTCATTCCTTAAACAATCAGGGGCTTTTCCTGAGCATACTACTTTACTCAAAGTAATCTGCTTGTAAATAATAAATACAGCAAATATAGCCAATATGTATGTAGCAATTTTTATTTGTCAGACACCAAGCTAGAGCTTATATATGTTTTCTTATTAACGTCTCTTGGTTTTACCACTTTCTATCCATTCTTACTGTCCCTGATTAATTCAGGTCTTTATCATTTTTCTCCTGGACTATTGGAATAATTCCCTGATTAGTCTTCCTGTCTTTCCTGTTAGCAATTTATGGTTAGGCTTTTTATTGATTTCAAGATGAGATTTAAGTACCTAGTATACTTTTCAAAGGCATCTGTGATATCAATATCTTTTCTACCTTAACTCTTTATCAGCCCCTTTTACATCTTCTAGCCATATTAAAATATTTGTAAATTCTCAAATATCCTTTTCTATTTCACAACCCCATCTCTTCATTTTCTCTGCCATTTGTACATTTCTCTCTGAGCTCCCTGTCCTCTGAAGCCTTTCCTTGCTAAGCTGGTAGAATTCTTTATGTAGGCTGAGGCACTGCCATCTGAGCACTTAAAAATTGATTACATATACAGTTGTTTTTTGGTATCCACAGGAGCTTGGTTTCAGAACCCCGTGGGGACACCAAAATCCATAGATACTCAAGTCACTTAAATGAAATGATGTAGTATTTGCACATAACCTACATACATCCTCCTTTGTACCTCTAGATACCTAAGTCACCTCTAGATTACTTACAATACCAAACACAATGTAAATGCTATGCAAATAGTTTTTAGACTGTCACGTTTAGGGAATAATGACAAGGAGAAAAGTCTGTACATGTTCAGCCCAGATGCAACCATCCATTTTTTTCTTTTTGAGTATTTTTTACCTGCCATTGGTTGCATCTGTGGATGCAGAGCCCAAGGATACAGGGGGCCAACTGTACTGTATTGTTTTGTGTGTTTGTCTCCCCCTGCTGGGTTACGAACAACTTGTCTTGATTGCTTGTAGCCCCAGGGGCTGGTATATTGTGAGCTGCACACCAAGTACTTGCTGAGTTCAGTTTCTGAACAAGTGAATAAATAAACAATTAAATTATATTTTGCTTTGTTGCCTGTGCTTTTGAGGTGACATACAAAAAATCATTGCCCAGATCAAGATCGTGGAGTTTTTCCCCTGCGCTTTCTTCTAGTAGTTTCATAGTTTCAGGTCTTACATTTAAATCTTTAATACATTTTGAATTGATTTTTTTATATGGTGAAAGATAAGAGTCTAATTTCATCTTTCCACACATAGATATCTAGTTTCTCCAACACCATTTATTGAAGAAATTGTCCTTTCCTGATTGTGTGTTCTTGGCATCTTTTTCAAAAATCAGTCGGCTGTAAATGTGTGGATTTATTTCTGGGGGCTCTCTTTTCTGTTCCACTGGTGTATGTGTCTGTTTTTATGCCAGTGCCATGCTGTTTTGCTTACTAACGCTATGTAATAAAATAAAAATACCAAATGATCCAGCAATCCCACTACTGGGTATATACACAAAGGAAAGGGAAACAGTATGTCACAGAGATATCTGCACTCCCATGTTTACTGCAGTGCTATTCACAACAGCCAAGGGATAGATTCAACCTAAATGTCCATCAGTGGAAGAACAGATAAAGAAAATGCAGCATATATATGGAATGGAATACCAGTCAGCCATAGAAAAGAAGGAAATCCTGTCATTTGCTACAACTTGGGTGAATCTGGAGGACATTATATTAAGTAAAATGAGGCAGACACAGAAAGGTACCACATGATCTCATCATATGTGCAATAAAAACATGTCAATTTTATAGAAGTAGAGGGTAGAATGGTGGTTACTATTATAGAGGCTGGAGTGATAAGAGGAAAAGGGAGGATGGAGAGATTTGGTCAAAGGATTCACAATTACAGTTAGGAAGAATAAATTCAAGAGATCTATTATGTAGCAAGGTGACTATCATTAATGATGATACATTGTGTTCTTGAAAAATGCAAAGAGAGTGGATGTAAGTGCTCTCACCACAAAAATGGTAACTTATGAGGAGGTTTGAAATTTTGGCAGTGGCTTTGTAGCTGTGCCAATTTTTGCAGGCACCTTTTGTGAAATTCAAGGTACACATTCTTTCTCCAGTGATTTTTGTTTGTTTGTTTTTACCAAATTATCTCCCCCTGATATTAAGAGAGAGAGAAAAAACTCAGGCATAATAGAAAGAGCAAAAGAGAAGAATGACAGCTCTTAGTTGTCTGGCTCTGAGAATACCTCAAAGAAAGCTTTCCAAGAAGAAAATTGTTTTTCTTGCCTTTAAACCTTCTCCAGAGACAGTGAGACCAAACTGTAGCATTTCCATTGTAGTTTCTTTCTTTCTTTTTCTGTAAATAATGTATAACCATGTGAATGCCTTTTGCTGTGGCCTATGTTGTTAATATATCAGTGCAAATGTGTTGGTTCTTGTAAATTAAAGCCTAAGAGAAAACAGTGTATAAAGGATAGTTGTCACTGACACTGGAGAAAGAATTTTTAAAAATACTTGAAAAAATTTTAGTTACAAAAAAATCATTGATCTGTTGCTTTCCTTCATTATGTTATATTTTCTTGGTAAATTCAATACTCAAGCAAATATTATGTTGTCAGAACACAACATATTTGTGTTTTTGTCAGAACACAAATATGATAAAAATGTCATATTTACATTTTTGTCAGAACACAAAGGGCCGTTCTAATGACTTCTATACATTGCTTAGAAGGACCCATTCTGGGCTGTTCTGTAAGGTTTTTTGATGGCTTGGAAGATAGACACCAGTCTTTAGAAAATATCCCATGTGAATTGCCACAGGTGCTTTAGCTGCTAGATCATAACAGTTAGGTTATAAAACTTGGTTTAGGATCAGAATCTGACACTTAAGGATGTATGTCTATTACTTGGCTTGGGCAGAATCTCAGTCTGCTAATTGAGAGAATAAAAATGTTTACCCAATTCAGTACTTCTATATTTTATAAATATGATTGTAACTGAATCCAAATCAACTTTAAGTTTGGAAAATGTCCATGAGTCAGAATTAACAAGATGTGAATGTTTAATGGTGACTTTCCTGTAAGACAGTTTGTTAAGCATTCTCTTCCTCCAACCCCCCAAACTACCCCCATCCCTTCCACTCCCACTCCACAGCACTGTGTATTCTGGCTTTCAGGAGTACTTTCATATTCTTGCCTTTATGAATTTACTCAAGAAGCTTTCATTAAAGAGTTGTTACGTATGGCACTGCTCTAGGTGCTGGAGTATACAAGAAGAACTAGGTGCAGGCAGATTCTTAAGGTGTTCATGGTCTAAAGAAAAGGTCAGATATAAAACCACACAATTATAATGCATGGGGTAAATACAAACTCTAGGGAGCACACAGGAGAAAGGTGGAACAGGGTCACTAAAAGGAGAAAACTAATTCCAGATAAGACAGATGACATGAACGAAAGTTTGAGCTAGAGCCATATAATATTTAGGTTGATTGAGCATTGTTCAGGCTTCAAGTGGAAGATGAAGAGGGATAGGATTTGAAGCTAACATTCATGCATAAATGGGACTAATGTGGGTCACTGTGCAGATTGTGTGAGCCAAACAACACAGCTGGGTCAGCTTGATTCCTCTCTATGGTGGCCAAAGTGAAGTATGGTAGGGGTAAAGGAAGGGGTGAACATAAAAGAGAAACATAATTCTACAACATAATCAGCTAAATGCCATCTGTTTGGAATTGCCCTTTGTCTGTTAGTGTATGTTAACAGAAAATCTGTACTTTATGAAACAGCATCTTCTAATCATCAGTGGCAAATTTGTTTCTGGATATTATACTATTTTGTGAAAATACTGGAGATAGTGAATCGATGGTTATCATTTACAGAGTGTGGTTGAATGGAAGAAGAATGGAAAGTGATAAATATGTTAGATAGATTTGTCATTACAGAATGGGCTGCTGTAGACAGAGCAGAGATTCTTTGTTAGCTTGTTGCAATAGACAAAAACCACACCTTATTACTTTAAAATGGATTTGCTCTTTTACATCTGCTTTGGAAACACTTATAAAATGTTGCACTTGTACACTCTGCAACTAAAAGTCTTAATGACATATGCTATTTTACAATTTTATTTTAAAAATGTATTTTTTTTCCAAAACCCAGAAGCATCAAAGTTTAGCGCCACTACCGTCTCTGAAAATTCAGTATATTGCCTCAAGCCTCATTTTTAAAATAAAGCTTTGTCTAAGATTCATTTTAGTTGGAACACTTGCAAAACCTTATTCAGTATTGAAATTTTTATCCCCTGAGAGTTAGTGTTTATTTTCCTAAAGATTTCATATAATTCCAAATCAGAAATTAAAAAAAAAACAAAAAAGAGAAAATAATTAGTTCTTTAAAGATGCACATTTGTGTTTTTCTATTGTGAAACCATATGGAGCACACCCCCTCAGACCTGTGCTAAGAAAAGACAGCCAATTTTCTAGATCCTATTCATGTGTTGGAGATAAATGCAGTCTGAAAAGGATGTGACTGTGAGTTCAGAGGGATGCTAAAAATTGGGGGTATGATAATGGGGGTATTATTTTTTATTTTGAATAGCCAAAGTAGTAAACTGTTGTTACGCTGTGGGGTGTCAAACCCACTAAAACTCATTTGCACTCATGTATTAACACTCTAGATTCTTGCATCTTTAAACTTTTTATCTCTATAATTGTGAAAGACTTAGTCTCTAGTTAAAGGCTGATAGGAGAGATTTATTTTCCCTTTCTTCTCTTTTTGTTGATGTTGTTTTGTCTTGTATCTAGTAGTAGGTTTTGTTGTTCCTGAAATCATTCTACACCTGAGATTATCTCTAAATGTAAGAGTTCTTTAATAATAAAGGATGCAGAGTTAGACTGAAGGGCATGGCCCTTAAACTTGCCTTCTAGAGCCACATATTTGAAACTGATGGTTTTGATGCACTAATAATTAGAGAAATTAATTTTTTGGGTTTGACCAGCATTTTTGCTAGAGTAGATGAGTAGAAAATATCAGAGGATATTACAAGTAGTTAGGGTATATTTTGTGTTGTTACATTTTTGTTTCAGTTACATGCACAAATAAATGAATGGAAAAGACTGCTAGATATCCCTCATATACCTATTCTCTTCTTAAATGCTAAGCAACTACATTTTGATTACATTACTCAGCCACCCTCTAGCTGTGTGGCCATATGACTTCTGGCTAAAGGAATATGAACAGAAGGGAATTATGCTACTTTGAGGTTGTGCCTTTGAGAAAAGGAAATGTAACCTCTATCCTGACTTCTACTTTAGCTGAGATACAGACATATTGGTGAGAGCTAGAGCAACTTGTACCACTAAATAGAAACTACATATTGAAAATATCCAGACAAGGAGATGGAATGACCCTGGAACCCAGATGATTATGGGGCCCCATATTATCCCTGGACCTCCTAGCTAACTGCTACTGAAAAGATAAACAGGCATCTCTCATTTAAGCTTTTATTATTTTGAATTCTCTCTGACCATGGTTGAATTGAGTGGGGTATAGAAAAAACACTTAAAAATATTATATTGGCTTAGATGTCAGGGAGTGAGGGCACAGATCTTGGACTGGGAAGCTGTGGATAATACATACATTGTGGTAAAACATTTCCTAACTTTGACTTGGAAAGACCTCGAATGTAAGATTATTTGCCAACCAAGACTTTTGCTTGTATACTTTTGTTGCCTATTGGCTGGATTTTTTAAAAATAATTTTTATTTTTGCCACATGACAAAGTCTTACTAGAGAGATAACAAAAGTTAGAACTTGCCACTTTCAAGGAGAAAAATAAGAGAATGTGTAGTTCTCTAAGGTAGGCTTTCTGTTTTCTTGGCCTGTGATCTAAATTGACTGAGAGTCTTATAATTCTGGGCCTTATAAATCAGTCCTGACAGGAAACAAAGGCTTCTGTGCCCAAACTGAGGCAGTGATAAGATGAGTCTCTAAATCAAGAAACAGTCTGAACAGGAGATAAGACTGGACAAAACCATTAAGACTACCAGACAAAAGGAGCCAGCCCAGTGGGAAACATTAGATTAAAAATGTTGCCTTTCTACTGAAGCCAGTTGTTTTATTTCTCCTTAACATGGTCACTATTAAATTGAGCAAGAGGGAGATTGACAGGACACAGAAGTAAGTAAACAGAAGACCATAGTCTTCAGGCTAAAAAACAACATATAGATGAGAACTTTGTCTTTATTTACTTGCAACCAGAATTGATGGAAATAGAGTCCAAGGACCTATTAAAGGTTTTTTCTGCATTGTGTTGCCAAAGAAAACATGTGCCAGGCTTACAAAAGTCTGCCATAGTTCACCCCTTAAGGAAACTTTGTCTCCCTAGACCTGTACCAACCACTGAGAAGCAGCCGGCCAACGTTCTGAAGCTCCCAAGTTGGTAATACTCTCCATTGTCTGTGTAGTATGTGGCTGTGGAGATAATGGACATGTAAGAATCTCCCTGAAGGCAAAGTCATGTATTCATAGGGTAATGACCAAGGAGGTATGCTGCAGAGAGTGGAACCAAGAGCTGCCAGATGGCTTAATACAGGAAATTAGTCCACTGCCATGATAGTAAATCCAGTCCTGCTGTGTTGTTTGTATTCTTCCCTTTTAAAAATTGATTTTATTTTTTTTTTATGTCTATCCTGTTCCTATTCACCACTGTATATTAGGTTGGGCAGTGAGGGACAGATAACTTAATTTTGATTTACAGATTGCCAATTCATGAGAAGCCGCTTTCAGTTTTGATAGAAATGCATGTCACCCAGATATGCGAGACTTGGAACAGACTGCAGGACATGGATGGGACTTTCAGCTGTCTCTTTTGGAGAATGGGAATGTTTTATTTATGATTTAGAAGAAAATTATGACCTAAATTTGCAATGATCCCAAAGACTGAAGTAGACTTCAGTATCCATTCTCCTTTTCTGTTGCAGAGCAAACTACCTTTCTACCAAATTCATGCTCCCATTCACACTGCAGAGTTGATCTTGGGAAAGAGATGCTCATCCAGGGACTATCATTTTCTATCCCTTCTTGTATCTACATAGGATCGTATAACTCCTTGTCAATGGATGTACATGAAAGTTAAGTGAGAAATCTGTCATTTCTTGGCCAACGTGTTTAAGAAACATGAATACTTTCTCTAGCCTCCTTTTTCATTTCCCCACCAATGGAAAGAAGAGAACACCACTTTTACTCCCTGGCAATGGAATCCATGTATTGAATATGGTACAGCCAACATCAACATGGGCCTCTAAAGAAATGCAAAACATAAATGAGAAATAAACTTTTATTGTGTTTGACCTATTTTGCATCTGAGGAGACTTCTCTTTTCCTTTTTTTTTTTTTTAAAAAACAGCTAGCATTGCCCTACTTAACACATCTTTTTACTGAATATTAATAGAATATTAATTCAGCACGTGGCCACCCAGCTAAGGCCTGTATTTCCAGTCTCTTTTGCACTGGGATGTGACTGTGAGATTAAGTCCTGCCAGTGGGGTATGAAATAAAGTCTATAACTTCTGTTGCATGTGCTTTAGGAGAAGATATATATCCTTGCTATGGTTTCAGTGTCCCCCACCAAAACTCATGTTGAAATTTAATTGCCATTCCAGGCCTGGCCCTTCCATTTGAAATTTAACATGAGAGAAATGAACTTCTTTCTTTTTTAAATCATTGTTAATTTATGTCTCTCTCTTATAGCATATGAACATCTGTTCATATGCTTAATTTATGCATATATATGTGTGTAGTTGACAATAAAATTTATTTTTGCTATGGGTTGCAATTTAGAAAAGTTTAAATAGACCATTCCATTATATTAATTCTATTAATACTTTTTAAATCTGACGTTCGTTCATTTCTCCTAAGCATTATCTTCTTTATACCACCTCAGTGGATTAAAGGCTCACGAACTCAGTGCCTCTTGATAGTAATTATGCTATCATCCTCCCTGATAAATAACACCTGTAGTCAATTACACCAAAGTTAAAGCACTTTTAAAGTGTGCCTTCTGGCTTGCAGACTACCAAAGGTGTGGCTGGGGACTGGGACTAAGGTATCCTACCTATTTACACTTAAAGGATTGGGCAGATGCTAGGTAGCCATGGAGAGAGTCCCAGGAAGCCTCAGCTGTTTCCTATATATAGGATAAGACCCTTGGGAATCCCATTCACTGCAAAGTATGACTTAGGACTTTCGAATTTTAGTGCAATTAAGGATAACTTAATTTTAGCTCATATCAATAAAATGCCTGATCCTTTTTCAATAGGAATAATATAACATTAATGAACAAATTAATAAATGAGTGATAATATTGATTACATATAACACATATGTTAATGATTAGCAGAAAAAAACTAAAAATACTTAACCACATGAAGCCACATTTTTGGTAAATTATAATTTATTTCTACTTCCCATATAACTTGATGATTAGTTATCTCACTTAGGAGAAGTCAAATTTAATGGTTTTAGGCTTTATTTATTATAATGGTAATTATATATGGACTAGAGTTTTTATTTCTTTAATATCCTTTTTTAAAAGCATCAACAGCTCTGGGCTTTGTGAAAGATAAATATTAAAAGATTAATAAAGTATAAGTATATGAATCTGTAAAATAAGCACAAAAAACAATCAGTGCCACTTACCCCTTCACCTTAATATCTTAATCGCCTTCTACTAAAGGAATGTATGTAATAGAACCTGAAAATCAACACTATTCTTGACTCACTTGTACACATGTTTTACTCCTGGGTTGCTAGGTAAATGGCTATTTACTAGGTTGGGAATGTACTCATAATGTTGGGACCAAGGTCTTGCAAATTAAAGGACATTTATTTGGGATATAGGAGATTTGTATGTCTTCATTCTACTATTAATAGTTATGTGACAGGGCAAAGTGTAGAAATATAATATTTGGATCCCTATCTCATCTCTGCAATAAGGGGCTTTGCTAAGTAAGGTCTAAAACAACTTCAGGCTCAAATTATGACTTAAAGAAAATAAAACGTAATCAATAAGAGAAAGTGACATGTCATCATGATGGAGCCCTATTTTAAAGGATAGGGATGGATTTAGATGTATATATTTTGCTTTTGAGAAATAACCCAAAATTGAGGACTGGACATCAAACTGTATCTTAGAAAAATTGTCATTGCTTCCAATTTCTTCTGATTGTTGTGGAATCTCACCCCTCCACCTCAGCTTCACAGTACATGTACTGTTAAGATTTTATCCCCCAGATGGCAGTGCAGCATTCCAAGTTTAGAATGATCTGGCCTGGTGCTCTTGAAAAAGGCATTGCAAGCTTATGTGCCATGTTTCTTCCTTTTGGAGGAAATATGCTACGATGCTAATGTAACAAGACTGGAATAATCAGAGACAAATAGCTCATTGTGAAGTGAACACAGTAGAGATCCACTTCTGTCTGCTTGTGACAACACCATGTCCAATAAATATTAAGTAAAACGATTGCACAAAGTAATCTCATGAAATAATAGTTTTAAAAATGATTGAGTGTAATAAGTCACCTATATTTTAAACTTTTATTTTACATGTTATTTTATCAGAGTTTGAAAACATTTACTAAATGTGACAGTAACTTCTCAGCAATTATTTTTAAATGATACAAATGAAAGGGGCAGCATCCACCATAACCTTCATTTAAAGGACCACAAGCTGCCTTTGCTATCATGCTTGCTTGGAAGACACATAAAAACAAACAAACAAACAAAAAATAGCGTCAGATGGTGAGCATGAAAAGAAGCCAGGGAAGGTGTTACATTCCAGTTCCATGATAAAAATCCAGTGGAAACATTTAGATCAAAACCATATCTGGTCATTTGTATGATGGTTAAATAAACAAGTGAAATCTTTAAGTTTCCACTAAATATTAGATAAATTATATCTTTTAGACTCATTATACGGTGTGAACGTAGTAGAGTGAACATAGGAAAACAAAATTTTAAAAAACTATGAAGAATCATCTTGAAAATAAGAAATACTTATTTTTGATAGGTTTTGGAATGTGGTCACAGTTTTATGTTCTGAAGATTCCTTTACATTAAGGTCCAGTGGAATCTTCTGTCCAGTTTCACATTTCCTAGTAAGAAAAAGGATTCATATCACAGAGATTGTAGGTAATAAAAATAAAAATTTTTAAACCACACAATGTGGACTATTTTATTTGACCTGCTGCTTATGAGTTGATTGTTATCTTTACCAGAGACACCCCAGATGATTACTTAATTGCAGTGTAAAATCCTACAGCCTTCTTTATATAGTTTTCTAGGCATAGCGCCATTGTTCTCTATCCATCTCATTAAGGAAAAATCCATACATGTTTACATGCACTGTAATCCATAATCACTGCTTGGGAAACAAAGAAAAGTAAGATATATCTGCCTTCAATGAGCTTATACTCTAGTGGGGAGATAAAAAAAAAATCACAAATAACCGTAGACAGAACACAAGTTGTAAAAGAGGCAGCATGGTAAGGACAGTGGGCCCTGGAGTCAGCATGCTAGGATTAAAATCTGGGTTCTGCCTCCAGGTATTTCTGTGGCTTTGGACAAATTGCTATTCTAGTTTCTTTATAAAGCAGATGGTAATGAGAATACCTACCTTACAGGATTGTTGTGAAGAAAATGAATTAATTGCATAAAGTGCTTGGCATATAGCAAATTCATTAACACATAACAAAGGGGAAAAAAAAAGTCCTGGGGTTAAGAGAGGGGAAAGGCCAGTAAAGAAACTAACACCTGGGATTTAAGAATAACTTTTAAAGATTATCAATGATTTATTAAGTGGGGAAGACAGAAAGGGCACTTTCGGCTAAGATAACATGCTAACTGTTAGGGTAAGAGGCAATAGCTGTTTGGATGCAAATAGAATAAGGAAGCAGGAAAATGTAGGTCCAAACATAGGTAGTAAGGACCATTTGCATTAGGCTAATGAGATTTTGCTTAAAGATATAGGAAGTCACTGAAGAGTTTTTACACAAGAGATAGTCAGATGTATGTTATAAACATATCATTCTGGTATCTCTATGAAAGAAAAATTGAGTGTAGAAAAATGTAGAGACAGATAAGAGATGAGAGTGGCAGCGAAATCCGAAACAACAGGGTTAACCGTGATCATTGTTTAAACATGATTGGTTGGCTTGACAACTAATTTAAAAATTGCATTATCTACATAAAGGCCCTTTGAGTAGCCTGCAGATTTTTACTTGCCTTTCCTATGTGGATGCAGGTTTCCACTCCATCTCTGATATATACATAACACTTCAGACACAGGGTTTAAAAGTTCTACACAAAGTAGCTACATTTATCAATATACTTGCTCCTCTGTTTTCTGAACACTTTAGACTCAAACACAGAGGGAATCCTCTCCTATTTTAATAACTGTGTTTTGTTTTAAGGAAGATTAAACTTGTAGAGGTTTACAAGAGCAGCTTTTTTTTCTTCTCATTCTGCTCTTTGTTGACCTGCCCACTGCCAGCGATAAACTTGACCAACACCTTTTCCTCTTGTTTTTTTTTTTTTTTGCTTCATTTTCTCTTCCCACCTGCCTCTGATCTCTTCCTTGCCTTCTCCCTCCTACTTTGGTCCTCCTTCCTCCCTTCCCTCTTCCTAAGTGGAATCAAAATATTTTAACACTTTCCTTCTCTCTTCCCATCACTGAAGCCAGAGGGTTCTTCATTTAACTAATGGACCTTGGTGTTCTCAAGAAACCGTGCAATCTGAAATAAAGCACCAGGCAGTCCAGATGGGGTAATGATTCTTGCTCCCTATTGCAATTTTGGAAGAATAGCCTGAATTACTGAATAGAAACAGTATGATTTGAGCTCTTAAATCTTCATTAGAATAAATTCAATTGTAAGTCTCTGGAAAGAAGAGCAATAAATGGCCTTGTTTTAAGGCCTGCTGCAGAAACTGTCCCAAATCTCAGCTTCTCTCAGTCACCTGAATTTAGATTAATAAAGGGTGTCTCATTGGCCAGTTTATAGAAACTCAATGGAGCTTGCCAAAAACAACAACAACAAAAAAACCCCAGTATTAGTTAAAACATAAGATTTATTTAATAATAAAAGAAAACTAGGAAATAGCAAACTTTTAGGACACCAAGCTGTTCTAACGCATTTTACAGCATATCTCATGGTCTTTCTCATGAGCACTCTGGCTCATTACTCACTTTGGCAGTCTGATTTTATGGACTTCACGTGTGTATGGCCAAACATGGTTGATCTATGCTCCTAAATTGACACGTTCTCAGTTGCAGGGGTCAGCAGCAGTGGATTCTTTCTACCCAGAACATGATAACTTGACCCAACAGAAATGAGCCACTCACCCTTGGTACAGTTAACTTGGGCCTTGGAGTCATATAGCAAGGATATGGCTATAGGGACTCTATTAGTCATAGTGTACCTGACTGCTGTGATTAAAAAAAAAATCAGTGACGTTTGTGGTTTTGGCTTCTTCTATGATGTCAGAATCTTTTACTGGATCTTCTTCAATTGGGCAAATAATGGGTGACGAGAGAGAGCAGCTGCAGGAGCCCTTGGAACGGTTCTTACGGGAGGCCTAGAAGTGACATTCATTACTTTCATGCTCATTGCATTGCTAGAGCCCAGTCACAGGGCTATTCAAATGCTAGGGAAGCTGGGAAATGCAGTTTATCTATGAACAAGGCAGGGAAGAAATGGAATCATCCTTTCAACAAGGACTATCCTTGTTGGTCCTTAGGGAAGTTGTCAAAAGAGTAGTGTTGGGTGCTGGGCTGGTACCATAACTATGTCTTATATTATAAGATAACTGTCTGTCTTTTTCTGAGACTTCGGCAATGCCTCAGTTGGCTTGCTCAGTTTCTGCAGCCTAGTTTGAATTGCCTGTTTCAGCTGAATGATGTTATTTTCTGACAGCATTCAAGAGAATTAAAGAAATGACTTTACTTCCTTTCACTGATACTCATCCAGGTTCTCAGATTGTTTATTAGTAATCTCTATTTTTTTTTAATGTCATCTCTAGGGGAGAAAATCCTATTTCAGCCAAGAGATTTCATTCTGTAATTACATCACAAAGGATCACTTTATAAGGAAGGCATTAACTTTCAATTTGTGTCAGCTTCAATTTAAGCAGATGGAAAACTATGGAATATATACCATAAACAACCATTTTTGTTAAGCTTAGCAACCAAGAATATTTCAGCTCTCCAAGTCAGCTGACAAGTCTAAGACCTGCTCATCTTTCCTATGCCTGAATAGTTCAAGAAATAAACATTTTGTTCATAAAATACAAAATGGATATATTTCAGACAGGAGAGAACAGAGCTGTCTCTCAAAATGAGGCTTTGTTGTTTCAATGCATCAGACTTTTTTTCCTCCCTCTCTTCTTGCAACTATTCTAGAAAGACTGGCTACAATTGCTATGTGGGCTAAACTTTAAGAAATCTATAATAATCAAACCTTTAAATTGCCTCCTCTGTTTAACAGAAATCTGCCAGAGAATATGCTGTGGGAGTGGAAAAAGAATGCTAGCTGTTAAAAACCATGTCAGCTCATCACAGAAATGTGATTTCCACTCTCACTACCACACCAGTAGTAAAAATTTAGGAAATGAGCCTTTTCATCTCTAGTTACCCATTTCTGCTACTAAAGCCAAAAGAGACCCCACTGGTATGCAAGCCATTGAAGTCCACAGTACACTGTAGAAGTATATATCTACACACCTGCAAGAACATAGATACCGAATATGCATGTTGCTTTGTATACTGAAAGCCAATCCTTAGATTGTCTTTAAGAAAACCAATACCATATCAAGGCACTACACCTAAGCTTATGCATTTTCTAAGCCACTTAACACATCTTAGAATAAATACGTGAGAGTTCATGGACCAGAGACAGATGACTGGAGACAATTTGTTATATTTATGAGAGGCTGAAAATAATTGAAGGTTTTGCTCTGTTTTGAATTACGAATAATATGTTTAAAGACATGATGAACCCCAACTCCTCATTTGCTAAGCCAGAAACCTGGGAGCAATCCTTTCTCATCTCCCACATCAAATCATTTATGAAGACCTATGAATCTATTTTCTATAACTCATCTAAATCTATTCACTTATTTTCATCTATCCTGCTATCACCTCATCCGGTTTCTATCATCTCTCTCCCCACAGCCTTATACATGTTACTTACAGTGAGGAGCTCTGTTCATTAGCATCAGCATCACTCGGGAGCTTGTTAGAAATGTGGACCCTCAGGCCCCACCCAAACCTACTTATTATATGTATTTTGACAAGATCCTCATATGATTTATATGCATGCTACATTTTAGAAAACACTGACATTATTCCCTGCCTCTAGCTGCACTCATCTCCATTTCATTTTGAATGCTGAAGCCAGAGCAATCATTACATAATTCAACTCTGATCATGATCTTGCTTAAAACTCTTCAACTTCTTCTTATCTTTTGCCTCAAGAAAGCAAAAAACTTTCAAATTAAGTGACTAAGCCTTTCAAGACCTGGTTCCTGGTTACCTCTCCAGCTTCACCTCATAAGAATTTCCCCTCCCACACTATGCTAGAGCCATCTTTGTTCCACAGGTGACATTCTGTTTTTCAAATGCGGTTTCTGTACTTTCTGTTTCCTGGCTTGGAATATTTTTTCCCCTATTCTGATCAACTTCAGTCTTTTAGGCTTCAATTTAAAGATGAGTTTGTTAGGAACCCTACCCTCTTCTATCTAGATCTCATAGCATTATTTCTTGCCTTGTCATAATGTTCAACATTGTATTAACTTGTCTAATGCATACACTTCGCAATAAACTTTAATTTCCATGAGGACAAAGACCATGTCAGTCTAGGGCAGAGCAAAATCCCCAGTGCTTGACAGCAACTGATACATGGCAGTTATGACAAAGTGACCAAATGAATTCACTTCTCATAAAGATGAATGGGCAGTTTTCTACATCTTTAAGAATAACTGTCTCCTAAAACTATGAAGCATGGTAACAGGGAAGATGAATCAGACTTATTCTGATGGGTTCCAAAGCACAGGAAGATATAGGGAGGGCCCATGAATGACTAAGCTATTATATCCCAGCATGTTGTTAGCACTAAACTATCTGTTGAATAAATGAACCAGGACCAGTAAATAAAAGTTTTAGGAAGAGAGAAATCATTAAAGAAACAACTTAGTATCATTTAGCAGGTGCTAATGATGCAAAGGATTTTTTTTCATAAGTAAACTCAGATTATATGACCATTTCAAAATGGAATATGGAATAAAAAAATTCCTACCTTAAGAAAATAGTTGAAATAGATGTTATTTCAGATACTTTACAAGTCTAAGAACCCATTTTTCTATCAGTTTCTCTGTGGGGGGAAATGGTATTAATCATGAATGCCAGTCCTAGTTTACAGAAAAAAAGAAGTGGCTCACACTTGTTAAAGAGTGTATCATTAGTTTTATGCAGAGACTGTAAGTAAGTTGTTTTGATATTTGGCATGATTAAGAGGATACTGACACTAAATATGTCTCTATTTGGTTGTCATTAGTCTTTAAACTCCCCAATTAGAGAGTCATTCCTTTGAAAATGTTTCTTCTCCAGGTATCAATGTTAGAATAGTAAATGTCACAGGGGAGGCAACATATTTGACTATTATCCATAATCTTCGTCTTTATTTGAGGTCTTTTATGAGAACCCATTCTTATGGTTGAGAGTAAAGAATGTAGGGGAGAGGGATAGAGTAGTAGCGTTTAGAAGGTGAGAGGGCTCTCGGTCCACCATCAGCTAAAATATTTTTATCAGAGACTTTTTTTTAAATGATATGTCCCTCCATGTGACTTTCTGCTATATCAACTTTCATTCTTTCAAAACATATTTATTGAGTGACTATTATGTGCTAAGTACTGTACCAAGTAATTGGGACACATCAGTAAAGCAAAAAGACAAAAAAGAAAAAAACAGACAAAAAAATACCCATCTCTGTGAACCTTGCATTTTGGGGAAAGAGTGGTCCAAGGACCAAGAGTGTCAGCATCACCTGGAAGTTTGAGACAAATGCAGAATGAAAGGTGTCACCCAGACATACTAACTCATGTCCTGCTTTTTAACAAAATATTCAGGTTATATATACATATCTAAGTTTGCAAAACACTCTTCTGATGTATTTGCTCTTATTTCAATACATTTTCACATTTTTAAATGATATATCTGTTTATTTACTTAAAACCTGTTTGTCCCATTAAACTATAAGCTGCATGAGGTCAGGAGGTTAACAGGCAAAGTTGGAAGAGATAGGTAAATGTCGATAGTAAACTTCATCTGCTATTCAACCCTGCCAAGGCACAGCCTTCTGACTTCTTTTCAGCATCACCACCTGATGCATCTACTGCCCAACCAGGAGGGCAACTGGAACCTAGGCAGAGGAATTAACTAATATCTGAAAATTCTATTTACCTTCTTTCTCAGCTTCATCTCTTTCATTTTTAAACTTACATGAAAACAAAATACTAGCATAAGAATATTTGGAATAAAATTTGATAGTATTAATTCCTGAGGATACATTTTAAAAAATTGTTTTATAGTACGTGAGAAATCAACCGAGTATTCCTACCTCTATTTTATCCCAGCAACTCTCATTTAAGATTTTCTTTTCTAATTTTATAACATAACTTGGTCCTCTTTGACATGAATAACAAGTTTTGGTGCAAGGTAGGATTTCCCCCACATTGTACTTTTTATAACGTATACTCTATGGCAAGTATTGGCAAACTATATCTTATAGGCCAAATCTGACCAACCATCCCTCATTCGCTTTTATTTGACCTGAGAAGAGAGAATTTTTCTACATTTTTAATGGTTGAAAAAATCAAAAGAAGAATAATATTTCATAATACATGAAAATTATACGAAATTCAAATTTTGGTGCCATAAAGAAAGTTTTATTAGAAGATAGCCATACTCATTAATTTATGTATTACTTATGCTTGCTTTCATGCTAGATAGTGACAGAGCTTAGTACTTGAAATAGAGGCCATATGGCCAAAAAAATCTAAAATATTGTTATCTGGGCCTTCATAAGAAAGATTTGCCAACTCCTGCTTTGTAGTAGCACTGCCCCATAGAAATACAGTGAGAGTCACATATGTAGTCTTAAATTTTCTAATAAGCACATTAAAAAGTAAAGCAACAAAAAGTGGTTACTGTAAAAAATATATTTTATTGAGCCTAATATATTTCAATTATTTCAATGTATAATCAATATTAAAATTATTAAGATATTTTAAATCCTTTTTTTGTATTAAGCTTTTAAGATTCAATGTGCATTTTACACTTCAGCATACCTCAACTGGAATTAGCCAAATTTCAAGTCCTAATATCCACATATGGCTAGTGGCTGCCACATTAGACAGTATAGTTTTAGAGTATATAGTTAAAAGTTGCATAATTTAATCTATCTTACTGGTAGGCATGAAATTAAAAGTTATTATAATATTAAAATCAATAACAGTGATAGGAATATGGCAGAAGGAAATTATACCTCATAGCTTAAAATACCCATTCTTTGATGTGCCAAAGAGAGAAAACATCATAGGTACATGGAAAATAGCATCATAAAATTATCTCTAATTTTTGGTTCTCAGCTTTGCATTACAGAAAATACTTTGTTCCTAAGGGTTCTAGAGAGAGAAGCAAAACCTTGATTGGTTAGAATTTATTTACCAGAAGAAAAGGAATGGACTTTATTTGTGGATTAGATTTTTCTGAATGCACGATAGAAATGAGTGGCAAAAAAAAAAAAAAAAAAAATTGGGGGAAACCTCAGATAAAAGGTACAATTGTATCCTATTAATAGCCTATTATTTAGGGTAATCCATTTAAAATAGACCACCGAGAAGAACACTCACTATTAAAAAACAAACAAACAAACTTATTTGAATTGGACACTCTGAAATTAGGACACTAAAAGATATTTTTAGTACAGGCCACCCTTTCCAAAGAGATCTATTTTTTATAATCCCATGTAAGGCAGTATGGCTTGCTTTCAATATCTGGAATTTCTATCCTATTTAGCATGCAGAATCGCATTCCACAGCTTTCCAAGTTACTAAAGGAAAGCCTCCGTCTTTAGTTCTTGCCTTCACTTACCATCTGTTCTTTTTCAAAAACACAGTGCTTCAGCTGTGCTGTGGAAATTGACAATGTTAATGACTTCTAGCTCTGTCTTCTATTTTATGGCACTAGGTAGCCCCAGTTACCTTTCACTGTCTCAATTTTTCCATCTGTTAAATGGGGATAATGATAATCCAATAATGCATACAATGTAAGCAGGGGTTGGAAGTGTTCTGTTTTGTCTGTTTACTTAGATGAAAAGAACATGGTGTTGTCTTAGTGCCATAGAAAAACACAGAAAATGTCCTTTGCTATTTAGCAACTCATATGCTCTAAAAGATCCAACTTTCCTTAATTAAGTTTGGCAACAAATGGGCATCTCCTTCAGGTACAACCTGCTTCATAGCAAAAATAAAAGGATTTGACAAGGCTCTGGGACAGTTCCCAGTTCAGTCCAGGGCATTAGAGGATAATTCAATGAAAGAGATAGAAGGTCTGAGAACTCAAAGGATGACTCCTAATTTCATGCAGTAACAAAGCTTGTTTGCAGCTGACAAAGGGGGCATCAAGCAGGATTTTCATAAGGAAAATGTGCTCACACCTGAATAAAATTCTACATTTTTGTTTGAAGTAGTCCTACATTGTGCTGACAAAACACATTCTTTTGTATATTTTTCTTTGTGCTTCTTTTCTCTTATGGCCCTGAGCCTTGTAATGATATGTTATTTCTGCAGAGGGCAGGGTGTGCTTTATGATGGATGAGAGATCCTACAGTCAAGGAGATCCATCATCTGTTACAGTTGAGTTAACTGAAGTGACTCTGCCTGTGGCCAGTTGTCTGGAAGAACACTTTAAAAAAGAATCTAGATAAGGCATGACATGCACTTTATTTCTGGAATGTGGCTGACACCGCCCCAAGACCCTTAGAAAACCACCAACCTAATAGCCAACTAAAATGAGAAACAAAAACATGGACAGGAGACCTGTGACAATTTGGACGTTTACCTGATTTTTGAAGAATACAATGTGAGCCATAGGAGTGTCCATTTCTTCTAATCAGACTGTAGAGTTGCTGAATATGTCAAAAAGGCCCCATTTGGAAACTGCTGAGTTATTTTGAGCATAGTCAATGAATTAGTCTTCATAGATCTGCATTATCAATAGTAAGAACTAGAGATAGTCCTCAAAATTTTACTATTTTGTTTTGTGGAATTGAAATGTAGCATGAGAGTTCAACAAAACTAAGAAGAAATATCATGAGCTTAGAGAAAAGGTTCTAGTTGAGGTTGTTTTATTCACTAGCTAGTAGATTTAAGAAGTTCATTTACCTGATCTGAGCCTACCTTTCCTCGATTTTTATGTGAGTGCTTTAACCTTGATGTGTTCCCAAACTGCACTGACCAATATGGGAGCCACTAGGCACAGGTGAGTATTGTGTTCTTGAAATTCAGCTATTGCAACCGTGGGACTTCATGTTTTTATTTAATTTTAATTCATTTATAGTCAAAGTAAAAACCAATGCATTGTAAATTTGTGGCAATATTGATTATTCATTAAAATAAAATTAGTTTAAGTAACATATTATTAAAATCTATTTATCTTGGTTTTTTTCTTCAACATGACTACTAGAAAATTTTAAGTTGCCTATGTAACTCTCATTTTTTTTTGGACAGTGCTATTCTAGAGAAATAATTTTTATTAACTACCCTTCTACTCCTATGGATGTTTATAAAAATGGCTATAAATGTTAGAAATATTAATGAGCTATAATTTTATTTTTTCTATAGATGTAGTTTTCTTTTTCCATTTGATAAATTAAAGCAATTTTCATAAGAGGGAGCCTATATCCTAGATGAACAAGGATAAAAATGTCACTTTCCTTGGCAATACAAGCTCTTCATATTTACTGTTAATCAGTATCTGTTCTGCAGCTCTAGGTAAGGCCCCTTATTTCAGATTTAACTTTTTTCCTTTTAAGAACATGTCTTAGACACATCTTTTGGAGATTAAAGGCTACTTGTTAAGAAAGTTGCTAAATTTAATAGCTCTACCTTAGTTGAAAGAGAATAGAGAGAGGTGTTTGCCCATGCTGTTTGAGGAGGGTGAATTTTCTAGGTTTTGAAAGAAATAAAATATTTGCTTTTTCTTTATCAGCATGGAAGATCTTGGTGCTGCTAGATATTTAAAAGCAACTTCTTGACCTTTCCTGCACAACCCCTGACATTTAAAGGCCAGGGCAGTCAAGCCTATCTCAGAGGTAAGAACTGCCAGTTCAAGATTTCAGCAGCCAGACTCTCCAGATGCCATATACATACATAGTTAAAGATTGAGATCAGCATGTCATAAAGCCTTAAACATAGCACAGAAGAAAATGCATTTAGACACGTGCTTCCACATGGGCTACATAGTCCCTGAATAAGTAAGATTGATATTTGGGCTGAGATCAGGCATGTTTATCAAATGTTTATGCTTCTCAATTCAAATATTATTAAAAATAATATCACCATATTAAAATACATTCTTGACTGCATATTAGCTTGCCTTAGGAAAACATCTTTATTCCAAACATCATCAATTACCCATTGTTTTATCCCCTTTAGCTGAGAATAGTATACTATATTTTTGAGGGTTGATGCAACTTCTTTGTGTTGTTTTCTTCAGCATTGTCTCCATGCTTACAAAAACTGGGCGTTTGAGGTTTCTGTGGCTGCCCCTGAATGGTGCCTAATCAGCATCATTCAAGTTCTGTGTTTTGTCTTTTATCTGGTTTTTGAGTGAGAGAAGCCTAGCTGCTTTCGTGTCGACATTTCTCATCTCTTATCATTGTTATTCCAACTAATTTTCTCAAGAGCCAAGAAATTTTCCTTCACCCTAACTGCCTTTGAAGAACTTCTGAAGGCTAATCACTCAACAGTGAAACAGCACTGATACACCTGACTGCTTTTATATCTTTCATTCATGTATATTTTATTTTTCCAGAAAGAGAAAAGGTAGGATATGGTTCATTGAACTGAACTGTTTTTTTAATGCCTCTTTTTCTCCCTTTCTTAGAATGATAATCACTGAAAATATCTTTTTCTAGAACAAGATGTTTGTGTGTTCTTGGCATCAGGACTCTCCTCCACTGCCTGCCCTTGCTGACATCTTGTGTCTGAGGGAGATGAGCCCTGACTATCTCTAGAAGAAGAAATCATTTCTCACGAGTAAGTCAAAATGACAGTCCTTGCAAATAAAGATATTGCATTGATACAGATATGAAAACAAAGCATATCCACAGTCAAACATTAGGTGCCCAGCGTAGCAGGACATTTATCACAGTGTTCTTGGAGACTAATCATCTGCCATCTACAGAGAGAGTACGGATATTGTTGATGTCACAGACCATCTTTTTAAACATAGCATGCAATTAAGGCCGCCACAGTGTAGCTCAATTCGAGGATACATTTTGATATTTTTATTTTCTTAATCTGGTCTAATTTGTTGTTTTATTGCCTGATATTTTATAAAATCTGCACTGGGAAATTGATTCATATTTTCACTTAAAAGAAGAATTCTCTAATTCCAAATCATCCACAGAAAGTTTATTCTGGAGTTCTTTGTAACATTCTTCACTGGAAAGATGATAAAATAAAACATGTCAATCCCTTCTGAGGCTAATTGAGCTGCTTTTGTGCTCACCCTTTCTCTTTCTCTCTTTCATTTTCTCTTTCAGTATTACTGATACCAATATTATTTCTTATTGACACTGCATATTTGTATGTAGGTAAGGGTTTAACAATTTAGCATCATTGATGCCATGGCATCCAGTCACCTCCTTTTAGTTTAGACACCATCTATCAAACATGTTATATGGCAATAAGTGAAACAAATAATTCTCATAAGTCATAATAAAAGGCCAATTAGCAACGGCTAGAAATGAATGAGAATACTGAGCTGTTTACACTGTAAAATCACTGTTCGGTACTAGCACTTCAAGAACAAAATATGAAGGAAAGTGGGAACATTTGGGCTTTGAACCAAAGAACATTTTTTTTGCTTTTATTTTTCTCACTGGGCTAGGGAACAGTGTTCTTTATTGTGGTTAGAAAAAAATAATAAACGTATGTGCCTCTTACAGAAAGGCAAATCATTAAATGTGGTTTCACCAGTTAAGTTCTTTACTTTTGGTTTTCTGTATAAAAACATTCTAAAAAGAGAAATCTCACATTATTACAAAGTCATGGGTTAAACTTGGGTGTGATTATTTTATTTAACATATTTAAGAGAATTTTTAAGGCAAAATTGTTGTTATGTGCTGTTGCCTGACCAAAGTAACAATGATTTGTTCATCTGTTTACAATTAATTCCTCATGATAAATGATCCTATTGAACAAATTCTTTTAGATGTTCTAATGTATAAATAATGGCCAGCCACACTTTCTGAAGAAAGCATCAACTATTAATATTTTCAAGGTATATTGAAGAGGTTGTATCAGACAAGATAGGTTAAGTAATTCTGTAACAAACAACTACAAAATTTTGGTAGCTTACAAAAAAAAGAATGTATTTTTTTTTATGCTATATGTTCATTGTAGGACAGCTACAGCTCTATTCTACACTGTTTTTATTCTAGGATCTATGATCAATTAACTGCTCTCTGAAACACTGATGAGTGAGTTGACAAAGGCAATAGAGATCATGTAAACCATGCACTTACTCTTAAAGCTTTGTCTCAGAATGATACATACACATCACCTTCACCCACTTGCTCACTTTCACTGACTCAAATATTTAAGTCACATGGCCAAATGTGGTAAACAGGATGGGATACATCAACTTTCCACAAGGAGGAGCTTGGAAAGGGAGGCACAAATATATGTAAACAGTAATATAATCTACTTTAGAGATTATGTATCTTCCTCACAAGGGAGATTAGAACTGAAAAATAGCTGATGGCTTTACAGATGTAAACTATGTATGTTTTTACCACTTTTCACCTTAAAGACTTAATTGCCTCAACTATATATACCAAAAGGAAATCAACATGTTTGTTTCTAAAACTTAAATAAAAAAAAAAAAAAGACAAGTTGAAGTATAAAGAGAGGGACAGAATCTGACTGTTCCTCCATTAGGATAAAAATTAAGATCAAATTGTTGTTTGATGATTTACCAAGTAAAATCTTGGCATATATCTGTCCCAGATCAGCTGAAAGCAAGGCATAGCTATTCATTATAACAGATTTTATCATAGCTCAATATATTTTTGGACTTTAAAAATGAATTATTTATTTAATTATTTTGAAGAGAAATAAGGAGACAATTTCACAGAAGTCTCTGATAATTTGCTACAAATGTTTGGTTTAATGTGAAAGGGCAACAAAAATTTTGTATATATTTATGGACATTCCTTAATCACCAGTTTTTTTTTTATAGAGTTATGCCCAACATTGGGGAATCTTAAAGAAACATGTTCACATTTGAAGAAATATATTCCACGTACTTCCCTGTTTCTTTTCATGAAAATCACTGTATTTAATTTGATGTTAATATTCTAGTCTCAGGTAATTTGTGTCAGTGCTCTCCTAGAAAATGCCATCTCCAATTGTGGATTCATAATTCTTCACTCATTTCCTTATCTTCATGGAATTGGGGTAATTGTTAAATTTGATTAATTAACACTAGTAATATTTTTTACTACTTAAATGGAGTAGGAATCCTTGTTGAATTTAATGAATTCAGTACTAGTAATAGATGCCACTTCATAATGACTTGGTAAGAATTGGATAGTGTTTGTAAGCACAGGATTTGAAGGTGAAGGTCAGTTCTTAGGTATAAGGAAACAGCTACAGATTGGAGAGAAGCTCAGAATTCCTGAGGATTTGAATCAGAGCCAGAGGAATTGAGAAGTTGAGTCACTGTGGACTTCATTTTCTTGTTGTAATGTTTGTGTTCCTGTTCATCTTATTATATATTTATGGACCACAGTCTGTGTGCTTGGTGATTTATAACAACATACGAGAACATGAATCACTACCCTCAGGAGCTCACAAACCGAAAGAGAGAACAATGACAGACCTACAAATATACAATGTAGTATGAGGAATAGGGTGCTCTTTTTTATATACTTTTAACTTTCCAAATCTCTATTAATTCAACTTTGTGCCAAATATATACTGTCATACTTTCTTTCTGGCTTATCTTCACTGCAGAGTTGTGTAAAGAACAGATAATTATTTCCTTTCTCCAAAATGTCCAAGGTTATCAAGGCAGGGCCTTGTCTTGTTATCATCAATTTTAGATTTAGAAGTTGACTCATTAAAACAGCTATTGCTTATCTTATTTTACATAAAATAAAACTGATGTTTAAACCATCAAACCAGTATACAAACATCTAATATTCACTGGCTAATATATTTTCAACATAATGGATGAACATTTTGCTATCTTCAATGTTTTGGTTTGAATTGTGTTATGTTATAGTTAAGAATAAATAATTCTAGAATAGGTTTATACTAGAATCAAATGAGATGTTGTTGCAGTTGAGGTTTAGGTCTAAATATTCAAAACAGGCCAAGTAAAGGAGGAGACTTAACAGACAAGAATGAGTTGTGTATTTCAGGTTACGAAGTCCAAAA
This sequence comes from Cheirogaleus medius, assembly GCA_008086735.1. Taxonomy (NCBI): domain Eukaryota; kingdom Metazoa; phylum Chordata; class Mammalia; order Primates; family Cheirogaleidae; genus Cheirogaleus; species Cheirogaleus medius. Next base: position 1,921,493 of record VBSM01003169.1, read on the forward strand.
AATATTGTGGATGCTGCCCTAAGTCTTTCTTTGAGAGGTAATTGGGAATTTATGTCTTATGGTTATTGTTTAGTTGTTTGAATCCAAATATCTAATATCAAATTCAGGAAATTTAAAAAAATATCACTGAATAAATATATGAAGCCTAATATATGATGAACACTGGAGTTGGATTTGGGGGTTTCAATCCTTCCCTAGCTAATGGGAATCTAATATATATATAGCACTTGGCACATAGTAGCCATATTTTAGTTGTGTGACTTTGGCCAAATTTTTCCATTTTTCTAAGCTCTTATTTTTTCATATTTATTAAGCTGGAATGATATGTACCTCTCAAGATTGCTTTGAGAATTAAATGAATATTAATAATGCCTAGTGATGTTTATTATAGTTGTATTTATTATATATGTTAAATTATTCTTAATTATAAATTGTTGAATCATTGAATTCACTGGTGTAACCTTCAAAACTAGATTTTGAGTCAGAAATATAGTTTGGTTTGGAATTTCAACTATCATTTACTAGCTGGATCTTCTTGGATAAAAATGTAATCACCTTATTTAAAATGTAGAAATACTAATAGTATATCTCAAAGCCTTGTGAAGTCTAAACGAGTTGACAGTATATGAATAGAAGACAAAAAAATTCTTCCATAAATATTTATTGAATACTCACTATGCAATGACACTTTTTTAGGTTTTGAAGATACAAGAGTAAGAAAGATGTAATCATTGATGTTAAGGCATGCTATAATAGATGATCTTAAGAATATGCTAAATCTGATCACATTTATTCTTTATTTCATTAAGGCAATGATATTTTAGTGTTTCTGATTGCTACCTCTAATCCTAGCTTCTACTTAGAAGATACTTTTGGTAGGTCATGGCCAAGTCTGCCTAACAGAAAGCACCTAGGCTAGAAAGCCCTAATGTCATGTAGAAAAACTCTATGTTATTTTAAATCTTTGGGATGGAAAATTCTGCTTCTTGTGGCTTTGATAGAAATTGCATATTGAGAAGAGCCATTCAGTTCGATTCAGGTAGCTGGCTATTAGCACACTTGTTAATTGGTTATAGTGATGATGTTGCTTCTCAAGTGAGTAAAGAATAAAAGTTTAAGTGGAAGAGACCCACTGCTCCTTTGAGCTGGCTGAGCCTCCACCCCTGTACTAACAGTTTAAGCTCACCAACCCAGATGTAAGAAAGTCATACTTTACCATCTAATCCTGGGTTCTAACTAGTAAAAATATATTGGCTTTATCTGCTGAATAGATAATTATTTACCAGCTTCATATGCAACTGAGGGTCTTATTTATACTGATTTATTTATTAATCCTGGAGATCTTGGGCTTCCATAGAAACATGTAGAGCTTGAATTGGATCAATTATACAGTATATACCTCACTTTTCTATGTTTAGGCATCCCAGGATTTATTTTCTGGACACAAAATGGATATATTGTATATACTTAGTTCAAATTCTAGTTCTGTACTTTAACCAAGTATATGGGTTGGGGAAAATCTCTTATTCTCTTTAAAGATTGGATTTTTTCATCTGTAAAATGGGAGAAAATAAAAGTAAAATGTTATAGAATGCTTAGCATAGTGACTGGTACAGGTTAAAAATTTCATGTGAGGTAGACTAACTGATTCTTTGGAGAGTAGGAAAATATATGATGACCAGGAATATCATCCAAGAGAGAGAGAGGAGATGGAGAGACACTCATCCTTGGTCAGATGACATAGTTAGAAACAGTAACATTTGTATGGCTTACAAGTGATTACTATAGGTTGTAAGAATTTTCAAACTGATTGATGACACATAATGTATTTGGACCCTCAAATTATGCTTGTCCCAGATCATTAGCTTTATGCAATTTCAGTAGACACCATTCATGTCCAAGTCCAAATGGTGCCCTCCTGCATTTGCCAGTCTTAGCCTGGGTATTTGTATATTGTGGCCCTGTCCATGGTAGCAAGCACCAGGGAAATGAATGCAGAATTTCACATTGATCAATTCTCCTAACTGCAGAAAATGACAGAAATATTTTGATTGATTCAGGAAAATATTGCCAAGAGGATATTAGTTTATGCAAGCTCAAATGCTTTCTGTATGACAGAAGTGTCAAGATGTGAGAATACAAGTATTTACTTTTATGTTTCTGATAGGGAGTATATGCATTTTTCTTGATAAATGTATTAAAAAATGCTATTTGGCTGGGTGTGGTGGCTCACACCTATAATCCCAGCACTTTGGGAGGTGGAGGAGGGAGGATTGTTTGAGGCCAGGAGTTGGAGCAGCCTGAACAACATATCAAGATCCCATCTCTACAAAAAGTGGGGAAAAAAAGTTACCCAGGCATGATGATGCATGACCATAGTCCTACTTACTTGGGAGATGGAGGTGGGATGATTGCTTGAGCCCAGGAGGCTACGATTGTACCTCTGAAGTCTAGCCTGGGTAACAGAGCCAGACTCTGTCAAGAAAGAGATGGAGAGGGAGGGGGGAGGGGGAAGAGAGGGTGGAGGGAGGGAGGGAGGGAGAATGCTATCATTCTATGATTAGCAAAAGAAAAAAATATTTTCTTAAAGATGATAAAAATGAAATCTCTGAAAGATTATTTTTAATCAATGGAAGTAAATTAACCAATATGGGTTGATGAATTGAAAGGAAGTGTTTAAGTCTCTATTATATTATGAATGATGGGATTTTAAATTTCTGAAAAAAATTGAAATCACATTTGTTTGATTGTTTTCTAAACATCATTTATATGACCAACTTTTTCTGATAACCTGAATTTCAAACAAATGCAATGTACATACTTCTCAATTAACAGAAAAGATATCATTTGGGGACTTTTTGATAAAGGCCATTATTACTGTAGTTAAGTGATGTCTCATTGTGGTTTTGATTTTCATTTCTCTGATGATTAGAAATGTTGAGCATTTTTTCGTATGCTTGTTGGCCACTAGTCTATCTTCTTTTGAAAACTTTCTGTTCATGTCCTTTGCCCACTTTTTGATAGGATTATTTGAGGTTTTATTGCTGATTTTCCTGAGTTCTATATAGATTCTAGTTATCAGCCCTTTGTCGGATGTGTAGCATGTGAATATTTTCTCTCATTCTGTAGGTTTTCTGTTTGCTCTAGTGATAGTTCCCCTGGCTGTGCAGAAGCTTTTATATTTGATCAAGTCTCATTTATTTATTTTTGTTGTTTCTGTGATTGCCCTTGGGATTGCCTTGATAAATTCTTTGTCTAGGCCAATGTCTGTGGAGAGATAGGAACACTCATACACTACTGGTGGGACTGCAAACTAGTACAACCTCTGTGAAAAGTAATTTGGAGATACTCAAAGAGCTACAAGTAGAACTATCATTTGATCCAGCAATCCCATTACTGGTCATCTACCCAAAGGAACAAAAGACATTCTATCAAAAAGACCTATACACTCAAATGTTTATAGAAGCACAATTCACAATTGCAAAGATGTGGAAACAGTCCAAGTGCCCATCAATACATGAGTGGATTAGTAAAACGTGGCTATGTATACCATGGAATTCTACTCAGCCACGAAAAACAATGGTGATCTAGCACCTCTTGTATTATCCTGGACAGAGCTGAAGCCCATTCTACTAAGTGAAGTATCACAAGAATGGAAAAACAAGCACCACATGTACTCACCATCAAATTGGTATTAACTGATCAACACTTATGTGCACATATAGTAGTAACATTCATTGAGTGTCTATGTTCTCCTAGTATTTTACATTATGCTGTTATTATACCACTTAAACTGTTTAATATTTATGTTTTCATCTCTTTAACCATAATTTGACCTTGTTCTTATTTTTAAATCTTTGCTTTAAAAAACTATTTATTTCTTTATTTCTCAAACCTAATGTTGTAATGACAAAGAATGGTTAATGAATTGAACAGCAATGAATATTATAGTACTTCCATCATTTAGAAATTTTCTACATATAGTAGAAAAATAGTATAATTATTATCATCCCCATTTCACAGAAAAAGAATCTAATATGTTTTTATCATCTTACAAAAGGTGTAGTATGTCTAGATTCACATTGTCACATTGCTAGTAAGACCAGATTTAGAACTTAGATTTAGCCATTTTGTCCCTAAGGCCTGTCCTCTATGCAACTCAAATACACAAATTTTCAACTGGTGAAAATGAAGGTATTTGATTTGAAAGATACAGGTGAAGTTAATATGATTTGAGTTCCTTAAAAAAGGAGAGCATTAGAAAAATTTTAAGACAAAAAGAACAAATGCTAATGAAACATTTAAAGGATTTAAATGATTGTGTTCAGATTTAGACCAATCTGTTGTTTTTATTTTATAAGAGAAACAATTCCAAATTTGAGATGAAATTATTTAATATTACATTGTTTTAGTTAATCATTTAATTTACATATTCTTTTTGTATTGGATATAATAAGAAAAATAATGACCTTATTGAACAACTTCTTTTGCATTCTATTATATATTTCCATGTTGAAATATTACTGTGTCATGAAATCAGAAAGAAATACATTCCCTCACTGAGAGATTTTTTCAGTAGATCAAGAGTTTTTAACAAGCAATGAAAATGGGAATTAATCAATACCCTGAAAGTGTAAGAAAAATTTTGTGTATACATACGCATATATATTTTTCTGGAAAGAAGTTCCATAGCATTCATGAAATTCTCAAAGTCATTTATGACCACAAAGAAGTCACGTAGAAGAAAGAGCTTTGGAACAAGAACTGCTTAAATCCCATTTAAAGATTCCCACGTGTAAATTGACTTCTTTTTGGGGCTGATGGGGAAATTAAATAATATAGCATATGTAAAGAACTGGTTATAGAAGGTGCACAATGCCCACAATATATAGTAGTTCTCATTCTTCTTCATTGCTTGAGGACAAAGTTAAAATTCTTTAGCTTACTTCTTTGTCTTCATTTTCCCACACTCTTATTCTCCAGTCTAGTCAGACGAGGTTATTCACTGTCAAGGACTATACGTACCTTCTTATTGCTCTAGTCTCTTGTTAATGTTACTTACTCCCTCCAAATTCATTCAATTCATTTCATTTCATTTCATTTTTACCCAAACATGAAGGCCCAATTCAAAGGCTACTACCTCATTGAAATCTTTGATAAATTTTCCATGTATAATTATTATGTTTTTTACTTTTCTCAATTCCAAAGTACTTTGTAATATTAATGATTTTGAATATAATTTATTTAACTATAAGGATATGCATGTATGCTATAAATTCTGTCTTAGGCTATAAGCTTTTTAGGTCAAGTATCACATTTTCCTCAACTTTATGCATACCTAAAATCCAGAAAAAGCTCACTATATTTGTGTGATTACTAAATGATTCTTTTCAAACACCTACTTGCAGACCAGAAATAAACCTCTAATACTCTATACTTCAAACTGGCAATAAGCTCTCTGGCATGAATAATACAAAAATTCAAATTCAAGAAATAAAATATTTCCCTTTCCTTCAGAAAAATATATAATGGACCCCATGTAGCACCTAAGTCAGTATCTGAGCCTACATGTGCATAAAAAGTCCTAAAATAATTCAGATTTTCATTTTTGTAAAACACATCAGAGTATATTTTATAAAGTTAGTTCACCTTACCTTCAAAGTAATAAAACTCCCACCAATATTAACTACAGAACCTGTAAGTGTTTTTCTCTTTTTAGTTTTGGTTCATTAAAGTGCTTGTTTTATGAAATAACTTTTGTTTCAGAACTGACTACACTGACTTCCTCATCAAATTACCTCCAATTTTCTATCTCACAAATTACAACTTCCTGAAATGCTCCAATTTCCAACTCTCTTTGTTTACACTAGCTGAATATTTCAAGAGCAAATTTCCTCAGAAATGCCCTATTGTAGAATATTAATAAGAAACATCTTGCCAGTGGGAAGTCAATGCTATTCTAACCTCTGATAATTCTATGCAGAAAAGATAAATTTTTAAGATTTATTTCATTAGAATAGATGTCTGTAAAACTAGTTAATAATCTGTTTTAACAGTGTAAATTAATTATTTTATGCTTTGTAGATGCTGCAACTTAGGTATTGACCTTTCATTTACATAACAGGTAAAGTTGAGTTTGCGTAGGCAAAAATTCAACTTTAACTACATCCCTACTTTCCATAAATCAACATTTGACAAAGAATTACCTGTCATAGTTCTTTAATCACCTTCATTCTAGTCTTTCCTCTTTCCTCCTAAAATGTTTTGTGAAAGAAAATAAAAGAGAGGGGAGGAAGGAAGCAAAAATTGTATTTGGGATAGCACTCAGTGAGCTTAGGCAAAATAAATTTCTTGCCTGTGATGAAACCAATCAATTTCAGAAACATTGAGAAACTTTATTTATTGATCATAAAGACCATTGCAAGGGAATATTAGGAGAGATTCATGTTATCACAAAATCGTTCTAGAAATTGGCTTCCCTTTCCCAGTGAGCTGCTGTACATTGTCTTTATCTGTTTATCAAAACACTGCACTTCCAACAAAAGAATGAGCTTGCAGGAAACAGAAAAAAAAAAAAAAAGCAAACAAAACAAACAAAAAACCCCCAAACCTTTTAATGGGAAATAAAGCATTTTGATAAGAATTTTTACATGTCTTTATATTAAAATTATGGTTTGCTTACAAGAAGATGAGATTTTGATAAACTTTGATTTTACCTGCATTAATCAAGTAGTCTCTGCCTGAAAATGTGAAGGCTGCATATTTTTAGAACCATTTTATCATACATTTCATGTCTTTACAGCATGTAATTGCTAACTTTCCTAATAAGGTCACCTTTCAGTAAATGATGCGTGTTTTCAAATTCATGTGGGGCACTTGCCTAAAAATAAGGCTAATTTTTGTGAACTGAGGATTCTTATTTTATCCCATGTGTCTTTCTCACTACAGTATACCCAGAGCAGCACAAGAAAATGTTTTGGGTGGCACTTACTCACATTGATCTTCGTGTCTTTCTCTGTACAGTTTAATAAAAGAATTAAGTAATGTAGGAATTAACATCTTCCCTGGGTTCCTCATATTTGAAGGTCTTCAAAAGTGAAGCTAATCTTTCCCAGTTGTTTTGTGGTGATACATCATGGCAACACAAGCTCTCCATAGAAAAAGGGGCTCGATAAACCTTGTTGACTGGTTGCTGGAGCCACATAGTCAAATGGGGAAAGATTAAAGAACTGTTTTTACTTTCTCAACTCAGGGATAGGCAGATAGCGAGAAAGCAGGTCTTATAACCACAGCTCATGAGGTGGATGGTTTAGAAAGCAAAAGGTTTCTCATTTACAGAGCTGGCAAAGTATGTTCCTAGCATTTTAACCTCAGCTATGCCCTCATACGTGGACTTGGTTATTTTTCTAAGCAGCAGGAGGGACTTGGTGATCACTTTCTCTGAATGTCTTAGCCAAGGTCTTCCTTCACTTGTAATTTTCATCCCCATGTGAGTCCCTTAATAAAAAACCCCAAGCCTTTTACCTCCAAACAATCAAATAACTTATTTCCAGCTGAAGGGTGTTACGGTTTCAAAGATAGTTTCTACTGAAGATAATGAGTGTTCTAGAGTGTTAATTGAAACAGCAGGAGAGAATGGTGACTTTCAAAATATCCCAGGGGAGTCCAATGTGCCAACATGATGGCATAAATACGCTAGACTAATGGACTTTGGTTTCTTAAGCCACAGACCAAATGCAGAAATTTTAAGGAAGAAAATTCTTATGCCATAGAAATTTGATAAACACCATTCATAAATTAATATAAAAAAATCTGTTTAACACAGATGAAAGAACTCTACCATCTGTTCTTAGTACTTTTGTTTAAAATCTGTCGTATGGTATAAATACTCTTATTTTGATGCACAAGTTTTCCTTGATAGGAAAAATATTACTTAGTAGATTATTTTCATTTAATTTATATTTTAATAAGTTTATGATACATAGATAATCTTTAATCTTATTAATTAATTCATGTATTAAATATTTATTGAGCACCTACTATAAGCCAGATATAGATTGCAAAGATGAACCAGAAGTGAATCTTGATTTCAATGAATTAACAAATCAGTAAAAACTAAAACATACACATAAAACTCTAGTGAAAGTAGAAAAGTGATAAATGCAATATAAAAACACAAAGTGCTATTTATTTCAATGGTTTTGGCCTAAAATTTAATGAAAACATAGATATCCATTTTCTTGACTTATAAATAAAGTATACGAGATACAATTGACTATTTGATGTCAGAAAATTTACAATCCCCTCATCCTAAACATCGATTTTCACTGTACAACAATATGGAAAATAGCAAAAATTGAAATGAACAGTGTGACTCCATAATAATAGATTTAGCAATAATTATGCTGAGAGTTACTGAGTTCTGCTCAAATAATTAAGGTGTTTTGTATTACATCTTGGGCACTTTAAAATAGTGAGTAATATATTTTACTATTAAATTTTAAGACACATATTACAAGCCCACAGGGCTAAGTGACTTTAGTGTTATGAGGAGCTGAATTAATTTTTATCATAAGAACAAAATAATAATTTTAAATTATTGGCAATTAAAAAGAACCCTAATACCCCACCAATTGCCAGTATTTCCATTGTTTATGAGTAACATGGTCTTTACCTAGGTTAAAAAAAAGATTTTTAAATAGAGAGAGGGAACTTCTTTTACTAAAGGCAGTTAACATAAAAGAAATTAAATGAAATCAGGGCACAGAGATGACATTTTGATAAAATAATATTTAAGGCAGGAGGCTGTGGGTTCAAATTCCAGTTGTGTGAATTGGACAAGCCAACCTGCAGATGGAAATCTATATACCCACTTCATAGGTTTGTTAGCATTAAACAAGAGTGTTGGCAAAATTACATTGTAAACATAAATTGTTTTGTAATTATCATTATCATTTCTCTAAAATTCATGTAAGTTGAATATGCTTTTCTTTATGCCTAAGTAGAGATGTTTTCTATAAAGGTACTGCTGTCTAGTTAGTGTCATTTTTACGGGAGCACAAATCACCTGCCCTTCATCAGTTTGCTTGTTAGGCATATTAATTAATTTCAGAAGAGACATTTTTTGGAGTTTCAAATTGGAAAATTTGGACTTCAAATTATATTAGTTTGATAAGACTGCAGTAACAAAGTATCACAGACTTAGTGGTTTAAACAACAAAAACTTATTTTCTCAAAGTTCTAGAAGCTGGAAATCAGAAGTCAAGGTCTCAACAGGGTTGTTTCCTTCTCAAGGATGTGAGGGGAAAATTTGGCTTGTAAATGGTTGTCTTCTCCCTGTGCCTTCACATGGTCTTCCCTCTTTACGTGTTTGTGTTTCAATTTCCTCTTATAAGGGACACACACCAGTCATACTGGATTGAGGCCCACTACAATGACCCCCTTTCAATTTAATTACCTCTTTAAAGATCTGTACCCCCAATACAGTTACATTCTGAAGTCCTGGAGGTTAGGTTTTCAAGATATGAATTTTGGGATAAGGAGGATGAGACACAGTTCATCTCATAGCATGTATTATGATGGTTTGGAATAAATTTATATAATTTCTCTGCCAAAGTTATATAGTGATTAGTAAATGGCATTAGATAACACCTAGAAATTATAACAAAATATGAAAAAAATATGTGTGTGTGTGTGTGTGTGTATACTGGAAAGTATATCTTACATTCTACTCTATTCTCTTTTTTTTTTTCATGTTGTTTATAGAATTTTATTTATTTATTTATTTATTTATTTTTTATTTCAGCATATTATGGGGGTACAAATATTACGGTTATGTATATTGCCCACGCCCCCCTCCCCCCTCGAGGCAGAGCCTCAAGCATGACCATCCCCCATACGTTGCACATCTTACTCATTATGTTTGTATATACCCATCCCCTCCTCCCCCCCCCACCCGCCCAACACCCGACAAATGTTATTCCTACATGTCCATTCTCTTTTTAAGTGGAATTATTGTCCCAAATCATAATTTCATCCATTAAGCCAAGAAAGGAAGGCATCTATTCAAATAGCAAACAAATCAGCAGGCATCTTATGCCAGTTGAGGCCCTCTGGAGATGCTATATATTGGCTAGCAGTTTATTTTCTTCCAACCATATGGTTTTGTGCAGATGATTTATCACGAAAATAACCTCCTTCAGTGAACAGTGGTGCCGTGTGCAGGAAGCTCGCCCTTCCTTTTTTAACCACTCACAGAGGTGTAACCCCCACAGGAAGGGCATCTGTCCTCTAGCAACAGTTCAAAAAATGGAGGTTATAGATTTGACAACTCACTGAAATGTCACAGAGAATCATTTTTTAAAAAGAAATCTGCCATTCCTCTACTTCGAAGTTCAGAACTTTAGCAAGGAGACACAAACTCTCTCTAGAGCTGTGGTTTCCTTTATGGAATTTTTTCAGCATTTTAATATTTGATTCTGCTGGTCCATTAAACCAATGGAAAATGATATAGTCTAGTACTTCCCCCCCCCTTTTTCTTCTTTTATTTCTTCTTTATTTTAAATCATGCAGACTTGTATGCAGGTGCTAAACACCTATTCATGATATTGCAATAAGAAAACATACCTTTGGGGCTATATGGTCCTCAGTTTGTTTCTAACTTTATTGCTTAATAACCTTGAGACTGAGAAAAACTGCAATAACTTTCAAACCATAGAATTTATGTTTGTAAAATGAAGGCAGAAAGAGTAAATTATGGCAAACAGCTATTGAAGAGACTATCAGAGCTAACACTAAAAATAAGTCAGCCTCCACTGGCTTGATTTGTGCATGGCAAGAAAAAAGATGCTGATAAATATGTGTCATGTTACTCTTCTTTCATTCATCCATTCATTCTCCAAACATGTTGTGTTAGGCATTATTCTACACTCATGGGATGTATCACTGAATAAAACAAATGAAGACTTTGGACCTCATAGATTTTGTATTTTAGTAGGAGGATGTCTGCAATAAATAGAGAATATAGAAAAATTAAGTGCATATTATAGTTATGTTAGAAAGTGCAAAAAGGAAGAAGTAGAGTAACTTAAGGTGAATCAAGATGCTGTGTTGGGGCGAGGCATTGAATTTCAAATGAGTTGTCAGGTCCTCAAAGGCTGTTAGAGGGCCTACCATTTTATAATGGAATAAATATTGCCTGAAATGAATCATTTTCTTATCAATTCTTTTTCCTTAAAAATAAACTTGGCTTTCAGTGTAAGGAATAGAAGGTTTAACAAAGCACATCTGGTATCGAAGATATTTTATTAAATAGCCTATTTCTCTGACCATCTGTTTAATAAATGGCTTTACTCCTGTAGTTTTTCTTTGTCCCTAAGAAACCTAATTTTGAACTAGCTTGCAAACTACTTTCCCATCTCCCTCTCCTAACTTGAAACCTGTCCCTCACATTTCACTTCCATATCTTTAGACATGAGAATGTCACTGATACTGCAAAAATCACAAGGCATTCATTTCTTCTAGGCAACTCTCTGTAGCCTTTTTTTTCTTTTCCATTTTTGTCTGGGTGCCATGTGACATAAAAGGAAAAGAAAACCAAATTTCAATATAAAAATTACCAATGGTAATGTGTTATTGAATAACCCCAAGGCACATATTCTTTGAGGTTAATTTGCTGTTAGCAATGCCTGTGCCACCAATTCAAGGCTTTGTGGCCAGGTTTTAAAAGTAAGTCTCTAAGCTCATGAAATGTTAGTAAAAGGGCAAAATTGTATTTTTAACGAGAAAGGCAAATGAAGATAAAGGAGCACAAAGGCATAGAAGGTTGCTTGAAAATATATAATGCTCTATGAAGCTGGCAAAACATTATGAGACATCTAATTTCAGCTGTCAAAGGGGCTTGCATTGATTTTTGTGTTCATTGTGTGTACTCTTAGGGTCTTCTAAATGGAGTCGTATTTATTTGGCTCTCATATAACCTGTCTTTCTCAAAGGAAGGTTAACAGTACTTTCCAGTAGGAAAATAAATAGGAGCTTAGTTTAGATTGGAGTAGTTGAGAGCCCATTTTGTTTCTGTTTAGATTCAAGAAAATGAAAAGGCTTAGATTTTTTTCAACTTAAAGAAGTCGATAGAAATCCAGGAACCCTAAATCATTGCTCTAAATGCTAGTCGTCTTTGTTCTTCTCCTGCATAGTTTTGTTAGTCAGTAATCTGTTCCATCTATTTTCAGCCTCTTCAACCCCAATCCCACAAAACTACTTCTGAGAATGGAAAGAAAATCATAACTCAGTTAAAATTAGTTCTTTTGTAAGAAAGCACTTAAAATCTGGCCAAAAATTAAACCCAGACCCTAACGAAAAGAATCTGTTTAGAAAATATCATCTGTACTTATGGATGACTCATTTGTGTTATGGAAAAATGTTCTTATCCTGAAATTCCTTGGCAATAGCTTATTAAAACAAACCATTTTACTATCATACTTTCACAATATGACATAGTTGTTCTAATGGCACTCATGAATAGAAAATGTAATTGTCTTTCTTTTTTTTTTTATTTTTTTTTATTTCAGTATATTATGGGGGTACATTTGGTCATTATATTTTCTTTTGTCATCTTATATTGGCTATTTATTGGAGACTGAGTGGTTTTATCTTTAAAGCTCTTGTAATGGATTATTTCAAATTCTGGTTTGCTGTAACAGTGTAATCCTAAATATTAGACTCTAAAATCAAATAATACTTCCACTAAACAGACAAAAAGTCTAAAGATAAGGCAACATGTCAAGTATATTTTATAGTTTGTTTACACCAGAAAGAGAATGATGGTTGATTTGCTGCAGTCCATCAAACTTTCAGATTAGCAGCAATATAGCTAATCATTTTGTTTACTAAATCAAAATGAGGACGTTAAGAGTTCCTATACACACACACACACACACACACATATATATATATGTGCATGTTTATGTACATATATATTTGCCTGGAACAGGGAAATTTTGGGGTTTGCATTATATGTTTAAGATCCCCAGAAACATTCTGTTTCATATTCTAACCCACTTGGGTGGATTCTGAACAAAAATCATCAAGTTAAAAGAAAGAATAGAGAATGCAGAGATATGTCTCAATTCCTTCATTGCATATCCCAAAAATCTACCAGGCTGCTATTTTTAGGAAGACATTCCCCATTTCACAGATACACTAAGATCTTTTTCAAGTGTATAACAATTCTAGAATGTCAGAAAAGACATTTTGTGGATAACATCTTGGCCTTTTGAACTCAGTAATTCCTGGACCAAGGGCAAAATCTCAAGAAAGGGAGAGTAAAATATGTAGTATGGAAGAAGTAGTAAGCAAAGTTGAATAACTAAAGACTGAAAGATAAGCCTACTTCTGTCATGAATGACAGAAACTTCTGTAACCTCTTTCTCTGAAAACTATACTCTACCACTGGCCAAGCCCAGAAGAGGTCAAAGAACTGTCAGTAGTATCCAGATGACAGGACCAATAACTTTCTTCCTAAAATTTAAAACACCCTATGAAAATTTATATTATGGTAAGGATGATTATACTTGTGTTTTGAAGAGACATTTCAGGAAGGAGGAATGAGAACAAATGCACCTACACTATGTGAAGTGTTTTTATATATGTTATCTAATTTTATTCTCACACCAGCTCCATGAGTTAAGTACTATTTCCTCCAGCTGAGAAACGAGAAGACTGAGGCTCCCAGCTCCTGTGATCTTGAGACTTGACTGCGACAGGCCTAAGAAATGGTGCAGCTAAAGCATGAACCTTACATGCTCTTACAAGTTACAAAACTTACACTCCTTATACTTTCATATGCTGGTACTGTGCTCAGAACTGGATTTGGACTAAGTTATTTATATGTCTTACAGCAAGTTGTAAGAGAGATAGCATTATCATATTATTATCCTCATTTTACAGAATAGGAAACAATTTCAGAAAGGCTTAGAGTAGTGGTTCCCCAAACTCACTATCAGAGTCATGTGACACATTTTTTAAAAATGCTCACTGAAGGGATTCATACCCTTTTTTGTTTAATCAAGATATTTTTGTTTAATCAACCTGAACTGAAGCTCAGAGATTTGTAATTTTCCAAAAGCTTTCCAGGTGGTTCTAATGTGCTTCTAGAGTTCAGAAACACTGATTAGTGGACACTTTTGATAGTTGGAGAAGCAGGGATTTGAACTTTCATCTATCTATGCTCTACCACCATGCAAAGCTGGGAAATAGGTGGAATTTACATGTTATTATCAATTTATTAGATATTATCTAATGCAATGCTTATGATAATGCCCTGGGTTAAATATTTACCTCCTGGTGCTTAATGGACTCACATACAATTATGCATGTTGTATTATTTATTGGTGCATAACATTGCTACAAGCTAAGCTTAAAATAACACACATTGGAGACTTTCAGGAAGATAGAGTAGATGTACTTTTTCCTATTCCTCTTGTTAAGAAAAATTAGAATCCCTGGACTCGGAAAAGTGTAGAGAAGTAAACAAGAAATTGTGGTATTAGTGAAGTGATAGGCACACAGATCAATAGGAAAGAATGGAGAACCCAGAAAAAGACTGGCTCAAATATTCCCAACTCATTTTTGACAAGGGTGCAAAAGCAATTCAATGGAGGAAAGATAGCCTCTTCAACAAATGGCCTTAGAGAAATTGGATATTGATGGGCAGAAAATGAATCTCAACCCAAGTTTCACACTATAAATAAAATTAATTCAAAATGGATGATGGACTTAAATATAAGCATAAAACTGTAAAATTTTGAGGAAAAAAAGCTTATAAGAAGATCTTCAGGATATAGAGTTAGGCAAATAGTTCTTAGAGCCAACATCAAAAACACAATAAAGGAAATGAAAAATTGCTAAGTTGGACTTTGTCAAAACTAAAAACTTTTGCTCTGGGAAGTCTCCTGTTAAGAGGATCAAAATCCACGCTACAGACTAGGAGAAAAATGTCGGCAAAACAAATATCTGACAAATAATATCTGGAATATATAAAGAACTATCAACATCGGAAAAAATAAGCACACCAATATGAAAATCAGTAATGGGAAATTAAAAAATGAAGATAAAAAGTCATTACACCAAAGTATATACACAGATGGCAGGTAAGAATATGATAAGATGTTCAATATTATTAGTCAATAAATAAAACCAAAATGATGTATTGCTACACATATATTGGAATTTCATATATATACTTACACACATGTATACTATATATTTTAAAATACATTGATAAATAAAATATATTTATGTAAATAACACCAAATACTGGTGGGTGTGAAGAAACTGAATCACTCATCCATTGCTGCTGGGAATGTAAAGTGGTACAGCCACACTGGAAAACAATTTGTCAGTGCATTTAAAAAACTAAACATGCCATTATCATATAACACAGTAATTTTTACTCCTGGGCATTTATTTTAGAGAAATGAAAACTTATGTTCACTAAAACCTATACTAAATATTTATGGTCCTTTTATTTGTAATAACCCAATACTGGAAACAATTTAGATGCCCTTCAAAAGTAAATGGTTAAACAATCTGTGTTTTTTTCTTTTAAACATGAAATAAACTATTGTGACATGAAACAACTGGGACGAATCCCCAGAGAATTATGCTGAATGAAAAAATTCAAACCAAAAAGGTTAAATACTGTATGATTCCATTTATATAACATTCCTGAAATGACAAAAGTTATAAAAATTGGGAACATATCAGTGGTTGCCAAGGATTAAGTTGTGGGTGGTGGAGGGAGGGGAATGAGTGTGGCTACAAAGGGCAACATGAGGATCCCTAACGTGAAAGAATATTTTTTGTATCTTGACTTTGTCAATGTCAATATCCTGGTTGATGTATTATAGTGTAATTTTGCAAAATGTTTCCATTAGGGAAAACTGGGTAAAGGATTCAGGGTGTATCTCTGTAGTACTTACAACTGCATGAGAATCAAGAATCATCTCAAAACAAAAGGTTTAATTTAAACATATTTATATTTATTATCTTTTTGTGTGGGTTAGAATTCTAGGCATAGCCTAGCTGGGTTCTCTACAAGGCTGAAATAATTCAGTGGTCAGCCAGGGATGGGTGCTTATAAAAAAGCTTAACTTGGGAAAGTCATAAAGAGATTTGAGGATGCTACATTGCTAGATTTGAAGATGAGGGGAGGAGCCATGACCCGAGGAATGCAGGTGGTTTTGAGAAGCTGAAAAGTGATTCTCCCCTAAGCGTCTAGAAAGAACACAGTCTTACTGATACCTTGATTTCAGGACTTTGGACCTCTAGAACTATAAAATCATAAATTAATGTTGTTTAAAAAAATTAAAATATGGAAACTTGATCTGCTTTCACACTCATGCAGTTATTGGTAGCATTCGCTTTTCGTGGATTGTCAGACCGAGAGCTTTAATTTCTTGCTGGTTTTTCCACCAGAGGCCACCCTCGGTTCCTTGCCACGTGGACTTCCCTGACATGGCTCCTTGCTGTATCAAAGCTAGCACGATAGAGAGTCTCTTAGCTGGACAGATGTAATAATCGTGCATAATATAATCATGAAAGTGACAGTCCATCATCTTTTCTGTATTCTATTAGTTGAAAGCAAGTCACAGCCTCCTTACACACAATGGGAAGAGATTTCAAAGAGCATGAATACCAGGAGACGGGGATGATTTGGACTATGTTATAATGGCTCCAGCAAATGTGTTTATAGACATTTCTTTCAAAGATTTTTTATTTAATAGTTTTGAATTCATCAGAAATGTGTTCACTACTTTCTTAAATAGTTGGCCATTGTACACTTTGATTTAAAGTATTATCAGCTAAGTTCTACATTTATAGTAGATCTTGAACATAAAGGATGCTACAACAGTTTTATCATAGGAAACAAGATGTATTCAAGCAGATTGGAAAATACTGCATCTTAGTTACATTAGATATTTTTAGACTATATGGTAATTTTTTATACCTCTAGAGAACTTGTTATATTGCTATGTTTATAACCTGGTGATCTGAAGAGTAACATTAATATCCCAAAACATAACATTATTATTTGGGAACAGTTTATGCTATGGAAGAAATTTTTTCTACTGCACCTTACCTGTATTACAAAAATTGTCATTTCAGAGGACTTCTTAGTTGCCTTGAAAATTTTAGAAATCCTTTCAAAATAAAAGATGTATTCCACATGACATATTTTTCAGAGTGAACACATTTAAGTTCCCTGTGACCTAGTAAATACACTCAAAGTATAATTAATCAGTTTAGTAACAAATTTTAGATTTTTATGAAGAATTACATTGTTTACTTGTGTTTATATATGAAAAACTAAAATATTCTCTTTCTGAAAATTAAGATATAACATTTTCATTCTTCTTGTACTTCTTGTATGCTCCAAGATTTCTTAAATATTCCTGTGGTATCTCTAAGAATAATCTTCAAGAGTTTCTTAATGTCCAAATAATGTAGATCATCTGGAAATGACAATAATGACAGCAGTCATCATCATCATACAATAATACTTGCTATCTAGAGAGCTCTAACCTCTGTAACAGTATATATGTGAGGTCAGGAATCAACAACTCCCTTTACCTTCCCTCTCTTCAAAGAAAAAGGATTCCCCTTCTTTTAGTGTATTTGGAGAGAAAGATATTTGTCTTATGTCTCTTTAAAATTGTTCCCTGCTAAATCATACCCATATGGCTCCTGTTTCTCTGTGTTGCTTGATGTCCCTATACACTGTTGTAGGTTGAGCTGTTTGTCTTAAGCTGAACATCTTAAGCTTAAGATGATGCTGCTTCTGCATCATCCCCCATGGCACCACTAAAACAGGATTGCTGATGTGAACCACCTTCTATAAATTTTAGAATTTTAAATTTTTAGGATTTAAAATTTTATAATAGAGGGGTAAGTATTGTTAGAGTCTTTAAATGTTTCTTTGCTTTCTCTGTGTTTGGAGGATATACGCTGACCCATATTATTATCTGACCTTTGCTCTTTGTCATGATTACTGAGGCTTCTCCACTCCCACGGTCTTGTTCATCTCCACAAAACCTCCTCCTGTTCCATCTGCCTGAAGGAAACTTCCAGATGTGTTTATTATTCAGAGCACTGTGTTATCCTCCTAGATTACTTTCATAAGAACTTAGCTTTTATAATTCTAAAAGCACCTATATAGATGCTTTTCTAGATGAGAGTAGTTTTTTGCCTAAAAATAATTCTGATGTTCTCACATGGCATCTAACTCAAACTTCTGGTATGTTTAAAGGGTACAGCTTTTCTATGAGCATAATAATAATAACCACTACCATTTGCTGAGATACAAAATACCTATAGTTATCATTTATTGAGCTCTTCGAACATGCTAAAGGCTAAAGGCCATTCTATGTGTTTCACATTCCATATTTTGAGTCATTTAATCCTCAAAACAATTCCATTAGTATTGCATTCTACAGCATAGTGGTTATGAGAAGAGGCTATATGCTTTAAAAACATGTATGCCAACAACCTTTCCAGATGATAACCCTAATTTCCCAGGCTTCAATATTAAGAGACTCACATTTAGGGAATTTTGTCTATTTTTCTGGTGAGTAAGAGAGCCAGAATGTAAATCTAGGTTTCTCTGGTTTCAGAACCCACAAACATAATCACAAGACCTCACAGTATACAAAGCTGGATTTTTTTTGAAGATTTTATGATATTATCCATTATGGAATTAAAATAATGTTCTCACTCCTCAGGATGTCTACATCCTAATCCCAGAAACCTGTTAATATATTAGGTTATATGGCAAAGAGGAATTAAGACTATAAGATTGAATTAAGATTGCTAATCAACTGACCTAAAATAGGGAAATTATCCTTGATTATTTTGTGGGTCCAATATAATTCCAAGTGTCTTTTAAATGTGAATGAGGGAGAGAGAGGAGTCAATGTCAAAGTGATTCTATATGCAAAATCACATAGAAGAAAGATTTGACTGGCCATTACTGGCTTTAAAGATGGAAGAAAGACATGAACCAAGGAATGTAAGTAGCCTTAAGAAAGTAAAAGACAAGAAAATGTAATATCCCCTAGAGCCTTTGGAAAGGAAGACAGTCCTACTGACACCTTGATTTAGCCCAATGAGGTCAATTTTTGGACTTCTGACCTCCAGAATTATAAGATAATAAATTTTTATTGCTCTAAGCCAATACATTTTTGATAATTTATTATAGCAGGAATAACAAACCAATCCACCTATTTTGGCTTTTTATTCTCTCTTATTTAAGTGTTTCCAATTTGAAAATTATTATGCTTGATTGAAAAGGATAAAGCCCTCTTTGACACAGGGCACTGATACTCTCTCTGTTTCACATTTTCCCTCCTTTTGTCAATACCAGTAGCAAACCGTGCACTTTTGTTTTTTCTTAACCCTAACACAGTTCAATGCCCATTTTATTTGTTGGTTGTTTTTTTTTAATCTAATTTTTCTCTGAGATTTTGGATTCTAAATTTTGTATAGACAAAAGGAAATAGAAGGTGTGGCACCAAAGTGTTCTTTAGATGGTGTGAAGACAAGAAGAGGAGAAAAATAAAAATTGAATGGGAGTTTTTTAAGCAGAAATTGTCCAGATAAAGAAGAGATAGGAGAAGGATGATTGAGACAACAGGGTTACCCATGTGGCCCAATACACAAAGTCCTACAAGTGGAAGATCATTGGAAGAGACAATGTAAATGAGGCAGGGGTGAGAGATGAGATTGGAAAGGACGACATACTAGATTGTAAAGGGGTATGAATGTCCTGTTTGGAAATATGGATTTTTATCATGAAGGCTATGGGGAACCTGTGAAGGATATTTAACCTAAGAGGCGCATGATCATGAGTTTGGAAAGTAAAAGGTGGAGGTAATGTGGTGAATGGATTTATGTAGCAAGCCTAGAGGCAGGGAGATAAGTTTTTGGTTTTTTTTAAATACACTAGAGAAAGGATAATAGTAGCTAGAACATGTATGGTGTCTGTAGGAGTAGAAAGAATTAGAGTCATTTGAAAGATATCAAGAAAATAGAATTAACAGTATGTGTTGACTAATTAAATGTGGGCTGTGAGAAAGCAAAAGAAATTATGTTGCTGGCTTGTGTGGTGTGTATGCTCACCAATCTGGGGAATAGAGCAGATTTGAGACAGAATATCTGGTGCTAGGTTTTGATTAAATTTCAGTGACTCTGAATCATTCTGTTGAAAATTTGAGCCACTATTATGTTCTCTTGGGTTTTTAGTCTATATTCTTGTTGAACATCTCTCAGTGGTTTGTAGGGCCTACTTTTTGCAAGCTGATAAATGATCTAAAGTCTTTCTTTGGCTTGTGTTGTGCCAGCTTCTGCCAAGTAATCTGTAATCATGCACAGACCTCTTTCATTAATTTAAGCCCACTTATATGGTTTGTTAGAAAATTAACAAAATAAACAAACATTGAAATATCATGAAGACCTAGAGGAATAACACACGGAGACACAATATTTAATAAAGAAATAGTGGCACAAATGAAAGTTTAGGACATAACAGAATGATACAACTGAAGCTAATAGAGGATGACACTACAGACCTGTAAGAGATCACTACGATGTTTAGGACAATTGGTGAAAAGGTTTCATTGACTGCTTTAATATTGTAGTTATGTCACAACAAAAATCTGTGAATGATTTGATAATGTCACATCAATGACAAAAGGACCGTTAAGCTCAATTTACTATTCCATGCATTGAACTAAATGGGGCTATTATTTGCACATGAAAACATTTTTTAAAATTTATAATTGGATTTTTTCTAGTGTTAAAGGCTTAATGTTAGTATTTATTGAAGATTACTGACTAATGTCTAGAAAATGTGGTGGGGAAATTAAGCAAAATATTAGATGGGATCCCTGTCCTCAGGGAGTTTACCTATCTATAAGGAGAAGCAAGGTTAACAAGCATAGGAAACCATTAAAACTACAAAAAACTAAAAATCAATTATCTATGTTGACAAAAGTCATCTTGTATATGAGGAACTCAATAAATGCTAGATGAATTAACCTGTAATATTTTGTTTTATTATGATAATTCTAGAAAGCAAAATATTATTTACTTTATGGACATGCTACAACTATTTGAAAAAGATAAATCTCCTATATATTATCTGGATGTTTTCTAAAAAGTAGATCATGCTATTTAGCTAACCAAAGTATCGAAAAGGCACATGTAGTAATTGATGATTGTTTCATTTATATATAGCATGCAATTTTTGTGTACTTTAAGAATATCCTGTAATAAATGGAAGGATGTACTTAAGCCAATATGATCTTAATTGGGGTTTGGGGACCTTTGAAAATCTGTCTCTATAAACAGCCCCTGGAAAAATGACTTCCTGCAAGGGGAAAAGACAGATATTTTAAAAATCTAGGAGAGCCTGTCTAGCATGTTAGTCTCTGCTCTGCAGAGCAAATCCCTTGAATGCCTTAAAAGAGATTGATTTTTGATGTAAAGGCACATTTAATCATAGCTTTGAATGTTTGAAAAGTGTCTGTGAGGGTTTGCCTCTCACTGGATTGGAAATCTATTAGTGTATAGCCAAAAGGGCACTGAATAGGAGAAATAAGACTTTTCAAGTGTTCTGATGCAAAATTTGATGGGACTTACTAAAGTCTACATTTCTAAAAGCACAGCACTGAAGCTCCTCCAACAGAAATAAGACTAACAAAATACATTCTCATGAGCACATGCTGTTGTCATGGTGCCCACATGGTGCATTAAAAAGTTAACCAATTTTGCAGACCTTTCAACAGATCTGGTACATGTATAAAACATTGCCATCTTTAAAAAGTTTTTAGTGTCATTAGCTATAATATTCATTCTAGATTCTTCTAAACCTATTATAAAATATAATGTATGCACTTTATTATCTATCATTTAGTTAAGTTGTATTTCTTTACATTTATCGTATATTGATAAGCAGTTTTGATGTCCTACAAGCCCACATGGTAGAGTCAATTTCTTTTGTATCTTCTCTCATTTAGTATGCTACTGCTAATGTCTAAGTGTTCTTCTTTTTAGCCTGTTTCCTTTTTCATTAATTTTGTACTCTGCCACCACAGTGAACTCTTTAAAATACAAGCCGAATCATGTCCCCTACTGCTTAAAGTCTTCCAACCATTACTGTTACCAATAGGAAGAAATCCAACAACAGAAGCTATGAACTAACCAGGCAAATTCCTTGGACAGTAGGCAGCGTATGTATTAATACACCATTCCACCATACTGGCCTCCAAACTGGTCCCCAGTGCAGGAGGTGCGGTACAGCCGTCAAATAAAAATAACAATCAGTGAGGGCAGTTTCTAAGGTACATTTTGTTATACCAAGAGTCCAGTTCAAGCTGATTAGTTTTATAAACTCATCCAATAAATGTTGCCCAATCTTTGCTTTTAGATCTCATTTAACTACAATATACTTATTTATAATTTTTATTCAAATTTAAAAAGTGAAGTGACCCTTTCAATGATCCTATTAAGAAGGTTGGGCTTTAGGTTAGGGCTAAATAAGTATATTAACCAACAGATTAACACGATTAAAAGGGCACTTTAGAAAATATCATGGAAGCAGAGAAAACTATAGGAGGCTGTTCCAGTTATCTAGAAGGGAAATACATATGTGTGATCTAAGCTGGGTGGTGGCTCCGGGAATGAAGAGAACTGAAGTATTCAGGAGCTACCTAGGAGGAATGATTTCATTGAAATTGAGCTCCTGACAGTACTTGAATGTATGAGTCTGGCACTCAGGAAGGAGAGCTAAGCAGGAGATCAAGATTTGACAGTCATAAGCATATATGACTGATAATAACTAGAGCCATTGGTCTGGATGGCTACCTGTCCCCAAGGAGAGTGTGTAAAATACAGGCCCTAGCGCAGAATCCTAGGGAACGACAACATTTAAGGATTTTCAGGCAGGGATTCTCAAAGCAGAGAGAGGAATAGAGGTGGCAAGATGGGTTGGGGGTTACCAGGGATAAGAGAATGCCCAGGAAATAAGGAGAGAATGTATAGTTAAAAAAAAAAAAAAGCACATTATTCCTTTGCTTTGATCTCTTTTCACCTATATTTCATTTACTTTCAAAATTTTAAATGACATTCATTTTAAAAATAATGAGTGAAATTTTTAGGCCAACCAAAGGAAGTAGGTAGATTTTTAAGGGTCAAAGAACAGAACAACCTTGGACAGAGAAATTTGCAATGGAGAGTGCAGGATTGAATAGTCAAACGGAGATAAATATTTCTAGGCAGAGATTGGCTGTATAAAGAGGGGAGTGGTAATAAGGTAGCTGAAAGAGAATGTAGGGTTGAATTGGGAAGGATTGTTCGTAAAATGGGAAGCGCTTGATAATGTATAAGTTCCAAGGAGAAGGACCCACTAGAGGGAAATAAGATATACTCTATAAAGCAAGTCACTGGGAAAGAAAAAAAGAGACTCAGAGCTCATATGACATTGTCCTTAGACAAAAAGTTATAACACCTCTTTCATTGTAATTAGAGGCAAGAAAGAACAATTAAGTTATATGGAGGTTTTAGGCTTGGTGACAAGAAGTTTAGAATTAAATTTTGTTCTTCCATTTATCTTGGAGCTTATGCCTTTTTATAGAGAAATTTAAATAATTTTCATTGTTTTCAAACCTGTTAAGTTTTCTTAATCTTATGTATGGATGCGTATCTGTATACATGTAAATGTACATCTTTACACACATATAAATATATGTGTATCTGTATAAATATGTGTATCTGTAAATGTTTGTATGCATGGATGTATGTATGATACTGTGTGGGGGTGTCTGTGTATATTTTTGTTTGCATGTGGAAGCGTATATACACTCCAGAAAGCATAGTTTACAGGTTAACAGTGAAGACTCTCAGACCATATGTGTCTAATCATGGCATCACCATTTATTAGTTGTGTGGCCCTGGGCAAATTGCCTCACTTCTTCAAATTTCTCTTTTCCATCTGTAACAATGAAATAATAATATAATGTATTTCCTATGGTAATTTTGAGTATTAAATGAGTCACACACATTTATGGGAGACAGAGGGTGCATAATAAAATACTTTGTACAGTGTAGATGTTATTATGTTTCATCTTTGCCCTTTCTGCATTTTATATTTTATTTTTGCTTCCTTTATATATTTTTATTTGCTTTATGGTGATTGATTTGTTTTTACATTATGCAAATATTTTGAAATTAGTGTTCTGTTTCTGATCCAAATTTTTAAAAAATCTTTACCTGTCTATCTACCTCATTTTCCATTTTGATTGAATGAAGACTTTGTAGGGTTTTAGAATATAAAGAATTTATAGTCTCTGTTTTGTTCCACACTAACCCCTGCCTTGTTTCAGGTGATACATCTCTTTTAAAAATGTTAAAAATATCTGTCAGTAAAAATTGTGCACACCTAATATTTTGCAAACATATTTGCCATACACTTAATTACTTCTGTCTATTATTTGTATCTGTTCAGTGTTCATCACTAGCCTTTCTTTCCACAATGTACCATCCTTGGTCTTGTCTATTTGTTTCATCTGTCAATCACCGATGGATCCTTTTAGAAATACTTTTTCAAAATAATCGTCTATTTTGTGACACTTTGTCCTGCTATTGCCTTCCCAGATGGACAGAAGCTTGCCTAAATGTGTAGATCATGGGTCATGATCTTCCTCTTCAACCTCTGTGGATATGGTTTCCTTGTGTTTTGGCATTTGTTGTTTGAAAGGAGATTTGTGCCATCTTGCATTTACTTTGTGTTTGAAGCATTCTTTATCCTTAAAATTCACTAATGTCACCAACCTATTTTTTGTTGTATAGATTTTGTTATTAATTTTCTTGGAACATTACATTTTTTTAAAAACTGGTTAATTTTCTAGAATTCTTCATCCAATTATTATTTACAGTCCATTTGTTCTGCTTTCTTTATAGATATCTCTCTTACATAAGCTGTATTTTCATGTTGCTTGTCATTTTCTCCATTTTCTCTGTTAGGACATTCTCTGCCCTTTTCCTTTGGATTCTTCAATTTCTTTTCAGTTTTGTCCTGTAAATCACTAATTAAATTTTCTGCAATGTCAGGTCGGCTTATTATTGATTCAGAGTAAAGTGTTTGATTTTTAATTCAATAACTGTACTGTTTATCAACAGTTTTTCCTCATCTTTTTCATCTGTTCCTATTTCATAGTAGCAATGTTTCACTGCTTTGTTGTTCTTTCATTCCTTAATGAGAATGAGGAATCTGTGTCAGACACAGTTTTTCTTTTTTTTGTAGTGAAATCCTTTCTCATATGTTTTTTATTGTTCTTTTGGCTAGTTATCTTTTCAAGAAAATCAATGTATATTTTATACAGTTTTACAATTATAGGTTGCTCTGGTTTTTGTCAAAAATTACTGAAAGGCTCTACCCAAATCCTTCATAGAGGACTTCATCAGATTACCAGTGCTTCAGTCTGTCTCCTGACAGTCTTAATAGAGTGTCTCACTTTTCCCATAAAATTAACATGTCCAAACTAGACTAACAATCATCTTCCCCTTCTGAACTCCCACAGCAACTATACTATCATTCTGCCAATCATTCAGCTTCAATCAGAATGTCTTTTACGCTTCCTCGTTTTAATCCTTTCAAAAAGACTTAGAGTTCTCACCTCTACAACAATTCATGTGATGATTCCTTTACATTTGTGCTATTCTTTCTCATATTACACATTTATTACTTTAATAACTACTCTCTTGGCATTGTCCTGTTTCAAAGCAATCTGTGTAATCTTATCTGATTACTCTTTTTAAAGCTAAATTCCAATAATGCATTTCTTCAGAAGCTTTGAATAAGTCTCTTTTGTTTATTGAATTAAGTATACACTCCACATGGCATTCATGACTTGTCACAATATCAACCAATATCGAGCCAATCTACATTTAAAGCTTTATCTTCCACTACCCAGAGCGTAATAGAGTCTAGATTGGCCCACTAGTCTGCAAGCATGTCTGTGGCTGCCAACGTATATGTCCCTTGAAGGCATTCCCTTCCCAGTTCAATTTAATACTACAAACATGTATTGAACTTCTATTGTAAGTCAAGAATATTTGCTTATTAGAAATTAAAATATAAATATAATGTATCTTCTTAACTTACAGGTGACTGATATATACAGCTCATGATACAATGTAATAATACACAGACCCAAGTCAATAAAGTGCTATGAGAGCACAGAATGGAAAGTGGTAAAGTACATCCAAGGAATTTAGGGTAGGCTTCACAGAGAAGATGATTTCAGAGCAGATATTTCAAAGATGAATTTGAGTTTCTTGTCCAGGAAAGAGTAAAATGGTATTTCATAAAGTGGGGACAACATGGGGGAAGTTTAATAAACATAACAATTTATGATATATTTAGGAAAATATACATACTCTGGCATATTTTTATCTGATGTACACATACCAAAGTCTAGGCCTGGAAAACAGTATGTGCTTAATAGGCATTTCTTGTATAAATGAGTAAAAGACTATTGGACTTGGAAATATTAAAGGTGCATGATGGAAAACAAAGTTGGAAAGCAAGAATGAAGCTATATTATAATCCAAGTGTGGAGGCCAGGTGAAGAGTTTAACTTTTATCTTACGGAAAATTGAGAAGCAGAGAAAATGTTTGCAGATGGAATTGGATGTTAAAATAAAAGTTTTAGACAGAATTTTAAGAAAATAGATAACATACCACCAGATAAGATACCAAAGCCGCAGTGAGATAGACCATCTTATGGGACTTAACAAATAGAAATTGTCAATGGACCAGGTTTGCAACTCTTAAGCTGGTCAAAAGGTTATCATTAATATATATGGCTCATTAAGTGGAGATTGAGAGAGGACTGAGAAGAGAGCTGTTATAAGAATCTTAGCCTCACCTATAATAGGGATAGTTGGGGATGCTTTTCCTTTAGTTGAATTCAAAAAGGAGGATTTTAAGATCACTCAAATATTTTAATAGGTACTTTCTGCAATTGAGAAGAGGGCAGAGGCAGATAGTTGACTCCTCTAAAAATTCTAAAAGCACAGAAATGGCTATATAGCTATTCTAATAGCTAGAGCAAAGGAGAAGCTGTTTTTATTGTGGCAAAGAATGCTTGAATGCTTGAGTGTTTTCTGTGGGCCACATGTAGGTCAGGAATTAGAGGAAGTCTAGGCATCTTAGGTCCTATGTAAAGGGTTGCCCGCAGGAGAAAACAGAGCTCACTTTCTGGTATCTGGTTTATGTGGATTGAGAAGGTAACTGACCATTCATAATATACATGCTTTTTTCTTGGGTTTAAGGAATAGAGGCTGGAAGATCATCAGTGATTGAGCAATCCGAAAGCTCATGAAGCCACTAATGAGGGAAAGAGTTTGCTTTAGGCAGCTGCCAGCCCCGCTCAATATCAACTTAGGACACTGTAATTCAAATAAGATTTGTCTTGTCCTCCATTCTCCTGGGTTCCAACTATGGCATTGTAAGATGTTTGTGTGCTGGGAAGAGAAGGAACAATCCTCCTTTTTTTTTTTTTTTTTACTGTGAGCTCGCTCTCCTGGCCGGTCCCCATCTTTCACCTTCTGCTGGATTTGATGGATGGGAAGAAAGGATAAGTCTTAGTGTTAAATCAAGTTGGACTTAATGTTTTTCTTACAAAACTGAGATGGTATTTTTAATTTAGAGCTATCATTTCCTGTGAATGACCAGAAGAATCATGGTATTGTCTTGAGTTTTCATCCTGTGGAAAGGAAACAACTAAATGCATTAAAGGGACAATGGGAAGCTGAAATAAATTTGCTTTATGATCGCATCCCATGAGTCATATTCATCTAATGTACCAGTTATAGAAAAATTTTATGAACTTATCCATGTTTGAAAAATATCATCCACATGCTGAAAGGGTAATAATCTGAAGTGAAACAGATGAGTTAGGAAGGAACATCCTGTCCTGGCAAAGTTCCTCTTTATCTTCAGGGCATTGCCTCATCCATTAAGCCATTCCCAGTTTTCTTTTACTACTTTTACCCTCCAAATCAAAGCTGATCACTCATTGATTCATTTGATAAATATTTATTGAGCACCTACTATGTTTCAGACATTTTTATGATGCTTGGAATACATTAGGGAATGAAACAAATGTATCCACATGGGGCTTATATTCTAGTTGGAATGATTAACCACAAACAACATAACTGATAATTGAGTAAATTTCATAGTACACTAGAATATAATAAGTAAAGTGGAAAAAAAAATATAGCAGAGTAAGGAGGTCATATTAAGCCTCCTTTAGAAGGTAAGATTTGAGCAAAATCTGGAAGAAAGTGAAAGGGTTAATCATGTAGATATCTGGAGGAAAGAGCCAATTCCAAAGCCTTAATGTGGGATAAGGTTGGGTGCTTTGTGAAACAGCAAACAATTCAACGTGGCTGAACAGAATGAACTAGGGGGAAGAGTAGTGGGAAACAAGGTCAAATACATAATAGCAGCCAAATTGTGCAGGGCCCTGAAGGTCATTGCAAAGATTTTGACATTTATATTGAGTGAGACATGAAGCTATTAGAAGGATTGAGCAGAGGAGTGATATAATCTGTTTTATGTTGTATTAATAAAAAAAAATCATCCTGTGATCTTTTGGTAGTTTTTTTTGTTTGTTTTACTGTTCACATGACATTTACAATGGGCTATTTTTTGTAACGTTATTTGTGTATAAGTATCCTCTTATAAATTCACTAAGGACAGAGTCTAAGTTTTACTCTGTTTTATATCACCGGGACTTTGCATATAAATGATACTAAACCCACATTTCTTGGTATATGGTTTTATATTTTTCTAGGAAAATGATATTGCCTGATAGTCAAAGAATTATTCCATCAACTAGAATATCTGATTGTCTCAGACTAATTAGTATGCCAAATAGTATAAAATTGATTGTACAATTGATTTTTCTATATGTTTGACGATAGTGTAGAAATTAGGTCATCCTATTCTACCCTCTTACTCTCTATAAACAAGAAAACATTTTCTTTGGGGCCTCTAATGATAACTGGACCTAATTTTTAAAAATTTGTTTGCTTTTTTCTCTCCATTTTCTGGGTCATTTATAAGACCCTGAACTCCCTGATTGTCTTGTTCACCTTTGAATCCCTACTGTGCAATGTACTATTTGACACATAGTAAGTAATCTTAGACATTTGTTGAATGAATGCATAAAAGAATGAAAATAGTCTCCCATTATTATAACACTTTTTACAACTAAAAAGGATCATCCCATTGAATGTGAATCATCCAAGTTTATTTCTCTGTCTCATGCTTAGAGTCAGATTTCTAGCATAAACAATTTCCATTACTGTGAGAAAAAGAAAAATGAATGAAAGAAGAAAGAAGGAAGGAAGAGGAAAAAATGGGAGAGAGAAAAGGAGGAATGAATGAAAGAAGGAAGGAAAGAAGAAAGATAGGAAGGAAGAACAGAAAGAGAGGGATGGAGGAAAGGAGAAAAAAAAGGAAAGAAAGAAAATTCATCATTGCAGCTGAGGCCACTTTCCTTCCATATCCCTCTAACATCCTTGTGTTATACTCTGCTCACAATTTGTTCCACATTCCTTTGCATCTCACCATTTTTACTGTTCAACAAAGTGAAAAGTGTATTACAAAATAATACTTCCTGACTTGCTTGATATTGAGTGATCCAAAAAATCCATTTTTCAGTGGGATTTTTATTCTGTAATGAAGAATAAAACACTATAGCTGCTTGTCAAGGAACTGGTGAGAGGTACCTAGCGTCTTTTACATATTAGGCAGCAAGTGTGCCAAACGTAAAAGCCAAGAACCTAGTGATTAATGTAACTGACTGTGGAAATAAACTCCAGTGAACTCACTTTTTCTTCTAGACCAGAAGTTAATAGGCACTTTCTGTGTTTTCATTTAGTCAACCTGCTGTGTGCAAGATGCATGCGGGTGTAGACAGATTCATTATATCATTTGGAGTGTTCTAATCCAGAAAAGGTTCTGATTTGAGATTTCAACAGTTTGGATCCATATGACTTTATAGACAGTCAGAGATGGGAAGGCATTATTTCTGGAGAGTTAATAGGCATACTTCACAAAATCAGGTATTCAAGGATCCTGACCATTAAAGCTTCTTACATAAAAGCAAGGCACCATAGCCCCATAGCCATTATTTCAATCCAATGGAAAATACAGGATTTCATAAAACATCTAACAACTGAAATCTTATCTTGCTGACATCTCATACAATCTTGTAAGGTGTCAAAAACATGTTATCTGTGGTTCTTTTCAGAATCTCACATGATAAATATAGCATCAGCTTTGTCCAGGAGGTAAGGAAGGAATCCTACTACAAGGCAAAAGAAAGTGGTAGTAATATAGAAATCAATGGATCTGCTTTTCCCTAACCAATGCATAATTCATCCACCAGGGACTAAAATAGTCCACACACGGATCATTTGCTCTGTTATGTGTACAATGAAAGTAAAAAGTGAAAGCAAAACAAATGAACATTTTACTGAGGCTTTATCAACAATTTTGGTGTGAATCAACAATTTATTTTATGATATCCAGTTATTTTCAAAAATGGGCTGAATTATTTTTGTCTGTATGTTGCTCAAACTCTATTACTGGCAACAATTTGCCTATATTGGCTTTATTAAGACACTAGCTTCTTTTTGTGCCTCATCATTGTGTCAGGCATGGAGTAGAAAAGTTCTCATCATGTAGAGTATTACCCTGGCATCAGGCAACTTGTGTACCAGGACTGAGATCAAATCCTCTCCTATTCTAACACTCTCTGTTGGTTTACTTTAATTGTTCTTAGCATCAGCTTTGTTACCTGTAAAATGAAAATAAACTATCATTAAGGCTTATTATAAATGTTGAAAAGAAAGTGAATGTGAAAGCCCTCTGTAAACTTAAAACAAAAATCAAAAAACAAAAAAAAATCCTACAAGTTGTCATTTGCATATGGCCAAACCTTAGGCCCATATAATTTGTGATCAAACAGAGATTATCATTTTTTTCCTGTTTACCCTTAAAATAAATCATTTTTGTAGTGGGTTGAATAATGGCTACCAAAAAGATGTACAAGTTCTAATCCCTAGGACTGGTGAATGTGACTTTATTTGGAAAGGGTATCTTTGTTCATGTGATTAAGTTAAGGATCTTGTGATGAGATCATTCTGGATTTAGGTTGAGCTCCAAATCCAAGGATAGGTGTTTTTGTAAGAAAAAGGCAGATGGATATTGGAGACACAGACACACAAGGAGAAAGGGAGATGTGAAAGCAGAGATTGGAATTATATAGCCTTAAACCAAAGAATATCACACCAAGGATTACTGTAGCCCCCAGAGCTAGAAAAGAGGCATAGGGTAGCTTTTCTATCAGAGTGTCAGAAGGGACCAACTCTGATAATACCTTGATTTTGGACTTCTAACCTCCAGAACTGTGAGAAAATAAATTTCTGTTATTTTAAATTATCCCTTTTGTGGTATTGTGTTAGAGCAGTTCTAGGAAACTAATAAAATTGTGATTGGGGCATTGTTAGAATGGCCAGCCTGGACTACTGAGTTTAGTGAATTTACTCTGGATTCAAAGTTAATGGTAATTCAGAAACAAAATGGCTCCCAAACGCTTTCCAAGTGCTTTCCATGCTTCTGTCAAATGATAAGAACCTGTTTGACTAGAATGATTTCATTGTGGAGAAATAATGAAGTTTGAATATTTGTTCTCCTTTCAAAAATCAAGTAGGCTAAGCTGCAATTCTAAAAGTTGCACTTCATATTTGAAATACAAAGTTATTACATTGTTGAAATTTAGACAAAAATTATTTAAAAAAATTTAAGTTTCTTTTAAAACTCTTCTAGAGTAAAGAATCCATACATTTATATTTACATTTTTGGTATGTGTATATGCATAGATATTCCAAACATTGTATTTGTTTTATTTATTTGGAACTATATTTTTCACAAAATGAATTTTGAAAGATATATCTTCAGATTATATTAATAGACTTAATTACTAATATAATTTGTTAGATATTTAAAGTATGTGATACATATTAATAAGTAAAATATATGACCTATTAGTATTTGTAATATAATACTTATAATAAAATGAAACAGAAAAACACTTCTTAACCTTCCATAGTAAGTCATGTTCCTGATTCTGTCTTTAGCTTGGAAGGAACTAATACATTAATTACATTGCAAAAGTAAAAGGGGATCAGCTTTTTATGGTTCACCTATTTTTATCTTTTTAACTTGGAAGGCAGTTCTTATCAACCTGATCTCATTTGTTTTTAGCTTTTTATTAAATTAGGGAGGATAAGGGGAGGAGGGATCCACAAAGACAATTTGAAATCATTCAGCAAAAAAACACTGCTAAGGTTCCCTTTCTATATTCCTCTGGATCAGAGGAAAACTTGTAACTTGAATCATTGTGCAGGTAAGGAAACAGAGGTTCTCAAAGATTGCTGAAAATGGATTTGTTTGAATCTTGTCAACTCAGAGGAGTTTTCTGGAGGATGCCCCGGCTTGTCCTCAGTCTGTGCATCCTCTTCTTGTGCTTATCAAGAAGGATTAGGCCAGGGATTCTTAATTTTTTTTGTGCCATGTACCTCTTGGCAGTTTAGGGTGGTCTTTGGATCCCTCTTCTGAATTACGCTATTTTTTCTTTGCTTCTTTGTTTTTAACTTTTTATTTTGAAATAATTATAGACTCACAGAAAGTTGTGAAAGTAGTAAGTAAAGTGTGTTTATCCTTCACCCAGCTTCCCTCAATGTTGACATTTTGTACAACTATAGCAATTGGCATTAACGTAATACTGTTAACTAATTACAGATCTTATTCAGTTGTCATAAGTTTTCACATGCAGTTATTTGCTTGTTTGTGTGCCTGTGTGTCTGTGTATGTCTAATATATTTTCTTTCAGCATTATCAAGATTTTCGACTTTGAATTTTCTGTCTCATTCTACATTCCTCGTATCAGATCTAAATTTGTCATGCAGCTGTGTCTTATGGTCTATATTGTCATGATATCTTCCTAACGCCTTCTTTGTAGTAATCTCAGATCTGTAAACACTGATAAAATTGTATCGATCATAAAATGATGGGAGAAAGTAAAAAATTAGAGCATAAATCAAGTATTCAGTGCACCTACATTTATGAAACTCCTGGTAGGTACAAAGGGTTTTTCTCTAGGAATTAGAGAGTCTCTGCCAAAGAAGGAAAATTCAGCTTTTTTGGCAAAAGCCATTATAAATAATTCACAAAAACAGAGAGGAATATCATAAGTTTATTGCAAGAATAGATCATTCTTTTCATGATGTTTAGAAGTTTTGAAGTAAAGAATATTATTTTGATTGAAGACGTGAATTTAAGATTTAATTTAGGCTCTATGGCCTTAGGTAAATCACTTAACCTCTTCAAGTCTCAGCCTACATAGCTGTGAAAGAGAAAACCAGATGCTCTTTAGGGTGCTTCTAAGTCTAAAATACTATGAACACAAAATAGTTTTTTTATAGACTGTTACAAGTATATCTTCAACAAAACTATAAGCTAACAAGCAATTTTTTTGTCGGACTCCCAAGTCCCTTTGTATTATGCCTCTTTTAAGTTAGCTCTCTTTTTGGATTTTTTTGCTGATCCTACATTCTTCCTTCTAAATATCCTACCATTTTACACCATTATCTAGTCTGTCTTTTTTTGAAGCATGATACACTCTTAACAAGTATTATCCTGGATAGAACTGGAGCACATACTACTAAGTGAAGTATCGCAAGAATGGAGAAACAAACATCACATGTACTCACCATCAAATTGGTAGTAATTGATCAACACTTATGTGCACAGATAGCAATAATATTCATCAGGTGTCAGGCAGGTGGGAGGAGGGAGAAGGGGATTGGTATATTCATATCTAATGGGTGCCATGTGTACTCTCTGGGGATGGACATGCTTGAAGCTCTGACTTGGGTAGGGCAAAGGCAATATATACAACCTAAACATTTGTACCCCAGAATATGCCAAAATAAAAAAAAGTATTTCCTAAATATATTTGATTACAGAACCTTACACCTACTTTCATCAAAAACTATTAAACCACTTTGAGAATCACTGTCCTCAGTCTTTATTTTCTAGCATCAGAACATTTCTATTTTATGATTCTATCGCACTAGGCCCCTTTTAGGAGAAGATATCTGATATACCTATTTATTTTATTCTGCTATGGGGAAGGGATGCTAATATTTCTAATTACAGTTAACTTATTTGGCTTCTTTTATAATAAATCATATGCTTCCTAAAGGAAGTGTCATAACGGAGCAAACTCATTTTTGGTTGTTGATATTCTACGTAATGTGATCTGCAGGATTTTGATTAGATAGGCTTAACTCCCCTCACATTGTACAAGAGGGTCTGTTTGTGGATCATCTACATTATCCCACCATTTTTATTTATGCATATTGATACATTATTTTGCTATGTAGTTATAATTTTAGAGAACAGTATAATCTCATTTTTGACATTTAGAAAATCTGATTCCATTAAAATTTTTAACAAAAATCCAGTTTTATGTTTTAGTAGAGGTGAAGGAAGGCAAATCAGATGTTTTTATAACAGCAATTCTTGTTCTTTCTTAGTCTTTCTAGTAGCAAGTATTGTCACTTAACATTGGTGACATGAAAAAAAAAAACATTGGTGACATGTCTGACTTGGGATTGACCTTTCCTCCCACATTTTGCATACCACTTCTGAGCTTTCTATCTGATAGGTTTATCTGACATCTATCGTAGGTATCAGACTTTTACTGATCACTGTAAAACTCTGTTATATGTACTTTATATCGTTCTCACAACTATAATAACCTCCTAAGAATCTGGCTTTCCAGCATCAGCATAGATACTTTGGCTCCTGATAGAAAAGATTGTAATCATTGTGACAACTAGAATGTACATAAGATCACCATTAACTCTTTAGCTATAAGACAATCCGTGTTGATTTGATACTTTATCTTTCTTCATCATCTTGACAGTTTCTCAAATCCTTCTAAGAGCTATACATGGTGGGTAGCATTATTGTTTACAACCTCTTAGAGGCATAGAGAAATTAAGTGACTCACTAATCATGCAGCAAAACTGGGACTAGTCAGGTCTTCCGAGTTCTAAAAAAGGAGTCTTAACTGTACTATGCTTATACCACCACACCTCATATGAGACAAGTCATACTTCATGTATGAGAATAAATGTCAGTTCCTAAAATACTCATGCCTTCTCAAAGTGATATGCCCTACAACTCTAGCAAAATGATGTCTTTATGCCTTTGTTGAAAATATGCTGATGGGTTCCCATTTATTTTTTGGATTATTCCTCTAAATTCTTATATGATCTCTCCTCTTCTCCTTTAACTTGCTCATTGACTGCTTTTACCCTCACTCAACCTACTCCCATGCACCTGGCCTCCTTGACGTTCTTCAGATATACCAGGCATAGTCCAACCTCAAGTCCATTGTACTGGCTGTTCCCTTTGCTTGAATCATTCTTCTCCTGGATAGTCACTTTTCAGACAGTCCTTTGTCACCTTTGTAACAAATCCTACCATGACTGTCAACTTTTTAAATTGTGACAGTCCCCCTCCACTTTATCCTCCTTACTTTATTTTTTTTTCATAGCACATATCATCTTTAATACATTATGTTATGTTATTTATTTATTTGATATGTTCATTATCTGTTATCTGTTTCCCTCAACTAGAAGGTAGACTCCTCAATGATAGGGATTTTTGTCCATTTCGTTCACTGATGTATTTGCAGCACCTAGTGGGACTCAATAAATATCAGCAGAATTAATGAACACACACCCTGCCGGTCTCTCTGTAGGTTTGCAGACACCAACCCTGCCTTAGAACCAGGCTTTGGGGTGTTGTCTATCTTTCCTAAGGGAGAAGATTAACAACCTGGTGCTCCCTTCAAGGAGAAGGTGGCAGAACAACAAGATTGCTTTTGCAGCTGGAGGGAAATCCAATTTAAAAACCCACCATATTCTATAATAGAATATAGTTTGATAAAAGATTTTGAAAATAATTTAAAAGCTTCCTGGTCAGCATTACTTTTATCAGCTGTTATATCTCTATAATGTAGCTCTTCTCTTCAGCTTTGAAATTGTAGAATACTTTTCCCTGGCTGTAAGTCTGAGGAAAAGAGTATCCAAGTGTTATTTCTCTTAAGATAGGGTGAGCAAGCTACAGAGAAATTCACTTACAGCATTGTACTTGTTACATTCCTCACTAAATAGAAATGATTTTCTTAATTCATGGGGCTAGTTTGCAAATGTCCAACATTCTTCAGTTAGACATATATGTGTCTATTTGGTATGTGTGCGTGTGTGTCTCTGTATGCGTGTTTAGTGAATTTGTTATTTCAGACTTTAGTATTTGTTTCAGTGCCTGAGAAAGTATTTTAATTATTTTCATCCTGAAAGGGCACAAACTCTGTTCAGATAGGTAATACTTCATTCTTATACAGGATGCAATGTTTAAAGTCTACTATCATAATACAGCATTTCCAGTCAACCTGGAGAGTGATTACTTCAAAACAAATAGGAATTATTTTAAGGCTTCTTTGCTTTTCCTAGTTTTGAATAGGAGAGAAAATGACGGCCACTTAGATGTTATCCTAACAAGCTCAATCCAAAAGATTACTCTCCCTTTTATCATTTTATACCTAATTTCCTTAAAATGTCGGCTGGCTGGAGACAAAGGGAACTTCATTCAGTGTGGATTGCCCAAAGGAAATGTTAATTGAGGGCAGTGGTATTGTGCAGCAATTCACTGGCTCTGTCAGCTGCTTAAATTTGTTGATTTACTTGGAAAATGAGAAAGAGGAAGGTGTGTTTGTGTATAAGCACTTGCACTTTTCAGGATTTGTGTTGAGCCCTAGAAATGGAGGTGAGGAAGTCAAAGAATAAAGAGAATACAAAAGACACAGACATATCTCAGGAAAACTATCTGGTTACAATAAGTGATGTGCTATTTTTCTTTATGAGTATTACATTCCTGTTCTTCATGAAGTTTATTATCAAGTAAATGAAATGGCAACTTACTCATTTCAGGGTTTCATGAAGCTTAAGAACAAATCTCTCTCTTTTTCCTCCCTTCTCACTTCTTCCCTCTCTTGCTTTTTCATAAAACTAAAAAGAAAATTGACTTTATTTCAAGATGTATAGTCAAGTGGAGTAACAGTACATTCTCTGAGATAAGCATTAGGTGCCCTTTCAAGCTATTTTATAACAGCCAATTTGCTTGAAAATTTAGGTTAAATTAATAAAATTAAAATAAGGAGAATGCCCTCAATTTTAAAGTCAATTGTAGTGATTCTGGAGGATTTTTACAAGTGTAATGAACTAGAAGAGATGTTGGATTTTCCCCCTAAAACACAACATTGTTTTAAAAAATAATTGTTGAGCTAACAAATACACTTTCTTGTGTCTATATGAGCAATATAAAGTGACCACTTTCAGTGAGGTTGGGGCAGGTGGAGAAGTTTGAGGGAGGACAATCCTTTCCCATAGTGCCTGAAAATAAAGACTATTCTTTGTTTTCCTGTAAGGGTTGGCAAACTCTTTCTGTAGAGAGCTAGTTAGTAAATATTTTAAGCTTTGATAGTCATACAGTCTCTATCACAATTACTCAGCTCTATCACATCTATTATGTGGTGGTTGTGTTTGGTAATGGAGGAAAAATACCTTTTTCTTACCCTTCCTAGGTTCATGGCTGAGGCCCTTGTAACAAAAGACAGATGAACAAGAGAAGGTATTCAAATGTATTTGAAATGTCGACCTAAAGGAAGAAACTGAGGCAAAATCAATATAAGTAGAGAGTTTATTTGGGCCAAGTTTGAGGACTGCAACCCTGAAGACACAGATTCTAGTTGCCCTGAAAAAATTATATATACATACATACTTTGAATAGTAGCAGTTACAAGTGGGTTTTTAAAGAAAAAAAAAAAAGAAGGGATACTTTTTAAGTTGATACAAGCTATTGATTGGCTATACATTGTTCTTTATATCACAAATTCCAGGAACATGAAGATAGTGAGGGTCACATTGTGCAACTTGTGGTAATACTTTAGGTAAATTTATCAGTTAGTCTAGAAATGACAGGGAAGGAAAGGAAAAATATGCCTTTAAACAATTGACCCTGGGCATGGGTGCAGGGTAGGGAGAAGGTATGAGTGAAGTCTCATACTCAGGTCTCTCTTTTGCATACTTCACATTCTTTAGACTTCTCTGTGTCACTTTTCTCGCTCAAATATAAGTTTATATGACATGGGAGTCTTTATAAGAAAATGAAGACCAATAGAAACAGTCAAAACTTATGCATTTGTAGAGAGCCAGGTGTGGTGGTGTGCACCCATAGTCCCAGCTACTTGGGAGGCCGAGGCGAGAGGATTACTGGAGCCCAGGAGTTCCAGGCTGTAGTTCACTGTGATGGTGACTGTGAATGGCCACTGCTCTCACTATGCCTGGGCAGCATAGTGAGATCTCATCTATGAAAAGCAAAACACAAAACAACTTGTGTATTTTTATGCTAGGTTTGATGAAGTGGATGATTGTAGAGCAATAGGTTTGGAAAAAGGGAGTATGATCTAATGGTAATAACCTGGGGGAAATGTAGCAATTCCAGTTGGTTCAGGTTCTTCTCTGTTCCCCTGTGTCTTCAGAGATAAGGATGTTCCTTTTTTCTAGGTGTAGTATAGGCACCTCTGAAGGTCTTACTTATTTCAGGAGGTCAGATAATCCTTCCTAGATTTTATGAACTACTTTAGGAGAGAAGGGTAGGTGAAGGTGAGAATGACCTGTCTGCTTCTGCTATTTTCTCAAATGCCAAGGTGCCATATTTGGGCGTAGCATGTCCTGAACCCCATCAATTTCAGTAGAACTTTATTATGGACTCCATAATTTTTATTTTACATAATTCCTATAGGTCATCAAATATTCTTCTTTTTTCAATTTATTTTTCAATCTATGAAAAACTATACAAACCATTCTTAGCTTGGGGACTGTATAAAACCCTAGATTTAGACCATAAGCCACAGTTTGCTGAATTCTGTTGTAAAGCTCCAATGGATATGTGCCAAAGCTAGTGATGGATATCAACAGATTTTTAGACTGGGTCTATGCTGGACAGTTTTAGAGTTTTAAAAACTTCAGTTCCTTAAATTGTTTGGTTTCTGTTATGTAACAGAAACTAGATCTAGACTGATAAATGAATATGGTCCTAGTCCTGAAAGACTTCTCAATCTGGTAGAATAGACAGATAGATACCTAAACAGTTAAATGTAATTCTCCATTCTAGCAAAGGTAAATATGAAGTATATATAGAAACTTATATTCAACAATGATTAATTTAACTGAGAAGAATGGAGGACTCCAGGGACACTTCACAGAGTTAATGAGATGGAGCCAAGAGGACCTTGTAGGATTGGAGTATGAAAGAATGATTTCTGCCCACTGGACTGATTTGTTTATAGTTGTAGTTTCTTTTTTTTTTATTTTATTTTATTTTTTTATTTCAGTATATTACAGGGATACAAATGTTTAGGTTACATATATTGCCTTTGTCTTACCAAAGCATAGCTGTAGTTTCTAATTTTCCATAGTTAAAGCAGCATTTGGAGATATAATATTTGTTTCAAATCATCTGAAACAATTGGATTGTTTTTCTTAGTGTGCATTATAGAGAGTAAGCTATTTTTTTTTCTGGCCAAATAAGATAAAACACCAAACACTTCCCCAAACCAGATAAAATATTAACTTGCCTCGACAGAAATCAATTAGAACATCAAATGGGCAATTCCTTACCACTGAAAAGCACCATAAACTATAACAGAAAGAATAAGAAAGCTAAAAATAAAATCACAGAGGCAGTTTCTTCATTCATTTAATCATTTATTGAGTCAAATACTTATCATGATAAATGCCTAATAGGTGCCAGAGACAGTTTTGGATGATGAAGATACAGTGGTGAAAAGAAAAATTTTCTGATTACATTCTAGGATAAGACCAATAATAACAGGCAAATAGTAAGAATTTAAATAAAAAGTGCTCTGAAAATTTAAATTGTAAGAGGGTAGAATGGAAGCTAGAAGAAGAGGGGCACCTTCGTTAGGACAGCCAGATAACGATGTCCTAAGAAAATATTTTACCTGAGACTTCAATAAATATAAGAAGTCAGCTGTGGACAAACCTGTTGCCAGAGAATTCTGGGACAAGATAATATTAAATACAAGGGAAAGAGCTTGGTGTTATTTTCTGGAAACAGGAAGACCCACTTAGAGGAATGTATTTATTGAAAGACAGGAAGATAGTTATAAATTGAGGTGGAAGATAATAGCATTCTTTAATGTTATAATAAATAGTTTTGATTTTATTCTAAATGCACTGGGAAACTACTGAAGGGTTTCATGCATTAAAGTGATATCTACTTCATAACTTAAAAACTCTGCTGTTGCATAGAAAATGAAATGTCGTTGAACAAAGGTAGAAGACTATTGCAGGTGACTATTAATTCCTATTACAGGTAAAAGTACTTTATATTAATTGTTTGAAGTAAGAATAATTTTTATGCTTTACGCTTTTAAATTATTCTAAGTGTTTTCTTGAATTTTTGAATAGAGAGAATTGGCCAACTTACAAATAAATATGCCTATTGGCAAATTAACCAATTTGCACATATGGCTTATTATTAATAGCATTTATAAGGTGATAGGCTTCTATCTATCATAACTAAAACCTCACCAAAATGTTTATTGAAATCTATCACCAAGATTCTAGTCAATATCTAATTTTAAGGTATTCGTTATAGGTCGTCTTTAACAAACAATTTTGTTATAGGGCCAGGAGGAATATGAAAATGCATAAGATAACCCTACCCTTAGGAGTAATATTTTGTGGGCAACCAAATGCTTGAAATGAATAGGAGAAATTAATGGAGCTTAATAAAACCCATTCATTTTCATAGCCTTGAGTGGAAAGAATAAACCTAAAGTAGAGAAATATATTTATCCATAATGATTTTTATCAGATATTGCTCATCTGCACTTCTTAGTTCACTGTCAGAGACTTTAAGGAGGCTTCTGGATGAGTTACACTACAGTTAGCTATGAGTCATCAAATGGCAAGCGTGATAGAGCAGGGGTAGAATCCTGGAAGGCAGTGTGTGCCAGCAGAGATGGATATGGGCAAAAGGCTAATGACAGCAAGATCCTCAAAAACGTACTGATGAATAAGAATGGAAAAAAATATGGCCTTAGGAAATCCTGGAGCACAACTTCGGGCAATAGACCATAGCTGTGAACTGTTGTTGGGGAGAACAGCAGTGTACACAGCAAGCCAATGTGCAGGATCTGAACAGGGACAATTTTTCCTTATTTTTCCTTTTTATTAAAACACCAAGTGTCCAACAGTAGATGAAAAGAAACACAATCACAGATATTCTGTTGCTTTTAATCCAGGCACTATAATTAAAACCCAAAATAACATATAACAGACTTCCTGGGAAAATTATCACAGGAAGAAGAAAACACAGGTTGTAATAAAAGTTAGAGTGGGATGGATGTGAATGTACGGTTCTGCTGATACCAGACTGGGAGCCTCTTGTATACATTGTTGAAATGTTTACCTGCATTCTGAAGTCAGGGAAGGAGGCAACACAGGGTTTTGAATAGAAGAATTACACGATTATGTTAGTAGAAGGATAGAGTTATGGGGTAGAGTTGTAGAGCTGAAAGAGTGGGATGATCCAAGTAGATATTTTGGGAAGAGCATTTAAATCAGAGGTAACAGTAAGTACAGTTCAAAAACTGCAAGGTGGAAAAAGTGGCTGAATTGGAGTGAGTGAAGGCAAGATTTACAGAAGACAAAAATCCTGGAGGATGTCAAAGCAATCAGACCACAGAGGGGTTTCCAAGTTGTGGTGGGAACTTTGATTTTTATTCTAATTGCAATGAGAAACCGTTGAAAATGCTCTGAATGAGTGAGTGACATATGTTTTCTATTTAAGAAGGAGCAACTTGGTTACCCTGCATGGACTTAAAAGTAGAAGCAGAGAGGTCAACGAGATGGTGAGAGACAATAATGGCTTATATCAGGATTTCTAACACAGAAAAGGGTGATAAGTAGTAAGATTCTAGATATGTTTTTAAAGTAAACCTGACAGTGTTTAGAGATAATTTAATGTAAAATCTAAGAGAATGGGAGAATGCGAATAGAACTTTAAAGCTTGGAGCACTTACATGCATGATAAGCCTGGATGGAAAACACTGAAGAGTGGAATAGGGGCCACTTGATGGTGGTGAGGTAACTTAATAGTTCCATTTTGGACATGTTACATTTGAAATGTTTGGTAGACAACACAGCAGACATGTCATCTGGGCAGTTGTATATGATTTGAATTGGAGATGACACTATCAACAAAAGATCAATTAAAGAATTTTTATGAGAACAGAACATAGACACATATACAACATGAAGATAATGTATTTTGAATCTATTTGGTACAGGACTGGATTCAGTACCTTCATTATTTGTTTTCTATCATAATCCTGTAGGAGAAGGTAGTATCTTCATATTACAAAAGAACTAAGATGCAGGAAGGTATAAACACTGTCACATGGTGGATTTGTTATTCTAAAACCTGTGCTTATCATGACAACTAATTATCTTCTCGACAAAAAAAGCAGCAATTATGCTGTACCCACTGGGGATAAGTTAAAATGAAAATTGAACACCAAAAAGTATGAAAAACTTAAAAGTTTTGGGAAATCTCACCCATTCTCATGAGAATACATTCAGGGAGTATGTAAGTCTATGCCTGGGTACCTAAAACAAAGATGAGTCATTCCTGAGTTTTCTGTATAAACTCTCCCATGACTGGTCTGTGCATTCCAACTTCTTAATTGCTCTTTACTTTTCAAAAATAGAGAAATTATCAGTGTAGACAAAAGATCAAAAGGCATAGCATAAATTATGTGACTCCAAATTAGGTACTTTATCTTTTCATAGAACTCTTCCCATTTTATAATTGGATATTTGTGATATTATTTTATTATTTCTGCCTTTTCCACGAGGACTTACTTTTTTTTAGGACAGGGACTTTGCTTTAACCCCAAGCATAACCCTAGCCTGTTGTAAGGTATCCGATATATTTCAGTACTTATGTGATATTCATTGAATGAATCAGTGAATTAACAGAAGCCTATGGAAAATTCATTTGCATTTCATGGGGCAGCTCGACTCTGCCTTTCTGTGGTATTGTCCCCATGAAGGCATAAGGATCCCTTTCCTTAGGAATCCCTTTTCCAACATAAGGATCCCTTTCCAATAGTCTATTAAATTCAGGTCAATGACCACAAAATCTGAGAGTAAGTTTTAATTTGGGGACTGTGAGTGATAACCTTTCTAGAAACAAATGTAATAAGCTTTTTATGAATATTTTACAT
This sequence comes from Cheirogaleus medius, assembly GCA_008086735.1. Classification (NCBI taxonomy): domain Eukaryota; kingdom Metazoa; phylum Chordata; class Mammalia; order Primates; family Cheirogaleidae; genus Cheirogaleus; species Cheirogaleus medius. The sequence goes on from VBSM01003169.1 coordinate 1,965,085, forward strand.
TATGCATTTTATGCATATTCCTTTTTTATTCTTTAAATAAATGTTTAATTGGCACCATGAGCTTGACTTCATTTCTGTACTCCTCTTACATAAAACAGGGCTTGGTTCATAGTCTCACAGGATATTCTTAGTAAATATTTGTTAAATTAATGAGTAAATCCTGGTAGGATTATGTATTGATTCAAAGTTCCAAAAAGCATAAAAGCGGTAAGGTGATAATAGGTTAAAAAAAAATGAAGCTGCTATCATGGGGCTTATGTTAGTTTTTATTTTGTTCCTTGCATTGTAATGACAATCTTATCACTCAGATGCTTCTTTTGAGCTGCCTGAACCTTCTTTGATATGTGAAATTCTCCTAACTATAAGATAAAGCAAAAGTTTGAATATAAGTTATTCAGAGAAAGAACATAACTGTGATAGAACAGCATGAGCCTTGCAGAATTTTCTAGTAAAGTAAAAAAAAAAATGCTTTTCAAAGCCCAGCAGTTGCTACTATGTATTTGACCCACTGTTTCAGCCTGCAATTTCAGATGTTGTGCAAACTCTGACAGAATATAACACCACCAAAAGAACAGTGTTCGCTTGCTGAACCTTGCCTCTTGCTGATAGAATATAAAGCATAATAGCAAAGAAAATTTTAGGCTGAGACTTCAGCTTCAAAAGACAAAACATGTGGGTTGCTTCTTAGCAGGAGTGAAATATATACATTTCAATGGGAAAATGGGATGTCAGAGGTCACAGTTGCTGTGGAACAAATCTCGAGGAGCAATCAATATCAAAATGATCATTAAAACTATTGTGGAGTTGACATGGGGCCAGAGCAATAATACTTCGGGATGCTGACAAAGAGGTGAGAGAGGAAAAGTTTTCCCATGTGCCAAGCAAATGTGCTTTTATTTTAATCCATTTTTTACCTTTGCATATAAAGCACAGTACTCTAACATGGCAAAAAAATTAATAAAAATACTAAAAGGGGTATAAGAGATACAAATATTCTTTCACTTATCAAGTAAGATGGTCCTAACAAATACTCATTACGAAATACTCAATTTTGGAGAATCCACTTTCATGATGCATGAGGTTGATTTTATGTGGAGTGTTGGACAGTAAGGAGGAGGATTTTAGTATGTCAGTTGAGACTCTGGCTTGGGCAACTGATTGATTGGTGGTGCCATTCACTGAGATAGGGAAGATAAGAAAATGAATTTATTCCAGTGAAAGATAAGGTTTTCTTTTAAACATGTTCTGACTGAGGTATCTGCTTGGTTTACTACTTAATAACTAGTGCCTAGCAAAGACATGACACCTAGCAGTTGCTAAATGTATATTTGTTGAATAAATGAATGACTGAATGGTATAAGTTGGAACTATTAAAGATAGAGTTGGGGAGATTTGTGCTAGAGACATATATTCAGAATCATCAGTACTGAGGTGGTTATTCATGAAAATTTTAAAAGCACATATACAGGGAAGTTATAAGAGTCAATGTGTGTTCTTATAGGCAACAAATTGTTTATCTGTAGCCCCTAGAGTTGACCAGACACAGCGTAGCCTCGTGCAAGTGTAGGATTTTCTGAAAATGTTACCACTGAGAGCAAGAGGATGTGCTTGAAGTCCTAGTCTTCTGCATTGGGAAAGGACAAGGAACAGGAAGAAGAAGATAAATATTGTGAGACCCTATTGATGTTGTACTATTAGAGCTTTTGCAAGCTATCTCAGTTAATTTCTGTATCAATTTTATGGGGAAAGGAGAGCAGATATTAAACTGATACTTACCATCTACATCTGTTTTAATTGGTCACACTTCCAATTGCTAGGAACCTGTGCCTTACTAATAGATAAATATTTTGAATATCCACCCTTGGAGGTAGGCATTATTGGCCACATTTAACAAATGAGGAAAATGAGGCTGAGACCGAGATTCTAAGGTCATAGCACTTGTAATTATTTCAGCAGAGATGTGAAGCCACTGCACATTTATGCGATCAAGCCAAACGCTGCCCTCAACTTCTCTCCCTGAGCTCTCTCTTCCTCCCATCCCTGATGGTGCAGAAGGAGCTTGTTTATAAAGGGCCAAGAACTCTGTGTACATAGACTGGTCCCTGTCATGTTCACCTCCTGGGTGTCCTCTCAGTGGGCCAGTGGTTGTTTCTGGTTAGAACTGCCCATAAAAATATCATAGCCATTGCTTATTCCTGTACAGATTTGTAGAGTATTCCTGTATCCCTGCTGGTCCACCCTCTTATGTTAGCTTTTAAGTTACTGATTCTAAATGTGATTAAAACCTGCCTCCTTGTAATTGCCCTCAAACTGACCCAAAATATATTTTAAACACACAGCTTTTCTACAAAAAAATGTATCTTTTATGTAACAGATACCTAAAAACTGACTTTTTTGTCTATGCTCTTTGAATGAAGTTAGAAGTAATACATTTTAAGTGTGTAGATAATCATGAAAGTGGTGTGCCAGTGAAATACTGAATAGCCTAGTTAAATGGGATCTGGAATTGCTCTGACAGGAAACGTTCAGAGACAGAGATGACAGCTACTTAAACGGACTCATTTAGGTAATTTAGATTGCTTGCATATTGTGTATAAAACATTCTATCTTCTTTAATAATGAGCAACAAGTTGAAAGACTAATGGAGTAGGCAAGAGAGAAAAAATTCCATTTCTGTGAATCTTTTGATAAATTGGCCCTAAAATTTAAATTTTATGTTTAGAATTCTTAAAAGTATATAAGAAGGTAGAATTGTTGAATTCATTTTTCCTAACAAATCCGATTTGGTTAAAATTTCTTCTGTTGAAATGTTGTCTCAAACTATAATGAAGAACTTTTTTTAATGGTTAAAATTTTAAATTTAGGGAGTCATTTTTCTTTGCAAGAGCTCATAGCAATATCTTTTTTAAAAGCTTCAGCTGAAAAATGAGCTGTAATGGCAATAACAGTATCACAAACACAATTTTAATTAACATTGCATTAATTAGCAGCACATAGATTAGAATGCAAGAAAATGTATGCCTATGTGTTTATGTGAGGGTGTATTAGTACAAGTTTCTCAGTGCTTTAGTAGTTTTAATTATTTCAGAGAGATTTACCATCTACTCATTAGCATTTTATAAGAACAGAGACTTACTGGAGAAGGTGTGAGTTATATCCTGAGAATATCTCTAATATAAGTTCCAGTTGTGGATATAAATAGTCAGCATCAACCCCTCTATATCCCTCCCCTTCCACACCCAATCATTCAGAGGCCCAACAGATTCTACTAAATGAATGATTTTATGTTTTATTTCTCCTTTTGAACTCTATCATTTTAATTCAGGCTCTCATCTTATACTTTGTCTCTGTTATCAGTCTCTCCTCAACCTACTTCTTCACTCTGCTTCCAGAATTACTTCTGTTGCAAATATATTTCGTTTGTTTCTGACACTCAGCATTCAATGCCATCATTTTTTGCCTTTTCAGAAGAGGCTAAATCTCTTTGAAATAATTAAAACTACAAATTGCCCTAACTACAGTGATTTTGTAAAGCTCATTTGGCCAGTCCTGATCAAAGTCCCCCTACTCACCACTTGCACCCCTAGCACAGTGATTTGCTCAGGCATGGGACTGTCATTCAAGTTAGCACAATTAGACTGAATCTTAGGATGCATGCGTAGTATAGCTGCAGAGAAGAAATACTCTTATCCTGTATAAAGTAGAACTTGGGAGGGTGTAGCCTTGAAGCCACTGGTAGCTGTCTGGCCACTTGAAACAGCTATGGAAAATGGATACTGTTTTCCTTTGGCTTACAACATGGAGAAAAACGTAGTTCAAACTCTCTGGCAGCTTTCTTGCCACTAGGAGGAGTCTGAGGTAAAACCATCATGGAAGAAAGCAGAGATGTCAGATTGAGTCCGGGGACATATTTGAACTCAGTAACTATTTCATGAAGTTACTTTCATGAGACAGTTTTATTTGAAACTTCTTTAACTTGCAACTACTGGATTTTAACTGATCCATCTTTAGACTAAGGTGCAAACTCCTTAAGCAGGGTGTTCAAATCCCTTCACAATGAGCCTGGGATCACTCTCTTTAGTATCGTATCTCTTTGTTCCATAGTCACATGGTCCATTGCCCAGTCAGGCTGAACTTTTCCTCATTCACTCATCTTTTCATAAGATTTTGCTTTTGTGTACTTGCTCCTGCTCATCTTTCGACCAGCTTGAATATCACCTTTTTTAGCAATATTTTTTCTAACTCTCCAAGAAGGAATTATCTACTTGCTTCTTTTGATTCCCAAAGGATTTTGCTCATATTTCTAATATGGTGTAAGGAAAGGAAAAACTATGTTTTTTCTAGATTCACTCTCACTACACTTCTGACACCAAATATGGGGGAGGGTGGTGTCCCACATCAACTAATTCTCCAATTCTTAGCTGATCCCTATGGCATCCAGGAATTTAACTCATTTCTGACACTAACTGCCTGGAGTTAGCATGGACCCGGCAGATTAAGGGCTCAGTCCCACAATACTACTCCCATTTTAGTCACCAGTTGCAAGTCCAGAGCCTCCTGTATTTCTGACTGACAGGCTATAAACCAGGAGTTCCCGGGACCCCCTTCAGGGGTCCTCAAACTTTTTAAACAGGGGGCCAGTTCACTGTCCCTCAGACCATTGGAGGGCCGGACTATAGTTTAAAAAAAAAACTATGAACAAATTCCTATGCACACTGCACATATCTTATTTTGAAGTAATAAAACAAAACGGGCAAAAACACTCGGTGGGCTGGATAAATGTCCTCGGTGGGCCGCAGTTTGAGGACCCCTTTGGTAGAATGATTCACAAAATTCAGGAAACACTTTATTATATTTTCTGGTTTATTATAAAGGATACAGCCAAATGGAAGAGATGCATAGGGTAAGGTCTGGCAGGAAGGGTGTGGGTGGCTCCTATGCCCTCTCTGGGTGTGCTACCTTCCCAACACTTCTATAGGATCACCAACCTGAAAAGCTCTCTGAACCCCATTGTTTAGAGGTTTTATGGAGGTCATTATCTAGGCATGACTGAATAAATCACTGGTGATTAGATCAATCTCCAGCTCCCTCCTCCAGAGGTCAGGGGGTAGGGCTGAAAGTTCCAAAATGCTAGTCATAGGTTGGTTCCTCTGGCCATCAACCCCCCATCCTTAGGAGCTTTTCAAAAGTCACTTATTAACATAAACTCAGGTGCAGTTGAAGTGCTCTTATTATAAATTTGAAAAAAAGTCTTCCTTCTACTTTTATTGCACCAGAGCTGTTTTAGGAGCTGGGGACAAAAATTAAACATTATTTTAAAAGATGCTTCTATAGCTCTTATCACTTAGGAAATTACAAGGGTTTTAGGAGCTCTGAACAAGAACTGGGGATGAAGACCCAATATACAGTGTATTTATTATATTATAATATCACATTATGCTTAAAATTTATCTGTTTCTTATTATTCTCATATTCTCTGCTATTTTCATATCTCTGCTGCCTGGTTCAGTAACTGGGAAAGCTCAATATGGTACTCTTTTGATAGGTGTTTGATGAATAAATAAACATACATACAAAGTATCTAAAATTACTGTCTTACTTTTAGCCTTTTGTCACTGTACATTTTGCCATTGCCCTGAAGAAATACAGACAAGATGTTGAAGAATGCAAATTTAGCAATTACTAGCCCCTTGTATTTATTTTTAAAATATGTCAGCTATCTCAGCTGGTTGGCTAAAACTTTGGTACCCACCCCCAACCTTGATTATCAGAATCACCAGGGAAGTGAATTCATACACTAATTTCTGGGCCTTATTCCCAGTCATTTGGATTCAGTACATCTAGGATGGGGCCCAGATATTCAATGATAGATATATTAGTCTAAATATATTTAAAAAGATACCTAGATGGCTCTGATTCTCAGACATGTTGGGGAAATAGAAAATGGTACTTTAAGTTAGTAGGTTTAAATGGCAGAGTTGAGAGGATTCAGAAAATCTTGAGACATAAATTGATTTGGGGTTGGGGTTGGTTGTAGAGAATCCACACTCCGATCTTGGAGGAAGAAGTAATAAGGAGCTAGGAGTATGGTGAGGAATTGGCATTGAAGACTTTACTTATTTCCCATTTTCCATCCCTAAATTGTTTTTGATTTTGCCAACAATACAGTCTTTTGTCATATCTTTTCAACATATGACATCATGATTTTGTGGTTTGGTTGAGAGAAAATTATTTATTTATAATTTTACTTAACTTGCTTACCTGTGTTTTGTATATGTTATGAAGTAACTTGGCTACTTATTTGATCAATAGAACATTTGAGGTTGTTTTCTGTTTTGTTTTTGGTTTTTACTGCCTTTTTAAACTAGAATCTTCATGTTATAAAAGACATTGAAAGTTATAGCAATGCTATCAGAGTAGCAGGAAGAAAAGTCACCGAGTCTCTAATAATTTGTTGATAGCTTTGGACCTGAGAACATTTTGTAAATTAGGTTAAACGTGCTAACATTTTGAAGAAACTAGAGGATTAACTGTTAAGCTCATTAGTTCTGCAAATGGCTAAGAAATAATGCCCAGGTGCTAAAAATAGATCGATCTCTGTTTCCTGAATGCTTCAAATGGCATGTTTATTAAGTCTGCACTTAGAAATTTTCTTCCTTCAATTTTCATTTATGTTTATCTGGTTTTATTTTTTGGCCTTTTTAAAACACCTGAAATTGCTTGAACACAACTCAGAAAGGCTGGCAAAAGCAAATGTGCACTCTCAGATCTGTAGTTTCCTATCTTTGACAGAAATATTAAAATGGTATTCATGGTTGATTTAGTTACCTTTGGTGAGGAGGATAGCTATTCTCTCCAAATTCATAATTTTTTTTCATGACTAAGAATTTGGAGGAGTTAAGAGACAGAATTCTAGGCAATTAAAGTGTATTGTTAATTATAAATGGTGGTAGACTATGCATGATGACTTGTAAAGTTCACAAGTGAGAATAAAGGACATGATAAAGAAATACAAGCTTTTCAGGGAAATAGATGCCATACACAAGACCATCTCCATTTATACTTACATTTCCACCCATTTAAATAATTTTAAATCAACATTTTGTTATAGAAATGTTAGGATAATTGAGAACAGTATGTATCTATAAGGTTGATAACACAGTACTTTCTGAAGCTGGAATTATGGATTTATGTTATATATTTAAATAATAGGAAAACCTTAAAATTACAAATTAAGCCAGTTTTAACCCAGAATTCTCTTCTCCCAAATTATGCTTATTAGTATAATTTTCAACCATATTCTGTATGTTTACTACAGTGCAATATTTCACTGGCATAAATTTTGGTTTTGGGGGGTGACAAAGGATGTTTATTCAGGCTTGATCTCTTAATACCAGCCAATATGTAAAAAATATATATATATAAATTGAAGTCAGGAAAATAATAAGCAGGTTGGTGTGACCTCCCTTCCTCCCCTTTGGCACAGCCTTCCCAACTGGCCTCCTTGCCAGCTGCCTCCTTCAAAATCTTGGAGTGTTGAGGGCAGGGGTCACTTCTTGGCAGCTTCTGCCAAATCTACCTCTTTCTGGGCAGCCAGAGCAGCTAGAAATGTGGCTCACTCCCTCTGGAAAGCTCCCGGCATTAATGAAATAGTATTTTACACTAATGCCTTTGTTGTTTTTCTTGAGAGCTCAAGCCAAATTTGAGACAGTGATAGAGTGTTCTCTCTCCCTCTCCCTCTATCTTCCTCTCCCCCTCCCGCTCCCCCCTTTCTCTCTCTCTCTCCTGTCCCCCACTGCTCCCCCTTCTCATACATTCAACATTTTACACCCAGGCCTGTATAATCCAGTTTAGCTTGAAGAGGAAGCATACACCTTTATTTTATTTCTTTTTTTTAAATACATCTTCATTTTCTAGTTAAATGGATGGGATTTCTAGTTAAGTAGATAAATAAATGAGTGCATAAATGCATGAAGGAAATAAAGGTTACACAATAATGATGGAGATGTTGCTAGATACTCTTTTATGACAGTCAATAAAAGAACTACTTGGTACTAATCAATGGTGTTCCTGAATTGCTCTTTTAGTAAGGGAAATATTTAACCCTGGCGTTGAAAACCTGACTGAAGATATTTCCCTGGAACTCAGCCTTCGACATGGAACCTGCGTGGCCCACACAATGACCTTTAAATAACCTGCTTGAAGTGCTTCAACTTAAAATGGTGAGTGTTAAGTCAAGAAACGGCTGGCTTTTTTGAGAAGATTATAAATTATTTTTAGAATAACACAGAAATTGGGTTATTTCAGAGAGAGAGAGAGAGATGCTTCAGTTGAGCAAAGCTCTTAGGAAAAGTACATTAGGAAAATATATATAATTTGTATGACTACAACAGTGGTTATTGCTAGATAACGAGGTTTCACATAGGCTTATTATATTTCTTTTTATTTTTGTATTAGTTTTCTACATTTTTTGTAATCAATCAGAAATAAAGTTGAAAAGATTTTGAATAAATTTTGCTTCTTGGTAAATAGTTATGAACAAAGGCCTTATGCTCAACAGATTCTATTATGCATTTAGAAAACTCTCGTAATTTTAACTTTAGAAGTGACAATAAACAGGGATAGAAAGAAAAAATCATTTGGAACATTTGACCTGAAGAATGAGTGAATACTCTTTACTTTTGATATAAATTAAATATAAATGAATAAAGTAAAATATGTCTCATTCAGTCATTACTCTAGGAAATAAAGGTTTAGGGCATCATTTCCTAAATTGTGTTCAATGGATCATTAATCTGAAAGTTTGCTAATAGGCATTCTTAAAAACAAGAGTTCTATAATCAAGTGAGTATTGGAAACTTGAATTTAAGCAAAATTAAACAGGGTTGTTTTACAACTCAGAGCCATTTCATGTTAATGATGTTGTACCTTGTGATTCTTCAGGAGATACAATGTGTAATGTTTCCTAAAACTCTTTCACTAAGAACTTTTCTTACACAAAATTCCCATTAACTCATGGCATAATATAGTTTGAGTAAAAAATACAATGAAAGATTTCTGCCACTACATTCAACCTAATCCTCTGCAATGGTTGGTTGTCTCTAATTTGGCTTTTACATGTTTTGGTTCACTTTTAAAAGTTTCTTCAAATACTGAAACATAAAATGATCTTTCACTGTTTTCTTTTCGTATCTGGGAGGTGGAAACAGGACATATTTTATAAAAAGAATTTGTTGTTATGAATTATATCCTTGCATAATAAGACACAGAGAATTTATTTATTTGTTCATTTATTTTTGATTATAAAAATGTTCAAGCATAGGAAAAAAGCAGAAAGAAGAATATAATGAACCTGTGTCAGTACTTGGTTTTAGAAATAAAACAGTACAATAAAGTTGAATTTCCCTAGTCCTCCTCTATTCCTTAGCCACTACCTCCATAAAGTGGGATCTGTTGAACTTGGAAACTTTAAATATGTGCACACATGCTACTACTACATGAATGTTTTATGTAAATGGTATGGCACTGCATGTGTACATTTGTATCCTTCTCTTTTCCCCACTATAGTATGCCTGTTGATGCTTTTCTATGTTGATGCTTTTATAACCACCATGATAAAAACAAAACAAAACACCAACTTGGTGTGGGTGGCAAACTCACAATCTCTTGTTGTGGGATACTTTGCATTGTTTAAGGCTTACCTGATGACTTAATATATGGTTAATCATAAATATTTCATTTGTCCCTGAGAATTTTGTCTATTTTCCAATGTTTGAATGCTGTTCTATAAAAGTTTATAATACATAGACATATGCATTTATCCTGTTGGTTCAATCTTCTATGAACTTACACATTTATTTTGTCTACAGACCTATCAACTACTAAGGGAGATGTTTTAAATTTTTCCCAAGTACAAAAACTTCCTTTGTTTTGACTTAGCTTTGTCAGTTTCTTCTTGTTATTCTTTTACTTTTGTTTTATGTCATTTTTAATCTATAATGTTAGGTGCAAACTAATTTAGAATTATGTCTTCCTGGTGAATTAAAATTTTTAATTATTTTACTGTGTCCCAATTTATCATTAGTGTTTTTTTTTTTTTTACCTTTTAAACCTATTCTGTTTGATAGTAATACAGCTATACCTGATTGTCACAAACTTTGATTTTTAATATTCCTAGATCCTAATGTTTTTAATGTCTCTTGTGACCACAATATAAACTAGAATATTTTAATCCAATTTGAAAAACTGATGGATTTATTTCCTTAAAATTTATTTTGTTTATGAATATACTTGAGCTTAGCACTAACAGATACTAATACTTCTAGCTTTCAATCTATCATGCTTTTTCATTTTCTTTTTTTAATATAAGAGTGCCTTATTTTGAAATGTTTGAGATATATTTTCACCTTATAAGTTTTCCTATACTAGTTTGGAAACTATACCTAGATTTTTAATCTTCAATAGTTAGCTATCAACATTTAACATATATATTTAACCAGGTCTAAAGTAAATCAATATCTCTGTGCTCCTTCTGAACAATTTACCATGTTTTAACTCCCATCACCTCTTTCTAACTTAAATATTATTGTTTCCCAGTATTTTAATTCTACCAGGACTATCTTGGTTTTATCTTACAAATTATTATTATTGGTATTTCATTTAATGGAGTTATCTCTTGCTTAGGTTCATCCACACATTTATGATTTTCTATCATCATTACTTCTTGATTTTACTTTTTCCATTTTGGTTCAGTTTCTTTTTAAGCATTTCTTTGTTGAAGATTATTGATGTTAAATGCTCAGTTTTTGTTTTTCTGAAATGTCTTCAAAAAAATGTCTTCTATTTCACTTCCTTTCCAGGTGAAAGTTTACCTTCATGCATAATTCCAGATTGAGTTACTTTCAGTCAGAACTGTGTTGCATTATCCCATTGTCTTCTGGAATCTATTCCTACTACTAAGAGTCTGCTTAAATTTACTTGTCTCTGGAATGGATCTAGACAGTGACAGAATTAACCATAACTCAAGAAGCTGTAACTAAATGCTCAGTCCTCTGTCCATTACATACAAATCACTGAGACTTCATCCCCTGAATCCCTAAGAGTAATGGAAAATTTTGCTAGTAGCCCTTCGTACCTGCATCTCCACCACTTGCCTCTCATGTACCCCTCCTTCATTGACAATGAAAGAGTTGAAATATATTTAGATCTAAAAGCTCAAGGTAGTTTAAATGTAGCCTCTACCTTGGACATTAGGAGTGAGTAGCACTCTAAAAATGTGACAACCAGGCAACAAAGATGCCTTGACCCTAGAAGAGTCTGGAAAATAATGTGTCTTTTTTACTTAGGGCATAATTCACCAACAGCCTCAAGAGAGGACAAAGCCAGACTAAATGACCCTTTGCCATAGGACAGAACTAGATATCTGGGAACCACAGAAAGGAATTGGCTGGACTTCTCTATGGGCAATATATGGAGAACTTAGACATTTACATGCTGAATCATTAAAGCATGTTAAATTCTGTGTAAGTGGAGAACCTTGTAATGCTACAATTTCTCATGACTACTGAACTAGGGATATGGTATGTAACTAAATAACACACGGTTATTTTGAACCTGGACCTCTCAAATTTTTTCCCATTATTTACAAAACAGTGTGTGTAAGGGGATGAGAAGAGATGACTTGTGGCATAACAAAACTTCTGTTTCCTTTCTGCCTGTTCTTTATGATGGCTGGCTCTTCTCAAGTGGCTAAATTGACTTTTTCTAGTCCTTCTTAGTAACTCATGTGTCATCTGGGGAATTCATGTGCTTTCCAAGGAATCCATATATTGCTTGACATACATAGGTGCTGTTGTTAGCACTGCAACTCCACTCAGGCCCAAGGTGAAACTGCTTCATAGAGAAACCTCTCCTCCTTGGGAGGGGAGCTAGATAATGGAAGGGAGCCTCAATATAGCCTGATTCCTACTACCGCCATTAACCTCATACTCTCTCTCTTTCCATGGAAGTGGTAGTTCTGGTCCAATTTACTGCTTACCAATCTTACCATCTTAACAAGGCCTTTCCTCAGCATCACCCCTGGACAGCCATTGTCTTCTACTTGCCTTTTCTTCTCTTCTCACTAGCACAAAAGGCACCAACTTGACATTTCTGCTGGAGGCTTTCTCACCTGTTTTGGGATTTCCTGTGTGTTGCTTCCCTTCCATCAGCTCATTTTTTAAAAAATTGATGGTTTTTCCTTATTTGTTTATGGGATTGGTTTGAGAGAGGGCATGTAAGAGAATGATTTGATAATTTCTGTAATAAAAATCTTTTTTTGGGGGGGGTCTTTCATGATGTTTACCAGTGAATTACTGTTTTCTGAAAACATTTGAGTCTTTAAGTTTTCTTCTGTAAATAAATAGCATCATCCTCTGAGTGAAAGACTAACACTAAGCTGCATGAAATGATATTGAAAAATGACCTGTCAGCTCTCTGAGTAGGGCAAATGCGTGAGAACTTTATCATGGACATCAAGAACAAGGAATGGAATTTAGGCCTAAAGTCAAATCAGTGTCAAAGTCAACCAAAGCAATTGATTAAATGGAGGAACTTTATAGGACCTGTATCAATAAATTAAATAGATATTGATATAGACTTAGGAAATCTGAAATGAAATGCTCTGAGAATTAAAAATACTTCTTAAAGCATTTCTCTCTCTGTGCTTCTCTCTCTCTCTCTCTCTCTCTCACACACACACAGGCTAACAAACACCCAGTTGGAATTTTGTGCCACATTTGCAAAGTAAAAATGGAATTTCTATGAATTATGCACAAAGTTCTTAGCTGCACATAGTCTCTGTCACTGGAGCCATTGTCACCAACCCCCACATCTTGTCTCTCCAGCCAAAAAAGAGAAGATTCATGCTGTTAGACTCTGCCATATCAGATTATAGGGCAGCAATATGCAGAATATCCAGCTTCCTAATCGGAAACTGAAGCACGAAAATTGCATTTTGAATGTGTTGTTCAGATGAAAACTACTAAATTCCCTTTGATTTTTACAGTAGTTTATGCTGTATGGAAATTATGGGCTGGCATTTCAAAGTTACATTTTAGAAGAGGAAAATGGATATTTTAGAAGAAATTTCTTTCTGCACACATTGCATCAGAATAGATTTTTTTTTTCTCAGATGGGAGAAATCCCTATATGCTGGATTCTATCTTTGAAGGTAGAGAAAAGTGATGGAACATATCATGTGCCTTAAACACATCTTTCTGTATCTTACCTCCCAATTGTTTTCCTTTTATAATATGGCCTCAGAAAGATTGATTTTGCTGCTGCTGAAAACTGTCTGAGGATGAGAAGCAGTTTCAGTAGGAACAGCAGAGAGTAAACAAAGCTAAGATACCAAAAGTGAATGCCACAAATTCTGAATAGAACATGACATGGATAAACTGATTTGTTCTACTTCATTAAGTTACATTGCAGTTGCAGAAGTTTGCAGGTCTTTGCTGTACATAGAGGTCAAAATGGTATGTGTTTTTATCAAACTGAATTCTAATTGTTAAAATATATGACAGTGAATAATGGCATCATAGGAGAGTGGCTGGGAGAGTGTAAGCATCATAGTCAGATTAAAACTGGCTTCAAATCTCAACTTCGTGGTTTACTAGCTGAGTGCAGGCAAGTTACTTAATCTAAGGCTTATTTCTCACCTCTGTGTCTGTCACAGGGTAAATGTTTATCATATGAAGAATGAGATTTAAGTAGTCATCAAAATGAAATGAAAGAATTCAGCACAATGTCTGGCATGCATATGTTAAGTTCTCAGTAAATGCTGCTTATTATTTTTATTTATTATTATTATAGCAAAAAAATTCCATACTAGAACAAGCCAAATTCTGATTTCAAACTTTTCCAAATTTTTGTAGTAAATTAATACTATTAGGAACCTGATAAATGAAAGTTATTCCATAAACTTTAAAGAACTATGGAAAAATTATTTTTAAATATTTTTATATTATCTCAGCTCTGCATCATCCAATTCCCTGATTATTCATAAGCTTTGAACACTTCTTCCAAAAGTAAGTTCTTGTCAGTTCTCCTAATGGCCTCCAAGGAGACAGATGTCAAAAAATTCATCTGAAGCCTATTTTGGTGTTTAATCCTACTGAGCTTGTGTCTCTACAATTTGACATTTAGTGAAAGCAATAAATGGTGATCACATCATCAAGAAATTGGACCCATTCCTCAAAATATTCCAGCAATCTATTTCTTTCATAGTCCTACATGAAAAGATTTATACTCAGAATGGTTATATGTGCATGTTTGTATGTGTGTGTGCACATGCATGTACATGTATACTGAGAATGCTAAATCTGACTCTTTCAGTGGTCTGAAGTGGAATCTTCTCATAGAGAAGCCATATGTTTACTAGACTTATACTAATCTTACCTTTCAGGCAAACAATAAAATGCCTTTTAGGTATGTGCTACCACATCCAGGAAATCCAGAACTTTTCCTTATTTGATGCATATGAATATGGAAAGACTTACCAGCTGTGGAACTATCATAAGCCTTTGTTTACTCTCTATTAGAGATATAGAAATAAAGTCATTTAAAATTAAAATAGAAATGTCCCCTTTTCTAGTCCCTAGATCCCGTCAAGTTTAACCTAATGTCAATTAATGTGACTGATTTTATATTTAGCACGTGAATAAGTTTGTTCTTTCTGTGAACTGGAGAGGAAATCTTTTTTGAACGGGGGCCTTTTTCTCCATTGTTTACAGATTTTGTCCTAGAGTCAATTGTATAGTTGACATCCTTTATAGTAGTTCCTTGAACACCCTATAGCCTTTGTCTCCTTTTGTCCTCCCAAGTTTTCTTTACTGTATTTGTGCCTTGGTCTTTTGTCATTCATAGTTCTATCTGAAACATCTGCTGATATTTTTTATGTGATCCTCTTCCAGAATTAACAGTGATTGTTATGAATCATATTTCCACATTCTATTGGTAATATATTTAGAGCTGCTATTAAAAACTTTAGTAAGATATTATTCATTCTAATATCTATAACAACCATAAAGACTATCCCTGGGTCAGCTGTTGGAATATTACTCAATATATTGTGAAAAATAGGCACACATATACTAAGCTTGACTTAGCAGGTGGTACCTTTTTAGCTCATTGAATAAAAGCCTAAATGTAATATAAGTTAGTGTGTGTGTGCACACAAGTGTGTTTGGTGGGAGATTAATGTGGCATGGTGGGAGCTGCCAAACATTGAAGAAATTTGCTTTGTTTTTTGAAATACACGCACTGCTTACAGAAATAGAGGAAAGTATTAATAGATGCATACCCAATCCTGCATAGGTTTCAAAACACGTAACAATCAGCTGAAAGGAGCACAATCATTGTCTATCGCAATGTCTATTATAGCACAGTTTTACAAGTTTGGGATTTCATGCTTAGGCTATTATTAATTTGCTTAGCACACTATTTTCCTAGACCATGCAAAAGTTCCTATTGTCTATTTCAATCAGGTCGCTATTTAACAGGAGCTGGCAGTCAGTGTGCAGCTTGAGCTACTGAGACTCCCAAGAGGACCCTTAAGTACATCTGCTGCTAATCTCTATTCTACTCAATTTCCCAAAGATTCGCTTCTCTTCCCCACCTCTCTCATTGTTGGTAAATGATTTTACTCACAGCTTTTCTAAGAAGATGAAGCTCATCTGACATGGGTTACAATCATCTTCAGTCTGTGTTCCCACGCTCATCACTTCCTACAGCTGCTGAGACATTACTCCATCAAATATTTTATCATTCAACCTTTACCTAAAAACACAAATATAATCATCTCTTCTAAAGTATGTTCACATTTGATCCTTAAGTTACTACTCTATCCATTTGCCTTTCTTCTCCACCAGACTTCTTAACATGAATGTTTGCACTTCCTGCCTGTTTCCTCACTACCCATGTTTTAGTTGAACCCTTTACAATCTGACTTCTATACATATACTACACTTCTTCATTTTACTAGGTGACAGTCTACTATCGTAATTTTCTGGTGCTTAAGACACATATAAAATGCTTATCAATTTTATATGGATGTTGTTTTAGGAAAAAATATCTAGTTTCCATAAAGGTGATTTTAAATAAAATTATTATTATATTCATTTAATTACAGTATATTGTATAGTGAAATTTAATAAGAAACGAGAATTTTTACCTAAATTGTTAGTAGTCCACTAACATAGTGAGCAATTATTAATATAAAACAAGTAGCTAAAACAAATATAATACAAGCAATAAATATTGGCATTCAGCAGGATTATGATAATTAAATTTAAAAGAGACCTGGAATAACTGAAATTTTTCTACTATGTCCTTTGCACCAGCTCAAAACCTGCAGTTGTTTTTCTCTACTCACTCTTGAATTTGGCCTTAGCCACTAACAGTCCATTCCCAGCGTCTTGATAAACTCAAATTTCTAAACCAGTGGCTATTAAACCAAAAGAAAAATCCCTCTCTCATGAGAACCAATTTTGCAAACTATTTTTGAAACTTAGATGAACTTTTTTTTTTTTTTTTTTTTTTGCTAAATATCTATAAAAGTTCTGCCCTTTTCCCAAACACATGCCTTGGCCTGCTGAATAAAGGCTTATGCTTAATGATGCTCTTCTTAATCCTCTTCCACAAACTAGTAGGTCATTAAATATGAAATATCCGATTTCAAATCAAAAGTTTAGTTTATTATATCTCAAACAAGAAGCAGTACAATTAATCAAGGTATGCACCTAAACTATCAACACAGTTTTGCCATCTTCATGGTAGCTTGCTTATGCCAGCAGTGAAGAAGCCTGGAATGCGAGTGGCAATGAAATGGCAAAAGGAGTTTTTCACAGCTTGTTGAGAATTGAGTATATTTACTTGCAAGAAGTGGCTCAAAGCCTGGAAGAGTGGTACTCAGTTGGTGCCTGGTCTGGTGAATACAGTGGATGGCATACCAGGTGTCCTCAAACTACGGCCCGCGGGCCATATGCTGCCCGCCTAGGACATTTATCCAGCCTGCTGGGTGTTTTTGCCACCGTTGCCTGTCTGCTTAGCAGCCGACTCATCCTGGGCCCACAGTGCGCACTCTCCAATGGTCTGAGGGACAGTGAACTGGCCCCCTGTTTAAAAAGTTTAAGGACCCCTGGTAGAGTTTCCAAGTCCAGCCTCTGTAGTTTGAGTAGTGCTGTTTGTGTGACATGTGGTTGAGCATTGTCTTGCAATAGGACTGGCCTGTCTCTATTGACAAATCTCGGCTACTTAATTGCAAGCATCCTCATCATTTCATCCAATTGAGAGCAGTAGACATCCACTGTAATCGAGTGACCAGATTTCATGAAGCTGTAGGGGATAATACTAGTGCTGGACCACCAAACAGACACCATTAGGTTTTTTTTATGAATATTTGGTTTTGGACCATGTTTTGGCACTTCATCTTTATCTAACCATTGTGCTGAATGCTTGCAATTGTCAAGAAGAATCCATTTTCACCACACATAACAATATGGTGTAGAAATGGTTTGCCTTTATGTCACGACAGTAAAGAAAGGCAAACTTCCAGATGATTCCTCTTCTGACACTTGTTTAATTCATGCAGAACCCATCTATCCAGCTTCTTTACCTTGCTGATTTGTTTCAAATGATCCAATATTGTTGGAATAGTAACGTCAAACCTTGCTGCTAATTCACTCATAGGTTGAGATGGATTCGCTTCCACTGTAGCTTTGAGCTCATCATTTTCCTCCTTGGTCTTAGGTCACCCATGTGGCTCATTTTTAAGATAAAAATCACCAGAACAGAACTTCTCAAACCATCGAGGTAGTATGTATTCATTAGCCACATCTTTCCCAAATACTTCATTGATATTTCAAGCTGTCTGAGCAGCACTGGTTCCAAGACGGAACTCATATTTGAGAATAACAGGACTTTTTGACTTACTCAGGGTTTCACAAAAATTGCTCTAAAAAATTTGAAAGATGTTCACAAGCCAAGCCATTCATTTGAAAGACTGAGGATGTGCCTTCACAATAGAAATAAAATAAGAAGTGTCAAAGTGGAATGTCAGAGATGTCATTTCTGTTAAAGTTAGTACTTAAGGAAATTGGACATTTCATACTTGATAGCCTTTAATGGATTTTGTGATATTACATACAGAGTGATGGCAGAGAGAGATGAGAAGAAGGCACATTATTAGCCCTGAGAACCCCAATATTAAAAAAAAAAAAAGGTATATGGGGAGAAACCTGGACAGGAGAGTTAGAGGAGTGGGAAGGAAACCAAGGTAAAGTGGCATCCTATAAGTCTACAGAGGAAGGGGTGTCCAGGAGGAGGCAATGTTAACTCTTACTTTGCAGAGAGGTCAAGTAGGAGGAGAATAAAGAAGTGTCCATTGTGATTTTATTATTTTTCTGAATATATACTTGTATTGATGCATCCTCTAGCCACATTAACATTATGCATGGCCAAGTTCATGTTACTGTGGAAATTTTGGAATTATAAAATGCTAAGGAATGATAGGAAATATCTTTTTGAAAATCATAGTTTTAGAACTCCTTTGCTCCAGCTCCTGACCTCAAGTGATCCTCCTACCTCAGCCTCCCAGAGTGCTAGTACTACAGGCATGAGCCACTGTGCCTGGCCTCAACAACCATAGTTTTCTACATGCAGTGGAAATAGAAGCCAAGCTTCCAAATTTACAGTCTACAACCTGTGACCTCAGAATAACAGCAGTGATTCTGGGGGTTCAAGCTCTCTATTGATTTAAATGTAATTTAAATTTAAAATATAATTGCATCTATAACATCTTGTAATATGCATCTTATTTAAAAGTATTTTATATATCACTGTGATTAATGCAATATGCAGTCCTAGTAGTTGTGTATTATTGCATTTTATCAATTATAATAAAGTATTATATGAAGGGATCCCTACAATGTTGTGACCTTAAATAGAGGTTTATAGAATTTAAAAGATACTAAATTCCATTGCCTTTTCTATCAATTCTAATACTTGGATTCCTTTCCTGAGAGTATGAAGTATCTGCATTTCCCTATGTGAAGGTGGTAGAAATGGAATGTAACTTATTTATTCTTAAATTATTTTTATTATGTAATATTTAATACATGCAAAAGAGTATGTGTGCTATAAAGAGACAATCTAATACATGAGAAGAATGAAATGTGTGTGGGTCCACTTTGATTCCAATTCACACAGGATAGTTCATGAAATTTCTTTTTGGGGCACATACAGATCAAGGTTCTAAGAATCAAACACGCTAAACAATAAATTTCGTGAATCTTGACTGGTTTTGACACTCTGAAATGATAAACAAGACAAATAGTAATTTTATGTATCATTGAATTCATTTAATTTTTTGAATATGACAAAAGTAGTTATCAAGCTATAGGAACAACTTTTTTTTTTTTCAGCATGCAGGCTTCTTTTTACTTCTAGTTGCTAAAGTATTCTGAGAAATAGTCAATGACCTTGTGGGTCAGTGTCATAAAGTATGTATTAGAATAGGTTTTTGCCTGGACTTGTTTTTAATAAAGTCTTCAAGGGAAGTCCCTTACATCCCAGAAGAACTCAGAGGGATATTTTGTCAGTGTTTGTGATGATAAAATTAAACATTGTTCCCCATATACTATAGGGAGCAATAAAAAGTTGACCATAAAATGCAGCTTCTCTTTCTTCATGGACACATTTTTTTATATAACTTCTTTGTTGATTTTTATTATACTTACGTGGAGTTTGTTGGGGATTTATTTCTAAGCCTTTTTTTTATACAATTAAAGCTTTACCAAAAAGAAAAATTCTAATGCAAGCAACTTATAAATATATTTATGTACTTTCTAACATAAGCAGTGTATTACTTTTTTTTTTTTTTTTTTTTTTTTTTTTTTTTTTTTTTTAGAGACGGGGTCTCGCTCTTGGTCAGGCTGGTTTCGAACTCCTGACCTTGAGCTATCCACCCGCCTCGGCCTCCCAGAGTGCTAGGATTACAGGCGTGAGCCACCGCGCCCGGCCCAGCAGTGTATTACTTTTATAGAAGACTTACCCAAATCCAATCCAGTTACATACAATTTTACCAAGATACCTTGAAAACATCTGTATTAATGAAATTGTCAGTCTCACAAAATGGGGAACTGTGTTGGTGTTGTCTTTATTCCACTGTTAAGCTTCACTGTCAATCAGGTGAAGCAATGAGAACCTTTGGAAAAATCCTACAGCCCTGTAATCTAGAGATGACAGAGGAAGGGATAAAAAACCATGAAATTCCTGGCTTCCATTTTCCCTTCTCTAACAATTTGGAACATCCAGCTCTGTTATCTCCTTGGGGGAAAAGGCAATCAAGACTCAAAGTCCTCAATTTTAGAGAGAAAAGGGGCCCTGAATTGTCTTAGGAAGTTTATGAGTCTTCCAACTAATTGTTTCCTTTTACTTGTTTTTATATTTTTTTAGATAGGGTATGCACATAGTAAATAATAAATGTTGATTTGATTTTGAGAGGGTGGGAAGTATGTATTATATGCTCCTTTTACTCTTAAAATTCTGTGAGGAAAGAATTCAAGGTTTCCTTCATTTGCTTCCTACAGTGACTTCCTTTCCTGTAATCCTTGGAACAACCTCTTGAAGGTTGTCACTTTGCTTCCTTACCATTTGTTTCTGGTTGAGGTGAAACTTTACATTTGTATCACTACTTGCTGCCTGGCTTAAATTTTGGGACAATCTCACTGTTCTTGGCTTGTTGATAATTTAAAAAGAAGCAGCTCTCTTTCCAGTCCAATAGGATAATCAGTTTGTTCACTGTTTGTTTTGCTTTGTTGTTTTTTTTTTAATCAACTCAGCAAAATTAGTGTGAAATTTAAATATTGAACCTCATGGAGCATGTATTTTAAGATTTGCCTACATGTTTATAGACTATATGCTTCATTTGAATCTGCTGGGAATAACTATTGCATATAAATCTTGTGTATACTTCAGACAGGAACAAAACCAGCATGTTGTTATTTGGATAGAATTTTATGAAGTTTTTGTTTCTCCAACAGGATGGAAAGAGGTCATTGAAATTTTCATAATAAATTAGTTCAATTTAATTGATTAATACTGTTTACAACTTAACTTCTATTCTTGTATTAATCATAGAGTTCTTATTAAACTCCACACGAGAATAATATAAATTTTAATGTTTATATGAAACATGAACTTAATAAGGAAGATTTCTGCTTTTCTGCATTCAAGCAATCATTTTCTTAATTCAAATAAATAAGTGTTCCTATAGATTTTAAATAGAAATTGTTATTATAGAATCATCCTTGATAAGAAATTTTCCAAATTGTTTTCTTAACATACTTCCCATAGAACGATCTAATCTTTGAGATGCTAGTCTCAGTTGAAACAATTTTCTTTCAAAAAGAATTTCTTGGATATTTGGTGAATTATTAGGAGAAAGATACTGTTGATGAAGAGGAAATTATAAGCAAATTTGTATAATAGTATAAAGAATTAATATTGCATCAGACTTCAACATTATGCGCAAACTGATTTAGCTTTTGAAAAAATATATAGATAATGATAAATAATGGGGAGCAGTTGAGTGAAAACACTCAGATTGCGCACATAGAGGCAGCTCTAACTCGAGGGGATATTAAATAGGGCACATGTACAAAGTTGTACATTTTTAGTTAAGAAGAAGGAGACGATTTCTCCTTTTTCAGCACATAAACATGCTTGGCCCAGGGCAAGGCAAGAGAAGTACATACTTGGTCTTCTTCATAAACAAAGGTCTTGCTGTTTCACCTCTATAGCAATTTTCTAGGCTATGTTTTTACTATTTCTGAAATGGAAAAGAAAGATTTCTGATGTAACCCTGAAAACAGGAGAATCATTTTTTTTGCTGGAAGCATAGTATATTATAAATTTGGTGTCAGACTGAGGGATTACTGAAGTCATCAATTCTTCTTAGTGCAGAGGGGAAAAAGTTCTCCTAAGTTTGTACAAATAAGCACTGTTTTCATCATTTATAGAAGATGATAAAAAATTCATGATTTTTTAGGAAAAATTTGAATCAGGGATGGATCTTTTTTATTTTTTCTATTATGTTATTATGTTATTTTAACTGAATATTTTCATAATAGCCCATGTGATTAACTCTGTATTCATCAAATTTTTGACTTTATGAAGCTTTTCTCTAATATAAATCTCATTCTGTTTTTCTAGTCAGTCAGGTAAAGGATCAACCCAGTTAATCAGCAAGCAACTACTAGCGGCCTGTTTTATACCATGTGAACTCTAGGTGTGATTTCTAAACAATACAATTTTAATATATAAGGGAGATGATACAAAAGAGTCTGAAGATATTGGCAAGCATGTAAGATAGTCTATGCAAATTATGCAAGTTCCATCTATTTTTAAGTGCCGCATTTTTGAGTGTCTTAAATGTATGGCCATATGTTACAAAACCAAAATCAGAACCCATATTCCAATAAATTATTTTTGTGCCATTATTGGATATGAGAAACTGTCTAGGAAAGGTAGTTTAAGTGCTGTAAAAATGAAATTTTTAGAGTGTTTAAATGTTTTGGGGAAATAGCAAACAGATATTTGAAATTAGATTTGTCCCCCAAAACCTGAGATATAAACTTATCTGGAAATTCAAATATAACAAAGAATATTGAAAACAGAAACCCTAGTATTCAGATCTTTATATTCATAGACTATTGTAAAAGCTTTTTATCTCATTTTTCTCTGCTGGTAAAAAATTTATCATGGATAAACATTTGAGAGATTGGTGTTGAAAATAATCCAATATAATTTTATAGACAAAATAAGGTTGATTTCGCAGGCAGATTGAATTTTGGTAAACAGAGGAAAGATCAGAAGGGGAATGAAATGTTTTAAGAAATAGAATCAAGGAAAAATTGGGCACATTTGTAGGACTATGAGAGAGTGGCATCATTTAAGCAAAAAGTATATATTGTGAATCAGTGGACATGAGGAATCATCAGCGGAATGAAGCCAGGATTATATGAAAGCTTGGAAAACCAGACAGAGTCTAGGCATGATGGTTTATCTGGATTATTTACATACTCCTGTTGCAGAATTTTGGTGACTTTATATTCCTTTTAAAAAATTTTATTAATGATAGATTTGTGTACTTAGTGATGACTCTACTTTGACACTGCTCTAAAATTTGAGTTTTTTTCTGATCATTTAGAACCTCCTTTTCCTCCTTCTCTTTCACTCTCTTTCTGTCTCTGCCTCTGTATCTACACACATGCTCACATATGGTGTTCAGTTAAACTTGTCTGAAGATAAGAAAATGATTAATCACTTTTATAATTTTTCTCTTATTTTTCCTATGATACTGTAATTTTCTGCCTTGCTCTTATCATCTAAAAATGCCTTAAAGAATAGAAAGAAAATAAACCACACCCTAATAATTGGAAGATGGTGAAGGAAACTAATACATATTAAGTAAAAACTACTTGATAATCAGTGATATGGATGACTTACATGAACACATCCATCCAGCCTTCTAACTAACCACAGGAAAGAAGGGGTATCCCCATTTTACAAATGAGAACATTGAAAACAAAGAGGTTTAATGACTTTCTCAAGACCACACAATAAGTAAATGTCAGAGGCCTATTTGAACCCAGGTCTGTTTCCTCTCTGTAAAACTCTTTACTCAAGCAAAATTCGTGCCACCTTAGGGTCAGTGGTGTAGAAGATTAAAATTGCATTGATCTTTTCAATATCACATCTGTTTTGAAATAATTCAATGAAGTGTGTGTTTTAGTTTTATCCTTCAATTATGGACCATGAAACAGTCATTTGTCAATTGATTTAATGGAAGAAAAAACACAATTAGAATATTTCTTTGTGCATAAAAAGCCCCAAGGTATATCAAGAATCATGGATCTCATGACTATTGTTTATATCCAACAGAAAAAATAGACTGTAGACAGTTTTCCCAATAATAAAAAATGAAAGCAATGATTTTGAAACTTAAAAAACAAAGAGCAAAATAGAATCGATCCTTTCTTTTCTATGCTTCTCTGCTATCCACATTCTTTGTGCTAATTCTCTTATTTGAATAGTGGAAAGTACAAATGAAAAGTCAGTCTAATCACATGTGGATCTTATAACATGTAGTCCAGTGAATTTCCCGTACGATTTATGCTTCCTTCACCCACTTTGCCCTTGTCTATGTGTCAGCCACTTCTAACTACCCGATAGTTTATTAAGAAAAAAAAAAAAAGTTAAACTTTTTGAAGTTCTTTTGTTCTATGCAGTAATTACCATTCTTGCCTCATTCACTTACCCCGATTACTTCTATCGCTTTTATTGGAGAAATAATACCAGCTAGCATTTGTTCACCTTTTCCTACATGGGAGGCCATGCTTGAAGCACATTATAAGAACTGACCTCCTTATGGGTTCTCATGCTATATAGTCCTCATGCTTAACCCTAAGAGGCTAGTTTTCTTATCATCCCTTCTTTATGGATGTGGCTTCTGAGGCATAATGTGGTTATGGAGTAGGGATTTGAACCCAAACACTCTGACTACAGACTCTAAATGCTTAAGCCCTACTTTGTGCCACTCAGTGCCAACAAGGAGCTTAAACTGTTCTGTCTCATTTTTATTAGTAGTAAGATGTGGATATTTTCTAACTCTCAGAATCATCAGGATTAAATTAGGTCATTTATTATAGTAAGCTTAATTATATATTTACTATAACTAAAGTCTATATATGAATAATAATTATTGTAAGAATTATCTCCTTCCTTATCGTGACATGCCTGTTTCCTTCCATTACAGGTACCTTTTGGACAGGATTTGGTCTTATTTATTTTTGTACTCAAGGTGCCACTATGGTGTCTAAAACTTACCAGTTAGTTAACACTTATTGTTGAACCACTTAGAAATGTATAAATTACCTAAATAGTACCATGTTTTTTGCAAACTTGTTTTGAAATTAGTTTGTACTTTGTATATTAGGACTAAACTCTTGTGGAATAGAAGAATCTGATGCTCTTAAAATCCCTTAAGATGGATGATACCATGTGTTCTATCTAAAATAAGGGATGAAGAATGGTACATTTTGATCATTAAATTAATTGAGAAATGCAAAAAATTGGTTAGTATATAAAAATGTTCCTGTTGACATTTTCTGTGATAGATCTACCTAAGAGTGCATGCAACCTTTAGAAACTTTCACAGATATAAAGCCTGGTTTTTTATTTCACATTGGTTACAAGGAAATATATGTTTTGTTCAATTGAAGTATAAACTGGAGTAATGTGTTTCCTGAGAGTATTTTAATTCAAAGAAGTTATCAGATGATGGACTATATTTTAAAAACTGTGATATGCCGGTAAATTTAAAACTTAATACATATAAATACAAATGCCAAATAAATGCAACATCATAATTATCTTATAAGTAACATATATAACTGATAATTGTTTAAAGAAGTAGCAGTCTTATTAGTTTGTATGTCTAGAGAGAAATCAATGAAAAAGAACTGTGAAAGAGATCAATATGGTGGCACAATATTGAAACTAGTAAACAGATATATTATAGAAAGCACTTGACTTTTTTTCTTTTTCATATTCTGGTTTTTCCTTCATTTATAGTCTCATCTAGTCAAGAATATTTCTTTAATCAATTCTCTTTTTCTATCTCATCATTCATCAATTTTCTTTTTTAAATTTTTTAATTGACACATAATAATTGCACATTTATGGGATACATAGTGATGTTACCATACATGTAATGTATAGTGATCAGATCATGGTAATTAGCATATCCATCATCTCAAATATTTATCATTTCTTTGTGCTGGGAACATGCAATGCCCTCCGTCTAGCTATTTGAAGCTATATAATAAATTATTGTTAACTATAGTTATCCTACAGTGCTATAAAATGCTAGAACTTATTCCTCCCATCTAACTGTAATTTTGTATCCTTTAGCAAATTTCTCCCTATCCTCCCTTTCCCCAAATCTAGTATCTTCTGTTCTACTTTTTACTTCTGTTAATATTAGATCAACTTTTTTAGCTTCCACATATAAGTGAGAACATATGGTGTTTAATTTTCTGTTCCAAGCTTATTTCACTTCTCCAGTGTTCTATAGTGGAAATGGCAGTTATTAATTTGTACAATCATATAACAAATATTTTTTGAGTGGTTGAACTTTGAAAGGAGACATTCATGGGTTCAAATCCCGACTGGACCACATACCAGCTATGTGATTGTGACTGATTTTTCTTTCCTAAGACCTTGACTCTCGTCTCTCTTTCTTTCTGTCTGTCTCTCTTTTCCCTCCCTTACCTCTCTGCCTTCCCTCCCTCTCAAATATTCTTACATGAACGTCAGACATGCACAAGTAATAATTTTACAGAGGATATTTGAACAACTTTAGCACTTCGAACAAAACAGCATGATGAATACTCATCATTCTTAAAAGTGAATTTTAATGAACCTATTGAAACCCAGGAAACACATATAAAAGATTCAATTTCACAGCTAATGAACAGATATTTATAGTTAATCACATCTTTTAATGTGAACCCCTCTATTTGAACTTAAGGCATCAGATCTTTCACAAAAAGGGCCTACAAACTATAAAACTTGGATCCAGTCAAAAGGCCAAACTTAAGGATCTATTTAATAGAGGGCCACAGGTTCCCCACCCTGCCAAGGGCTTGTTTCTCTGCACAATCTAGAATGTTCGAAGAATGGAAGCATAAGA
This sequence comes from Cheirogaleus medius, assembly GCA_008086735.1. Classification (NCBI taxonomy): domain Eukaryota; kingdom Metazoa; phylum Chordata; class Mammalia; order Primates; family Cheirogaleidae; genus Cheirogaleus; species Cheirogaleus medius. The sequence goes on from VBSM01003169.1 coordinate 1,991,879, forward strand.
ATTCTAGAAGACCCCTTCAGAAAAACACCACAAATCAAATGACTCAATCCAAGCCTAGCAGATATGCTTTTAGAGAGATAAGAACAGATGTTCTTATCAAGATCTGGAAATACCAAGTAAGGGGTAGAGGAAGGAGTAGGAACAAGTTGCCATGATACTAGGAGGTCTGCACAAAGTGAGAGAGAAGAGACATTGGTTCTAGAAGATCATTGGAAGGGTATGGTATGAACCCTGGCAGTATTGTTGCCTAATATTCTTCCTATCTTCTCCTGAGTTTTTACCGCTCTACTTTACCTTATGCCACCTACTCATCAGTGCTTTCCTACACACTCCTGTTAGAGCTAGCACACCTAAGATGGTCTATAATATAAGCTTGAGGGACAACTAGAAATATTCTTCTGACTTAAAATATTAAATATCTCTGCTGAAATTCTGTCTTCAGTGATTCAACCCTTTGAGTTATTAAACAAACTCCTTTAGCACACAATCTTGTTGGGAAGGTTAGTACATAATAATAATGATGCAAACTGACGTGTGTGTAGATTCCCAGTTTAAAAAGTAGTTTCTCATTTTTAATATTATTTATCACAATAGGGCTGGATTATTATTTTTGTTTTATAGGTTACTTTTCCAACATCATGCAAGTAACACATAGTAGAACCAGAAAAAATATAGAATATATGACTAAAAAATATTTGCCCTTTCATCAATCCATTCACTAAATATTTATTTAATATCACTTTTATTTTAATAACACTTAAGGCTGACTACATAAAAGGTATATATGGATCACCAGAACTTGGTTAAACTGTGGATTTGGGTTCAATAGTTTGGAGATGGGCCAAAGAGTCTGTATTTCTAACAAACTTCTTGGTAATGGAGATGCTACTTCTCCAGAGAACACAGAGAAAGTCAAGAAGTTTGTTTAAAATTATGATAGCAAACTCAAACTTGACATAAAGCATAGAAATAGCCTATCAGAAGCAGAGCCATTCAATGTTCCCAGTGATAACAATATACCCATGTATGGACAGCTCCCAAAGATTCAAATAATTTATTCATATAAACTTTTTATACTCACCTATAAAAACCAAGTTTCACTAGAATGAAGTTAATGGTGGCAAAAGACCTATGTGTAGTACACTGAGATGGTTAAAACTTAAGGTCACATGAAATATTATAAAATTAACTTTCATAGAAAGGGAAATATTGTCTACTATTTATTTTATTTTTTTATATTTTAGAAAAACAATATTTGTTCATCTGTTTCATAGCTGACTTTTAATGACAATGTTAATTTATTGCTAATTTGTGATATATATAATAGCTTCTAATCTTTTGGTTATTCAAAGATTAGTTTACAAGGAGTTCATTAAGCTTTGGTGATACATTCAATCCCTGGATCGTGCTTTAGGTTTTGAAATACAGTAAAGGTGACTCATATCCATTTCCTATTCAGTCAATTGCAGAAAAATGCTGCCACACTAGAAAACTCTTTGAATATTGTTTTGTTTGGATTTTGAACAAAACTGTATTGAACTGATGTGCACAGCATTCTTAAAACTCACAGATTTGTACAATGGAGTATATTTCTTATTTTGATGATATATTTCTTGGGATATATAGACTTTATGGAAAATGTCCTGTGATGTAAGAATATTTTAACATAACATCTTCAACAATGACCTCTTAAAATTTTAATGGAAATATACTATAATATATAGTTTTGCTGATATTAATTGCATTTGAGAACATATATGTATAAATTTTTATCAAGAAAGTCAAATTCTGAGTGTGTCAAATTGATGCAGTTTGATTGGTCTCTTTGGGAGTATTTTATGGGGCTTAGGTCTTGCTGGGACAGGAACACTCTCTGGGGAGAAAATTAGTTTGACTTACATAGGAAATTTCATAAAGAAGAACCTGTTATTCAAATGAAGATTTTGTTTAGAAGCAGTGCCTTAGGAAACTATGAGAAAAATAGTTTATCATGAAATGAAATATTAAGAGCTAATATATGATGTTTATGAAGTAAACAAAGATATGTACTTTCATTCTGTCACTCTCCTTTATGTCTTTGTCATGTTATCTGTTATTCCATTTATGTTATTAAAAAATGAAGTTTAAGAATGCAAATTAGCTTGCCAGGAATGAAAATGTGTTTTTTAATTAAATTTAAACTCTCAGTCCATTTTATTCTCTTGGCATTTGAATAATCAACATTCCTTTTTTTCTTGCAATTCTCTTGTTCCATGACAGCTGACATATCTAAGACAAGCCAGTAGTTTTTTTCAAGTCCTTTAAGAGTTTTTAGATCTATGTTGGAGATCATTTTTCTCATCATCAATAAAAAGTAAGAAAGGCCCTCATGGTGATTTTCTATGTCCTTATCCTTAGTGTGTAGGTGAAGTGCATTCAAACAACTTTAAAGTCAGATTTTTGTAAATTTCTTCATTTAGTAACTGCATGGACTTAGACAATTCTCAATGACTCAGTTTTCTCAATAATTAATAATAATACATATCTCTTAGAGTTATGATAAAGATTATATAAAATGGCATTTGTAAAAGGACATGTATAAAGCACTTAGCACAATTTCTGACCCATAATGATGTGCAATAAATGCATTCATATTCTTCCTCTTTTTTCATTTCTTTCCTTTTTTCCCTTAAACTTCAAAAGTCCTTACTAAGGCCAGGCATGGTGGCTCATGCTTGTCATCCTAGCACTCTGGGAGGCTGAGGCAGGAGGATTGCTTGACCTCAGGAGTTCGAGACCAGCCTGAGCAAGAGTGAGACCCCATCTCTACTATAAATAGAAAGAAATTAGCCAAACAACTAAAAATAGAAAAAATTAGCCAGGCACGGTGGCGCATGCCTGTAGTCCCAGCTACCCCGGAGGCTGATGCTGGAGGATCGCTTGAGCTCAGGAGTTTGAGGTTGCTGTGAGCTAGGCTGATGCCACAGCACTTTAGCCCAGGCAACAGAGTGAGATTCTGTCTCACAAAATAAAAACAAAAAACAGTGTTTTAGAAAGTCAGCAAATTAGACCAGAACTAGAAGACTGTATTCAAATACAATGAAAAAAAACTATCATTGCTTAGTGTATCAGTCAGTCTTCTCAGTTGAAAACAACTCAGAAATTTATTAAAGTATATTAGGTAGTCCAAAGTATCTTCCAGACAGCCAAACAGCAGCCAGGAAAAATTTCTAATCATGCCACATGAACTATTATAGAAAAAAAAATCACCATCACCCCCAACCAGCACAAATAGCACAGTTGTTGGAGTCAACACAGTTTGTACCAATGATACCAGTGTCCTAACCACAAACTTCCACCACTGTTACCTTCAAACGATCTTACTCCCTTACCAATATACTCGCTAGAAGATAACTAACAGATTTTGCACATGCCTCGTTTTTGTTTCTCTTTCTTGTTTCATAAAGGTTCCTATTGTTCCTTCCAGCTGCCTTACGGAGTTTTATCTAATTGGCAGAGCCTAAGTCACCTGCCTGTGCCCTAGTAGCAAGGGAGGCTGAAACAATGAGTCCTGGGTTTTACCATGGGAGGACAGGACTCAGAGTGTGAGAAAATCCCAAAATACCCAAAAGGCATTTAAATCATTCGGGGCAAGCCAAACATGACAAATTTCCACTATATCTAGGAATCACTTGTATGATTGGCTTCTGAACTATACAATTTTATTTTTATGTTTTACCTTACCCTTGATTATTTTCCCCCAAATACATTCATAATTGCATAGCTCTGTATCTCTCAATAGCAGAGTTTTGGAATGTTTCAGTGTTTCAGGGAACGTGGATTTTTCTTTCATAAAGGATAAAGACGGATTTGGTTGATATTGGTGATGATAATGGTTTTCATAGTGATTATATTTTAATATCTAGAAAAAGATGACAGAAGTTTTCTTGAGTACAAACCAGTTGTAGTTTAAACACAAAACCCTAGCATTTGAAACACTGTAGGAAGTAGGTGCTCTAATTTAGCAATTTGCCTTTTAATATATTTATTTCTTCATAAAAACAGATTAAAAATATATTCCTTTCTCATTTATAACTGGTACTATTAGAGGATGATTGATTAAAATATTCTCTTGAAAAGTATATGGAACTATTGGGGAAAATGGAAGTCGAGTTATATACTGTAAACATTAAAGTAGGTGTTTTACTTATGATTTATGAACTAAGTATTTTTGCTTATGGATGATAATATTTTTCTGTTCTCAAAGACCTTAGTTTTTTTCCTTTCCTTCCTTAACTTAAATCTAATTTTAATAGTTTTCATCTATAAAGTATTTATCACAAATTTTTAAATACATACATTATTCATTTAAATATGTTACATATATTTATAAAGAAGTCAAGTGCACATAAATAATGGGTTGTTTCATAATGTTTTTACTTCATTTAAGTGAAATGGAACTGAGCCAAACAGCAGTGAAATCTTTGCTTAAAAAAGTAACAGAATAGTTTTCATTATATAGGTCGCCATTAAAGAAAGGCAGGAAGGGAGACTAAAACTATGAGAACTGGGAGAGTGGTACATGTGAAAATGTTGAGGAACTGCAGGTAGATCACCCTGGAGAGCGGCAGATCATTAAAGGAGAAACTGTTTGGCAAAAAATGAATACACTGAAAGATGGCATGCATGTTTATTGGAGACAAATTATTTCTTCAATTTCTTTTCCAGGCCCAAGCCATTTAGGGGCTGCTATTGTAGTTCCCTGCAAAGAGCCACTCCTTCTGCTGTCCGGGCTATTCAGGCCACAGCACCTGACTGCAGGAAGGAAGAATTCTAATTGTGGCCCTTGTGAAATTATAATGCAAATGTTACTCACTTCCCTGACAGTTTCTATGCAAGACTAGCAGAAAATTGGGCCATGCATGAGTTCTTTTTGAATTAGTTAGCCAGACTACAATTTCCCACAATCAAAAATACTTTGCAACAGTTGCCAAGTATGTTTGGACAAGCCAGATTTCCACATCTTCCCACAGGGGAATCCTGACACATTTGTCACTTCCTAAATCAATCAGTGGCCTTGTTGTTTTGCATACTTTACCAATGGCAAGTCTGCTCTCCCCAGAGATACCAAGAGCCAGGCTGAGGGGGCTGGACAATCTGCAGAGCTATGCGCCAGAGCCAGTATCTTCAACCCCATGGTTCTCCCCTGAGCTGAAAAACTTCAAACACGATTATGATGCAATGCCTTGGACTGTAAGCAAAGGAATTTTCAGAATAAAACATCCTTATGTGCTTGGCAGTGTAATAGATGCAACATGCAGAGAGACTAATCTGATCATTATCCAAAGAATAGAACAGACCTTTAACTGTGTCAAACACAGCAACGAAATAAAACATCATCAATTTATTTGGACACACTTTATCCTTTTCAGTGTTTTCTCACATGCATTTGCTGATTTGATTAGAACAGCCTCATGAGACTTGAGACAATGTAGTATGTGGTTGAGCATAGGCTTGAGAATCATAAGACATAGGTCTAAGCCACAATTAAATCTGTGTGTCATTAGCATCTGAGTCACATTGTGTAGGACATTATGTGAGGCTAAATAAGATGATGAATGAACAAGCACTTTGTAGAAGGCTCTCCACATATAAAGCAAAGATATTGTCATTGAACTGGACAACACCCTACTAAGCAAGGCTGATATTATGAATTATCCAGCATAAGACTTCTGTGAAGAGACCCCAGAAACACAGGAAGAAGGAAACCCAGAATAAAAAAAAATCCAGACCTCTGTGGACACCAGAGGGAGGATTTGAACTATTCTTATTTGGGCTTTAAAGGAAAAGAGCGACCCTTGAAGCCTGGAGAAATCTAGGACATCTGACTTACATAACCTACTCTTTGAAATGTAGCAATTATTTTTGGTCAGATAACACTGAAGGAAAGTTTTTATAATTCTGTTGTATGTGGAACAAACAGTACCTGTTCAGGTACTGGAAATTAAATGATGCTGCTTTATTTGTAGAAGCAGAAGCTTTGAAGTGGCAGTTTTCCCATGACTATTAAGCTATGGACACCAGCAGAGAGAGAGAGAGAGAGAGAGAGAGATATTATTATCTAACAGACAATAATTTTAATTTCAGACTTGAGAGCAGTTGAGTCTCAATTTCTCATGAAAATATTAAATGTGTGTGCGTGCACATGCACAGACATCACCAATGCAAAATAAAAATGCTTACTGTAGGGCAAGGCACAGGAATTTGGATGAAATTGTGAACACTATTGAAGCTGCTCTAATTTTAAATTGCCTCTTGCAGCTGCAGCATCCTACCCTAATCTCTATGAATACAACACATCAATTTAAATAAAAATAGTTTTCTGCATCATGCTTCCCTTTACCAGCTGTGGAACTATCATAAGCCTTTGTTTACTCTCTATTAGAGATATAGAAATAAAGTCATTTAAAATTAAAATAGTAATGTCCCCTTTTCTAGTCCCTAGATCCTGTCAAGTTTAACCTAATGTCAATTAATGTGACTGATTTTATATTTAGCACGTGAATAAATTTGTTCTTTCTGTGAACTGGAGAGAAAATCTTTTTTGAACAGGGGACTTTTTCTCTGTTGTTTACAGATTTTGTCCTAGAGTCAATTGTATAGTTGACATCCTTTATAGTAGTTCCTTGAACACCCTATAGTCTTTGTCTCCTCTTGCCCTTGTAAAAGCTTCTTCACTCTCTTTCTCCTATTCATCTCTGGAAAATATGTCTTGACAACACTTTTATCTCTTACCTACTCCATTATGTAGACACTACATGGAGGCAAAAATCTCTTTAGGTGCCTCTCCTTTGTGCTCCCGAAGCACAAGTCTCTCTCTATGTAACACAACAAATGTTTCACTAGAACTCAATAGGAGCAGAGGCACTGTATTTCTCGCATGGTTGTATCCCTAAGACAGACTACACAATAAATGCTTAATAAAGAATAGTTGGGCAGGTGGAAGATGGGAATGAGTATATTGCCTGTTTTCTTGCTTTTCTCTTCTAGTGCCTAATACTCTGCCTAGTGCAGAGTACCTTTCTAGCAGATAAGTGTTGAAGAAGCAGATCCAGCGTATTATAATGGTTTTTACTTGTCTATGTTGGCCATCAGAGGAAGATAGTTATCAGGGCAGGAGAGAGGACATTCCCTTCATTATTCTCATTGACCTTAGAATAAAAATGAGTAGTTCCTATGGCTGTTAAAGCCCATCTTGGTTCAAACCTTGCTTGCCTATTCTGCTTCATCTCTTACCAGACCTATGCTCTCTCCTTATACTATTGCCTACTACGTAACCGCAGACCTAGTATATCAAGCTCTTTCCGCCAAACCTTTGCATATTACTCCTTCCATTAAAAAAGGCTTTCATAACTTCCTCACTTTGCTTCCTCAGATTTCAGGTCTTGGAATAGATATCACTTTCTCAGAAGACCCTTTTCTGATTCACCAGGATGACATTAGGTGAGTTTCCATGTGTTCTTTTTGCATACTGAGCTTCTCCTGGTTTAATAGGCACATTGTGTTGTAAATAATGTGATTTCTGGACTTTTAAAGCCCTTTTTAATGTGTGATTTTGCTGGTCTTTTCAGGTAAGGTAAAGCCCAAACTTCTTAACATGGAACACATGGCCCTTGGGAATCAAACCACTATTTACTATTCTGGCCTCATCTCAGCTTTAAGATCTTTGGCCAACATGTTCCTTCTACTTGAAAAATTCTTCTATCTTCCCTGAAATTTATTTTTCTTATCTTTTAGTTCTCTCTCAGAGCACAGAGCTTCCTCTGTTAACCTGGCAACTAGTGAAGTCCTAACTCAAAATAGTTGTTGCCCACATGAATGAACTAGCACTGTGCAGCCAACTATAATATCCAACACCAATCAAGGTATAAGCATATCAGATTTTAATAAAATCTATGTATGGTTTTACAAAATCTTCAATCACCTTATGCTTTAAAAAGATGAATTATAGATTTATGTGCATGGCATACTATGTCTCTTTTCTTCCTCATTAGTCTATAATAGTTAAGACCCAGAGATTTGTTGTTGTTGTCTCCTTATATCAATTAAATCCTTCAACAAGGATATCAAGGTATTTAAAAAGGAAAATTTTGTTTAGCTCACTAGAGTTGAGAGTGCATAAATTTAATGCCCACATAAATAAATCATCACTGCAAGGTTATATTGTGGACAAATTGTGTAAACTAGATGCTCATTGTTTTAATTAAGCTCTAGAGCTATTCTAATTAAGACAGCTTTAGAAAGATATGAAGAAGGAGAAAAATAAAAGTAGGGATTTTGAGTGTCTGGGCAAGAAAAAGATGATGGGAAACTGAATAAATCAATTCTATATTATATAACAAAGTCAATTTGAGAAGTCAGATTGCAGGATCTTTTTTTTCAATTTTCTATACTGCAAGCGGCATCCTATATGGCTTAACAAGCTGTGTCTTCCTTGTGCCCAGGAAACAGCATATAGGAAAGACTAAGAGCTGCTTAGTAAGCCTGCTGTGCAGCTACATGAAATGTTAGGAATGGAAATTAAAGTGTTACACAGAAGGCAGTGGTGAGTCAGTGAAGGGATTTAAAAGAAGGCATGAATAATGTGTTATTATTTCATTTGATATTTAAGTGATTGAAGTCAAGGATAATTAATATTGTCTCAAAAAAGATTTAGAAATATGGACTCTTTCTCCTACAGATGTGAAAGAATGATAGTATTAAATATTCAGATCAACCACAGATTAAGCTCCTACTGCATGTCACGTGAATTATTGGCTTTCTATATTTTACCTTTAATCTTCCCATAACTCTATAAGATTCAGATTTCATTATAACCATTTCAAAGATGAGGAAATTAGTAACTGCCCCAGTGTTACACACACATTAGGTGTTCAAACTGGAATTCAAACCCAGGACATTTGCATCCCAAAGACAAGGCAATTTCCTAGCCACTTAGTATATATTATTTAATTTTATTATTCCTGACAATAATCCTGTAGAGTCAATGCCATTATTTCATTTTACAGATGAGAAAACTGAAGCCTAGAAGAGTTCAATAACTAACATAAGGTCCTATCCTCAGTCAATAGTAGAGCTGGAATTTGAACATTGGTCTTTTTTAGTCTTGTGCAGAGTCTTTTTTCTACTAGCTTAGCTTTAATGTGGTAATTCTATGCCATACTCTGGTGACTTTGTGGGTAAAGATGTAAAGAATCATCTCACTTTTACATAATCAAGAAAGTTATTTTAAATGGGCAAATAATCAATATATCTGGAAATTGTGGCTACACATAACAGGGATTTCATAAAGTCAATCTCACTCAGATAGGCTGGCATTTCAATCTGATTTTGCTCTTTGCAAGTAATTTCCACTTTATGCATCTGAAATAAGTTGGTGCCAAGGAGACTGGGTCAAAGCTGTCGAAATTCTGAAGTGATTTATTGATTGATTTATTGCAACAAAATCTAGCCTATTTTGACTAAAAAAATCTACCTTCCTTCCAACTCTACCACTTCGTAACCATGTATCATTAGGCAAATTCCTTAATCTTTCCATGCTTCGGCATCCTTATCTGCAAAATGGGAATGATGATAATGCCTACCTTATAAAGAAATTGTGGAATTATCCTATTTATACGCTTATAAGTGTTAGACTTGTATTGGTACAAAGTAAAAAACTCTTGTGTAGCTTAAATCTCCCCATCATCTCACACACTTATAGATAAAAAAGATGAAACACTTTGTGTGGTCTAAGAAGTTAAACAGACTCTTCAAAGTGGTCTTTTCAAAGCTTCTGCTGAATTTTTGAACATGCAAAGGGAAGCCCTGACCTGAATTGACAGCAGGGGCCTTGGAGAGCCAAATTTCTCTGCATTAGGAAACGAGAAGGATAGTTGTTAGTGTCATTACTGGGTTCATGTTTGTATGTTTTTGCTTTTAACATGATGGAGAAGAGAAAAGATGCATGAGAGATATGGAATCACTAGATCTCATGGTGGCCCAAGCACAAGGAATAGTAATAATAATAATGTTCAATTTAAAGATGTTTTTGCCCCTCTGATATAAACCACATTCATCTCCCCAATTTTTCAGTCACATAGAAACCTTGAATAAATATACATGTTAAAATAAGAGATGAAAAAAGTATTCTTAAACTTCAGAGAAGAGATTGATGACTTGGATACAATGGATTTGGATTACATGTGAATATGATGGGAGGACGTTCCTGACTTTGGACATGAGCCGATGGATAAAAGCAATAAATCAACGGGAATGTATAAGAAGCGATACTATACTGTTACTGGGAACTGGGTACATAACAGAAAGTTATGGGGATTAAAATTGGGAAAATAATTTGGAAAATATTGAATACCAGTCGTGGACAGCCATTGGAGAGTTTTGAACAAAGGACCGATATGTTCAAAATTGAGCTTCAATATGCAAGATAAAGAATTTTAGAAATCTACTGCATAGCTTTGTGCCTATAGTTAACAATATTGTATTGTATACTTAAAATTTTTGTAAGCGTATCTCTTATATTGTGTTATTAGCACCAATAATAATAATTAAGAAAGACGCAGGAGGAAACTTTTAGAGGTGTTGGATACATTTATGACATAAATTTGTAGTTCTTATATCACAAGTATTTACAGATTTCCAAATTCCCCAAGTTGTATATATTAAATATGTTCAGTTTTCTGTATGTCCATCACACCTTAATAAGGTGTTTTTTTAAAGAGAATTGAGCTTCAGTAAGATTAATCTGATGACATGGTCTAGAGTGGATCGGAGAGAATCGAATGAGGTAAGTTAGGAAACTAGAACAACATGCTGGAGAAAGGTAAAGAGAATATGAACAAGTACAAGATATAAGAAGAAAATGAGAGTTGGAATGAAAATCACTAGGACTTGGTCACCAATTAGAAATTGAAGGTAAAGCAAGGAAGGAGCCAAAGATACCTTAATCCTGGTGTCAGTAATAGAATTAAGGAAACCAGAAAAAATGAAAAAGATAGGGACAAGGGATTTGAGTTTGTTATGTACTGAATCTGAGGCTTAAGTGGAATATCCAAGTGGAGAAAGCTAAGAAAAATTAAAAGTATAGTCTGGACTCTCAATTTCTTTGGGGAAGAACACGGAGAGTTTTTTCTCTCCTTAGAGTATTTTGTTTGTTAGTTTTTAGACAAGCATGCTGTTCAATGTATTCTGAGAATAGGAATATTTAGAAAGGGGAAGGAACAGGATTATTTTAAATTATGCTATCAGATAGCTGATGAATATGATTGGAAAATATTTCAGAGATGCTTACAACACATGCTTTCTATTCCCAAGCCACAGACATCTCTCTTAACTATTTCTTGGAAGGCAATTTTAATTTATGTTTAAAATTTACATGGGCAAAAATGGCATTAATCACCTTCAAAGTTATATTTTACTCTTGAATTCAAATTTTCTGACATATATTGCCAGGATTTTCCCATTATTTCTTGATATGTTTAAAATATTTTGAATTTTTATTAGTTCCATTGTATTTATAGCATACTTTAGCATAGCATTACTTTGATGTCTGTTTGAAATCACTTGATAGTATAGAAATTTAATGAAGATATTAATGACAAAGCACAGAATCTTTGTTTTAACTTTTTGTAGTCTCAAATGTTTGAGGGTAAAATGTAAGGATTACACAAGAAGGTAAGGATTACTTAAAAACATCTGAAGTGGCACTTTGAGGATGCTTTTCTTCTTGTGTAGATCTGAGTATCAGTATTGGCAATAGAAAAGGCCCCTAAATTCAATGAGACTGGTAATAATTCTGAGGTTTCCTGAGATTCAGGACATATAGACTGCCCCTAGTTACCCACTGGACAAGATTAAGCCTCTTGGCAGTCACAGATCTCCCTTCCCTGCAATATCTTTAGTTTTATTTCTCCTTTGTTCTTCCTTTTTTGTTCATATTTTTCTTCCAGATTTTAAAAAATGTGTATGAGGTAAGGAGGGAGTAAGTTTAGGGATGGATGGCATCTAATAATTTCTTGAGACACATATATGCATGTTTTTACATGCATGCTTATTCTATATTAGAGAAAGTAATGCTGACTACACTACCAAGTAAAATCCAAAATCTCAGTGGTTGAACATAATGGAGGTTTACTTCTTGCCCACATAGATTTCAACTGACACTGGCAAAGTAGATGTGGTGAGTTTGTGGGAAGGTGTGTATGCTAATGTGCAGTGGAGGGGATTTCTGTTCCAGTCATTCAGGAATCCAATATGATAGAGACTTTACTTTCTTCAGCATAGAACTCAATCACTTGGACATTTCTAACTCTAAAGTAATCTATGAAATGAAGTCTAGACTTGTGCCCAGGATAAAAAGAATGTCGGTTATTTAATAAATAGTCAATGTTTGTCACACTAAGTACAAGCGATGCTACCTAGAGATGGCAAGAAGAAAGTCTGAATTATTATATTTATAATCATATACACATATACATATATATGTGTGTGTGTCTATGTGTGTATATGTATATAAATCAACAAGAGATTGTGACAGAATATTCTTTAAAAGCATAACAATATCTAATATACTTTTTGAATGCCTCCACGTGACATCAATAGGCTTTGCTTCAGTAAATTCATTTTATAGTTTAGAGGCAATGACTATAATATTACATATATATTGTTTTTGCTCATTTCTCTAAAAAAAGAGCAGAGAGAACTTTAAATCACCCTTGCCTAAGGATTCAAAAGTAAAGCTATTTGTGGGTGGAAGTGATTTACGGGTCATATAAATAATCTTATTTGTGTTTTGAGGCAACTGGAAGCAACATAAAAAAATCAATACAGATGCCGATATTTTATTGAGTGAATATAGAAAACCTCATGGTGGGTACATGCATTGCTACAGAATTGAAGAGTAGTAAATAATACAAATTTGCTTGACGTTTGCACAGTTCAGGCTGCAATTTCTACAATAACGAGATATTTTCCAGAAAAAGTAAGTTAATTTTCAAAAAAGGGAAGATAGTTTTGTCTAAATTTAATGAACACAATGTCAGATCAAGCCATTTCTGTCTGTCTACAATTCGTTTGTATACACCTCATTCTCAGACCATCCTCATAACTACTGTACCTCAATCCTGGGCAAATAGTAAACTTCGTAGGAAGGCCTGGCATCCATGTTTGCAGTTGATAAAACACTGGCCCCAAATAATTTTTCTTAGGATTAAATAGAAGCAAATAAGGCCTTAACTTTTTTTTTCTTTCACATATAGTCCTAATACTCTTTCTGTTGTAAGCTACTACCCTATACATGATGCATACTTAAAATATAATACTGTATGATTCCCGGCTTGTTTATTTCATCTCTGCAACAGAGGTGTATGACTCAGGCCTCATATCACTCTAGAGTCAAAATTTTCTTTCTTATTTTTTTCCTTTTTTCTTCTAACTAAAAGCAGTAATATAACTATGTAGAGAAACAAAAATTAAATCACATGCAAGAGGAAAGTGATTTATAGCCACTTCTTAAATTTTTATGGACATACAAATACCTGAGGATTTTGTAAAAAGGTACATTATGATTTGGTAGGTATGGGGATCACCTTAGAGTCTATATTTCTAATAAGATCCCACATAAAGCTGATATTGCAGGTCTACAGACCAAAATTTGACTGGCAAGGAATATTTCAGTGGTCTACAATGCCAAGGCTTACTCACAAAGCTAAAACACATCAACAAATTTAAGTCCCTCATTAGAAGTCTGATTAGAAAAATAAAATCTAATACATTGTATAAAAATGTCAAGGTTGTTAGACATATTTGCCTAGGCTGATGTCTGTAAGAGTTTTTCAATATTTTCTTCTAGAATTCTTATGGTTTCATGTCTTAGGTTTAAGTCTGTTATCCATCATGAGTTGATGTTCGTGAGAGGTGAGAGGTGTGCATCCTGTTTCAGTCTTCTATATGTGGCTATCCAATTTTCCCAGTACCATTTATTGAATAGGGATTCTTTTCCCCAGTTTATGTTTTTGTCTGCTTGTCAAAGAACAGATGTCAATATGAGGATGGTTTTATATATGTGTCCTCTGTTCTGATCCATTGGTCTATGCCCCTGTTCTTGTGCCAGTGTAATACTGTTTTGGTTACTATGGCCTTGTAGTATAGATTGAAGTCTGGTAAATTGATGCCTCCCAATTTGTTCTTTTTGCTTAAGATTGCTTCAGCTATATGACATCTTCATTCATACTTCGCTTAGAAGAATGGTCTCCACTTCTATCCAGGTTAATACAAGAGGTATTAGTTCACCATATTTTTGTGGCTGAGTAGAACTCCATAGTACACATATACCATATTTTATTAATCCACTCATGTATGGATGGGCACTTGGGTTGTTTCCACATCTTTGCAGTTGTGAATTGTGAATTGTGCTGCTATAAACATTTGAGTGCAGATGTCTTTTTTATAGAATGTCTGTTTTTCCTTTGGGTAGATACCCAGTAATGGGATTGCTGAATCAAATGGTAGTTATACTTGTAGCTCTTTGAGGTATCTCCATATTACTTTCCACAGATGTTGTACTAGTTTGCAGTCCCACCAGCAGTGTATGAGTGTTCCTATCTCTCCACATCCACACCAACATTTATTGTTTGGGGACTTTTTGATAAAAGCCATTCTCACTGGAGTTAAATGACATCTCATTGTGGTTTTGATTTGCATTTCTCTGATGATTAGAGATTTTGAGCATTTTTTCATATGTTTGTTGGCCATTAGTCTGTCTTCTTTTGAAAAGTTTCTGTTCATGTCTTTTGCCCACTTTTTAATGGGGTGTTTGATTTTTTTCTTTCTCATTTGCTTGAGTTCTTTATAGATTGTAATTATCAACCCTTTGCCGTATGTATAGGATGCAAATATTTTCTCCCATTCTGTAGGTTGTCTATTCACTCTAATGATTGTTTCCTTGGTTGTGCAGAAGCTTTTTAATTTGATCAGGTCCCAATTTATTTATTTTTGTTGTTGTTGTGATTAGTTTTGGGATCTTATTCATAAATTCTCTGGTTCCATACAAAGCATAGAATTATTTTTTCTAGATCTGCAAAAAATGATGTTGGTATTTCAATAGGGATTGCATTGAATCTGTAGATTACTTTGGGTAGCACAGACACTTTAACAATGTTGATTCTGCCAATTCATGAGCATGGTATGTTTTTACATCTGTTTACATTCTCTGCTATTTCCTTCCTCAGTCTTTCTTAGTTGTCCCTATAGAGGTCTTTCACCTCCTTAGTTATATATATTCCTAGGTATTTTAATTTTCTTTGTAGTGACTGTAAATGGTATTGAGTCTTTGATTTGACTCACACCTTGACTGTTACTAGTGTGTAGGAATGCTACTGATTTATGTACATTGATTTTAGACATCTTTGTATCCACTAGTATCTACTTATAATTGCTGAATCTTAACCCTTGGCAATTAACAAATTATAGTAGGAACACTTATACACTGTTGGTGAGACTGAAAAGTAGTGCAACCTCTATGGAAAATAGTATGGAGATTCCTCAAATATTTAAAAGTAGATCTACCATTTGATCCAGCAATCCTACTAGTGAGTATTTACCCAAAGGAAAAAAAAAGCCATTTTACTGAAAAGACACTTGCATATGTATGTTTATTGCAGCATAGTTCACAGTCACAAAAATGTGGAATCAACCCAAATGTCAACCAATTCATGAGTGAATCAATAAAGTGTGAGATACTCACACACACACACCATGAAGTACTACTCAGCCATTAAAAAATGGTGAACTAATATCTCTTGTATTTGAACCTGGGTGGAACTAGAGACCATTCTTCTAAGTGAAGTATCACAGGAATGGAAAAACAAACACCACACGTACTCACGATAAAGGTACAACTAATTGATCTTCACTTGTGGGAAGTAACATTCATAGGGTGTTCAGCAGGTGGGAGGAAGGAGTTGAGGATAGGTAAATTCACACGTAATAGGTACAGTACACATTAACTGGGAGATGGGCACACTTATAACTTTGACTCAAATGGTACAAAGCAATTTATGTAACCAGAATATTTATACCCCCATAATATTCTGAAATAAAAAAAAGAAAATGTAAAATATGTGTACCATGTAATATTACTAAGCCACAAAATGAATGAAATCTTGTCCTTTGCATCAAGATGGATGGAACTGGAGGCTATTATCTTAAATGAAATGCTGCATGTCCTCACTTATATACACATGGACATAGACAGTGAAGATCCAAAAAGGTGGGAGGGTGGGAAGCAGGTGAGAGATGAGAAATTACTCATTGGGTACAATGTACACTATTTGGGTGATGGTTACACAAAAAGCCCAAACTTCACAATTATGAAATATATCCATGTAACAAAACTAAACTTGCACTCCCAAAATCTATAAAAATAAAGTAGGATATGAAAAAATGAGATAAGTCAAATATAACACCAAGATTTCAGGGCTTAGCAAATGGAAGATCAGAGATGCCTTAAAAAGAGATAGGGAGGATTATGGGATGAGCATATTTGGAAGGGAAAAATCAGGAGCTTAGTTTTAGAAATGTTAATGTTGAGATGCTTAATAGACAACTTGGTAGGGGTGTTAAGTAGGTGTTAAGTAGGCAGTTGTACATATAAGTTTGGTATTCAAGGCATAGCCCCAGGATGGACATATAAATTTGGGGGTCATTAGCATAAGCAGCATTTCAGTCCATGAAACTAGATGAGGTAATCCAGATATAAAAGAGAAAAGGTTCAAATACTAAATCCTGAGATGCTTCAATATCAAGAGGTGGGTGATATGAGCAGGAACCAGCAAAGGAATCTGAAAAAATGTAGCTAGTAAGGTAGAAGAATAATTACAGTAATTCTCAGGGAAAAATAACTCCCAGTAATACACAAGAGAATCCTCCAGTAATTCAAAAGTGAAAACAAGTGAGAAGATGGAAAGAAAATGTTTTCAGAAGTCTGTGTATCAATGTAGAGAACATAAAGAAAGATACTTAGGAATGTGATGAGCTATCATCATAATCATTATTCTTAACAATGAAAATGACAAAACAAGTACATTTCAGTTATACACTTCATTTAAGCTATAAACCTTATTAAATCTTCACAAAAATGGTAATGTTATTATTCATACTATATTTGAAGATGAAGATAAGAAAGTTAAGCCACATAATCAAGGTCTTTCAGGTACAAAGAACTGGAGAGGAGATGGACCTTACAACTGTAATTTAGACATCAGCTAGAGCAGAAGGACATACTTTGAGTTTAGAACATGCATTTTCATTAATATGAAATTGTTTGAATAACATACATTAAGCATAATGTGTTAAATATAAGTGCAGTTTAATGAATGATTATATAGCAAATATTAGTATTAATATATCCAACATCAGTGGCATGAAACTGAACATTGTCAGAACTCTAGAAACTTCTCAAGTTCCCCTCTAGATCAATAGCTTTCTACCCATCTCAGAGATAACCACTACTCTGACTTTTGTGACAAGAATTTCTTTGTTGTTCTAAGTAATTTTGCCACTTATGTATGAACTCCTATACCACACAATTGTTTTGCATGCTTTTGAACTTTATATAAACACAGTCATTGCCACAGAATGAATGTTTGTATCCTCCCAAAATGTATATGTTGAAACCCTAATCCCAATATGATATTTGGAAGTGGAATTTTGGGGAGGTAATTAGATTATGAGAGTGGAGCACTAATTTGATAAATTAAGGATTAGTGCTCTTACAAGAAGAGGCCAGAGATCTGCTTAGCTTTCTTTCTACCATGCGAGGACACAAAGAAAAGTTGACAGTCTGCAACCTGAAAGAGGGCCCTCACGACAACTCAACCACCCTAATCGCGAACTTTCCAGCCTCCAGAACTGTGATAAATCAATTTCTGTTGTTGACAAGCCAATTGATCTATGATATTTTGTTACAGCAGCCTCAACTGGCTAAGACAGTCATCCTATTTTGAGTATTTTATAGCGAAAATTGCAACCAACTGCATCAAACATAGCTATAGGACTAAGAACTGAGATTACATATTGTTAATATGAATTCATTGTTTGCTTCCAGGAAATCTTTGCTCAGGAAAGATAAAACTATAAACCAATAAATACCATCACTGCTTGCTTTGGAAAATTAATGTAAAAAATAATTATGAGACAGTCCTCAAAACTTAATTCAAGATCTTTACTTTGCTATGTCTACTTATCTGGATGTATCATGTCACAGATTTTACACAATTACAATTAGTTTCTTGACTTGAAAGCCTCACCTTAAACCACTTGTGCCAAGACTCCCAAATTCTATAAATATCCCACTCCTGACTCCCACTTTCTGGATCATGGCTAACACCTTGCTAAGGTGGTGTTTTCCCATACTGCAGTGGCTTCTAAAAAATTTAACTTTTCTTTATGAACAGGCTGTTTAGTAATACTTTGGGGAGTTCACCAAGTTTGGGGAATTTCTGGGGAAAATTTCTTGGGGAGTCTTACTGAGATCCATGAAAGACTTCTTCACTAAGATGATCTAAAAGCCTTCATTTAGAAATAATATCCTCCAAGGAGGCTTTTAAAGTCTCTCATTCAGAGGTCTTTCCAAACACATGGTAGAATTATTCTCACAGTAGGTCTCAGAATTGATTTCTGTTCATTGAGCTCCAAATGTTAAGTTTATTTTGATTCCCAAGAAGTAATATCTCTTTAAGGAATCATTAGGTTTTCTGATTAGATTTGAAATCTCTCATTCTCGGTGGAAAGTTACTTTGTGGTTATGAATACTACTGTTTCTTTTGTCTGTCTTGACAGTTTATTTAAAAATGTATAAGAAAGATTCTATGGGGAGAGGATGAGCTCAACAAATTTGTCCTCAAAACAAGTTCTTTAAGTCTCTTCAGGAATCCCTTGGGCATACTTTCCTTGGGTTACATATTCCTTTTTAAATATTCTAGATATTAGTCCTTTATTAGTTGTAGATATTACAAATATCATCTCCTTTTCATTATTTTAGGCATTTTGTGATATTCAGAAATTCTTAATTTTAATAAAATACAATATATCATTTTGTTCCTTTATGGGTCGAGATTTTTGTGTTCTGTTAAAAGAAACTTTAAGAAAATTTCCTACAAGGTCAAGAAGATATTCTCTTATGTTACCATCTAGAGGCTTATTGTTTTACCTTTGTAATGTACCTGGAAATAAATTTTTATGAATGATGTGAGTTAGGAATCATGATTCTTTTTTTTTTTTTGCATATGGGAATTCCATTTATCCAGTACCATATGTAAGTATGTGGAAGTTTAATTGTTTCAGTACCATTTATTGGGGGGAAAAAAGTATTCTTTCTCCTTTGAATTACTTTTGCACCTTTGTTGAAAATTGATTGGCCATATATGTGTGGGTCTACTTTGGAATTTTCAGATCCTTAAATCCTTACAGTAGAATTCCCCTCAGTTGTCTTTGTAACTGATCTGTTTAGTTCTATGTATCTGGATTTGAGACATTTGTTGGGCTCTTGATTGGAGACAGACAATCTGCTGGCTAATTTCTGAAGACACATTTTTGTATAGGCACCACTTTTAATGATTGTTGCAATTCTCCTGGGCCATTCACATTAAGGTCTTTAATCCATATGGAACTGTTTTTTACATAGAGTGTGAAGTAAATATTTAGCTTCATTCTTCTTCCATATGTATACATAATTTCCCAGAACATTTATAGAAAATTATGTATTTTGCACTGATTTGCAATGCCATTTCTATCATATATTGTGTCCATATATGTGTGAATCAATTTCTTGGCTTTCTATTACATTCCTTTTATCTATTTGTTCAGCCCAGGACTACTGCCACACTGGTCAATTATTAAATTGTATAATAAGCCTTGAAATATATTATTTCAATTTTACTTACCTTGTTCTTCTTTATGAACATTTTGACTATTTAAGCCCCTTTCATTATTTTGTATGTCAAAAATAAGCTTATCAAGTTTGACCTATTTAAGATTTTGATTGGAATGACAATGAATCCATAAAATAATATGAGAAGAAGTTACATTTTTATAATATTAGGTATTCCTGTAATGAACATACCATGTATCTCTATTTAGGTCTTCTTTAATATCTCCCAGTTAAATTTTATAATTTTCTTTATAGAAATATTGTATACATTTGTAGATATATTCTACAAATATGGGTATTTTACATTTCTGGCTATGCTATAAAAGATATCTTTAAAAATATCATATTCTAATTCATTCTTGATATTATCAAAAAAGCAATAGATTCTTATATTTTGATTTTCCTCTAGCCAACTTGCTAATTTCTTCTTAGTTTTGATAATTTCTTGTAAATTCCTTTGAAAATACAGACCAAAATCTCTAAATACACATACAATCTATAGACAATGAGAGCTTTATTTTTGAATTTGCAAACTTTATTTATTTACCTTTTTTGCCTTTACCGTGAGGCAAGGATCTTCCAGGTAATTGCTGAATAGAAATGTTGCTTTTGGCATTCATTTCTAGCTCTTATATAAAGGGATAGCTCTCACAATTTCACTGTTAAGTAAGATATTTCCTCTTGATATAATGGGGCTACCATTTAGCAGGTTAAGGAAGTTCCTTTCTATTCAAGCTTGCTAAGACTATTAATTTTTAAATTATGAATGTAAACTTTTATCAACTTCTCTTTTCATAATGCCTCAAAAAACCTTATATTATTCTCCCTGCTCTTTTTTACAACCAGTCTATCTGGTGGCCTCTACCTTCAAAGCATCAAAAATCTGGCTACTTTCTCACCATCCCAATGGTGACTAGGCATCTCTTTGAAGCCATCATCTTCTATCACCTGATTATTCAAAAAGCCTCCATCCTACTTGGACTCTGCTTTCATGCTTGTGCAGTCACAGCAACACTTATAAAAAATAAAAATTTCTATATTTATTTGTATAAGTAAATCAGAACCTAAGGCCTTTCAGCTCAAAACCCTTTGATTGCTATCCACGTCACTAGTGTTGAAAGCCAGAGTCCTGTCTGAGACTTTCAAGGCTATTCAGGATCTACTCCTCCTTCCCCTGCCCCATGCATGACCTTGCTTCCCTCATTCTCTTAAATTCTTCCCGAACTCTCTTGATTCCAACACGATAGGCTTCTTCCTGTCCCATGAATATGCCACGCTTGTCAAGACTTTCCGCTCGTGGTCCACTGCACATCTAAAATCTTTTTGTGATTGTTTCAATTGTCCTATTACTATCAGTTCTCAAGTGTCATTTCCTTGTTTGCTTGATTAGTTTTGACTGTGAGTTGCTAATCTCCTTTGGACTATTATTTTTGTGAATTCTCTAAGGCTCAGGATGAGATGCATGCCCCCCAGGGGCATTTGCATTTTTTTTCTGACAGGCATCTATCTACAGCACTATTTTTCTAGACTTCATTAAACTTAATTTATAACGTGAGGGGTTTTTTGGAGTACATAGATGATACCACAGAGATCCACAAAAAGCCATCTGAGGGAATTTTCTCCCTTCTCTCTGCTTGGAACCAAGGAAATTTTTCATGAGTTCTCCTAGAGTAGAGATGGGGGAAAGTTGTTAGTGGTTTATCACTTAGCTACAACTGTAGACATTTGGAGCTCAGTTTTCTCTCCTATCATTCTATCCAACTCCCAGGGTTGGCCAGTCATTGTGTTTGATTTTGATCCCTATTCCCCAACAGGCCATCATAACTAAAGCTCAATGTTGCCAGTTTGGCAAATGCTCTCAAGGCAAATGTGGTTTCATGGATATGCTTATCTCCCTTAGTCCCTACCTTCCCTTGGATTTACTATCTTGTCATATATTTAATAACTTCAAAAAAAGATTTTTTAAAAGCACATTAAAAGCATTCTAGTTGTTTTTAACAGAATAAATAGTCTAAATACCTTAGCTCATCATATTCACAGAAATATATTTTAAATATTTTTTCAACTATATTATAACAATAGCATAAAAATGTAAAGAAAGATTTAAAAAATTAAAGAAAGTAGAAAAATCACCTGAAAGTGTACCATATAAATACAACTTGTATTAGAAATTCAATTTGTGCTGTGTAATTTTTATTTCATATTTTCAAATATGATTATCAAATTTTATACACAATTCTGCATTGTTTTTATCATATAGTATCTTATCAGAAGTAGTGAAACTTTTTGCTGCATTAATAAGTAGTTTTTATATTGTAGTGTTAAGAACTGCAGTCAGATCACTTATCTCTACCACTTTTACCATGTGATCTAAGCCATACATACGCTCTGTTCTCCAGTTTATTTCACCTCTAAGATTTGGGTAACCCTCCAGAATTGCTGTAAGAAGGTTAGATAAAATGACTTATCATGTAAATCACTTAGAATAATATTTATCACACAATAAGGACTTAGTAAATGTGTATTTTAATTATTTTTTATATTTTAATAGTGATATTTATTTTAAATTAATAGTCATATTTAATCTACCATACATCATAACAACCAACTTATTTGTAATTATTTTTAATGCTGGTTTATTTTGAATTATTTTAAACTACCTTAACTAGTGCAAATAATACTATTATGGGCATCATTAAATATCAGCTTTCTCTTATTTCCTTAGGAAAATCTCAAAGCAGAGTTAAACCCTGTACATGCATATACTTATTGTTTTATATATAATGCCAAATATAAATATAAAAGATCAGGCCAATATACAATAAAGCCTCCATATAGCTTAAGTTTTATAGTGTTTAATTATTGCTAATAGATATATATTTTGTTTTCATTTTGATTTGTATCTGATTACTGTGGTAATGAACAGTAATATGCTTATTTATTATTTGTATTTCTGCTTTTGGAAAGTCTCTGTGTATTTTCCCATTTGTCTTTTGAGATAAGTTTTTTCCTATTGATTTTTTGAGCTTTTTATATGATAAAGAGATTAACCTTTTACCTATACATCTGTTGCCACACTTTCCTGCTCTGTTTGGCTTTTAGTTTTTGCATGAAGAAAGTTACACTGTTTATAACCTTGAATCTGTAGATACTTTCCTTTGGGATTTCTTCTCTTGCTCTGGCCTAAGAAATGTTTTTACCCTGAAGATATTTAATAGACAATATTTTTTTCTTATTTGGCTGAAGTTTAGTGTTTACATTAGCTATTTAATTCAAATTTTATTTGTTATTTTATGCTATATAAAGAATTAAACTGAATATTTTTCTAGATTGTTAACTATATATGCCAAATCCATTCACTAAATAACTGTCCTTCTGTTGATCTTAGATACTTTTTTTATTATTCACTAATCATTCACTGTGGTAAAACTTAAAATGTGATTTTGTTTTTCTCTTCAATGTAAACTAACATGTTATAATTCTTGGTATATCTTTATAATAAGGTATATTATATTTTGAGATAGGGAAGGAGTCTTTATTAAAAAAACTAACTGCTCGGTGTGATGGCTCATGCCTGTAATCCCAACACTTTGGAAAGCCAAGGTGGGAGGTTCACCTGAGGTCAAGAGTTCAGGACCGGCCTGGGCAACATAGCAAGACCCCCATCTCTATAAAAAATTAAAAATATTAGCCAGGTATGGTGGTGTGCGCCTGTAGTTCCCAGCTTCTTGGGAGGCTGAGGTGGAGCATTGCTTGAGCCCAGTGAGCTATAATCACACCAGGGTCACTGTACTCCAGCCTGGCTGACAGAGTAGACCCTGTCTCAAAAACAACAAAACAAAACAAAAAAGCAAATTAGCAATAAGATATTTGGGGGTTACCAATTGCGTATATTTGTGCTGAAGCATAGGCACTCTCATTCTTTAACAATGCTTATGTGTACATATGGAAGTAATATCCATCGGGTGTCAAACAGGTGGGAGTGGGGAGGTGGGAATGGGTATATTCACAGCTAATGGGTGTGGTGTGTACTTTCTGGGGGATGGACATGCATGAAGCTTTGACTTGGATGGTGCAAAGGCAATATATGTAACCAAAGTGTTTGTACCTCCACAATACTCTGAAATTTTTTTAAAAAAGATTGCTGCCAAGTGAGGAAAGGATTAAGTCATTTAATTCATCTCTAATGTTACAGTATGTTGGATTGGAACATGAAAACCTCTCTCACAATTAGAGCTTTTCAAGTGGAATTGACCATCTTAGGAAGCAATAAGTTCCCCTTCACAAACTGTAGCTGAAGAAAGTAGTTAAACAAAGGGTTGCTACCAATTGGGGAATTTTCAGAGTCCTTGTTGTTTTATGCTAGAGGACTCCAAGGTCCATTTCAGCTTCAAGATTGCATGCTTCTTTAATTCATCTGTGAATAAGTTGTTTTTCACAGTGTAAGATTTAGATGGTAGGAGCATTTTGGTTAACTTTTGAGGAGCTCTTAAACCATAGAGCATTAATTGTTTCATTTAATTCTATGTCAATGATCAAATTAGCATAGCTTCTCATCAAGTTTAATGTTTACACTTACTGTACTCTTTCTCAACAATATACAACAAAGTCTTAGGAAATTAAGTTCATACCTAAAAGAAACACAAGGCTTACTTACAAGTTCCCCAGGTGGTTTTAGAAGTTGAATAAAACAACTGTACTTATCCAAAGGGGCTTTGTGTCATGACTGAGAGAGTGTAAAGGTCATTACTTTCTTTAAGGAGGATGATGATGAATCCATAAAACCATACATAAAGTTGCACTGAAGCAAAGTTTATGTCTTGTCCTTTCAGATATTGAGGAAACAAATCTAATATGGAATTATGGGATATTTTAAATAAAAATTTATAAGAAAATAAATCAAAAGTTTAATAAAATATATACTGATAGAAGAGAAACTACATTAATTTTATAAAAGATATTGCTTTAACAAATACACAAATTATAATATACATTATGATTAACCATTATATTTAAGTAGATGCATGTTGGATTAAAAAGGTTTTTTTCATCATAATTTGAAAAATATTGATGGGCTTGAACCTATTAATATGCTTATTAATCTCTTTTCTGTGACAACATAAACATTAGTCTCAATCTTAAATAATCAAAACATTTAAGCAGGTAATTCTCTTGATAATTTGTAAATACACTGATAACAATTCCCATAGAGCAAAGAGAACGTTACAGACCTGCACATCACAGAAGAAGTAAAAAACCTATGGCTTATCCAGCCTGAACAAAAGCGAGACCCTGTCTCTACCAAAAATACGTTAGCTGTATATGGTGGCATGTGTCTGTGGGCTGAGCTACTTGGCAGGAGGTTGAGGCAGGAGGATTGCCTGAGCCCAGGAGTTTGAGGTTGCAGTGAGCTATGATCATGCCATTGCACGCTACCCAGGGCAACAGAGTGAGACTCTGACTCAAACCAACCAACAAAAAAATCAAACAAATAAGCAAAAAAACTTTATGTCTTTTATGATGGCTCTCAGGAGAGACTCATTACTGAAATTCTTGCATCCCTGACAGGAATAAACTATTCATACAAGTCACAACTAATTGCACATCTTGGTACTTCTCATTCTGCTGCATGGCTGCAGATACAACCTGAGCTGTTTAAGTGATACAGATGGTTCACAGTTCCTGGAACAAATACAGAGGAATTTGAAATGAATGATCATCATTTCAGAAATTTTGCATTTATTTCCTTCTTTGGGAGAATCATTTAGTGTAATAAATTTCATTGTAAAACACAAACACATACACATATACAAAGCAGTTTCAGACATTTGAAAAACAGCATTCTTTTTCTCAAATAAGTTGGCATCAGAATGTAGGTTAAAAATTTAAATATAATGTATTTTAACATGATCTTGTATCTTACAAGGAACAAGATGAAGATTATCCTGTCTCATTGTACTCGAATATTCAATGAGAATAATTGTAATATCCACCTCATTGGATATTGAAAAGATTAATAAATAGAAAGCTTAAGTGTTATTTTTTTTGTTTCCTACTCTGTAAAATGATTGTGTTATGTTAAATATCAACACATATGTTCATTATTATTGTTTAGAGTTTAATTAAGTAAGATATACTATGTTCAACTTCACAAATGTTTATAAACTTGTGCTAGTGTTGGGGCTCAGAAAATGGTACCCCAAAGTATGGCACCTTGGTGTGCTGAGTACTTTAAACTGAAGGTGATTGACGGCCTCAGAAGAGGTCTCTCTGACCTCATCCTGCCCTCCTTCCCCCTCACCCTTTTGTTCTCCAAGGTTGATCATAGAAACCAGAATATCTCTCACTTGAGGCAGGTCATAGATATTAGAATTCCTCTCCTTCAAAGAAAGCCTAGAAAGGGTCACTCTCTAACCGACCTTCCCTAAAAGTAATTCATAAGACCCTTCTGAGACAGGTATCCTGCCCTATACATGGGGAGAAGGAATACTACACAGAGAGGCCAAGAGAAATGCAAACAAACAGGCTTTGCTGGGTTTCCCACATTTTATTACCATTAGATCATACCCTTTTTGTACATTTCTTTACAATTATCCACTTCCTTCGCCTGATCTAGTATAAAGATATACAGTTTTCCTTGGGTCTTTGGGTCCTCATTTCTGAAGGCTCTCATGCCACATAAAATTTTGTTAAATAAATTTGTCATGTATTTCTCTTTTGAATCCTTTTTTTATATAGGTGTCAGCCATGGACCTTGTAATGGATGAGAAAAATACATTACTTTTTTACCCCTACACTTGGCATAGTGGAGAGGACAGGGTGAATGAAATAGTACACATGTAACAGACAGATGTGAGTTCAACAAGTTGTAAGGTCGACTGTGATGCTAGAATGGATTGATGGTGCTGTTAAGTTTCAAACTGGAGGTGGGAGATGATTGAGGGAGATGATCTGGGGGAAAAATTTAAGCAGTTATCCATGTGGCAGATTCCCTTGACCAAAATTATTCCACATTTACATAGTTTAAACTTTCTCCATTGCACTCTGTCATATAGCCAGATAGTCTACCACTATAAAGACCCTTATTTGGTTCAAAAACTTTTTAAACAGAAGTATCCGAGGAGGGTAACTATGGTTGAAGCAGAACTAAATAAAACTGAAAAGAGGAAAATAATACAGAAGACCAAAGAAACAAAAAGTTGGTTTTTGAAAAGATAATCAATGGACCTTTTGCTAGATTAACTAGAAACAGAAGAGAAAGGACCCAAATAAACTCAATCAAAAATGAAAATGGAGGCACTACAACTGTTACCACAGAAATACAAAATATCATCTATGAATACTATGAAAATCTCTAGGCACATAAACTCGAAAATGTAGAGGAAATGGACAAATTTCTGAAAACACACAACCTCAATCAAGAAGAAATAGAATTCCTGAACAAATCAATAATGAGCAACAAGATTGAAGCAGCAATAAACAATCTTCAAAAAAAACAACAACAACAAAGCCCCGGACCAGATGAATTCACAGCTGAATGTTATCAGACCTACAAAGAAGAGTTCGTACCCATTCTGCAGAAATTATTCCATAACATCAAGGATGAGGGAATCCTCCCCAACTCATTCTATGAAGCTAGAATCACCTTCATATAAAAGCCAGGAAAGGGCACAATGAAAAAAGAAAACTACAGACCAATATCCCTTATGAAAATAGATGCAAAAATCCTCAATAAAATGCTAGCAAACTGAATTGAATAGCACATAAAAAAAATCCATCATGACCAAATGGACTTGATCCCAAGGATGCAAAGATGGTTCAATTTATGTAAATCAATAAATGTGATTCACCACCTAAACAGAAGCAAAAACAAAAACCATATAAGCATCTCAATCGATGCAGAAAAAGCATTCAGCAAAATTCAGCAAATTTTCATGATAAAAAACTTCAACAAGCTAGGCATAGCTTATAAATTATAAAAACTATGTATGACAAACCCACAGCCAACATCTTACTGAATGGGGAAAAGTTGAAAGCATTCCCACTAAGAAATGTAACAAGTAAAGGATGTCCACTGTCACCAATTCTAATCAACATAGTGCTGGAAGTCCAAGCCAGAGCAATCGGGCAAGAGAAAGAAATTAATTGTATCCAAATCAGAAAAGAAGAGGTCAAACTATCACTTTTTGAAGACAATATGATCTTATATCTAAAAAACCCCAAAGATTCCACCAAGAGACTCCTGAAATTGATAAATAAATTCAACAGTGTCTCAGGTTACAAAATCAATGTACACAAATCAGTAGCATTCCTATACACCAATAACAGTTGAGCTAAGAGTCAAATCAAAGACTCAATATCATTCACAATTGCTACAAAGAAAATAAAATACCTAGGAATATACTTAACGAAGGAGGTGAAAGATCTCTACAAAGAGAACTACAAAATACTGAGGAAAGAGATCACAGATAATACAAGCAAATGGAAATACATATCATGCTCATGGATGGGTAGAATCAACACTGTTAAAATGTCCATCCTACCCAAAGTGATATACAGATTCAGTGCAATCCCCATCAAAATACCAACATCATACATATTTCACAGATCTAGAAAAAATAATTCTATGCTTTATTTGGAAACAGAAAAGAGCCCAAATAGCCAAGGTAATCTTAAGCAAAAGGAACAAATTGGGAGGCATCACATTAGCAGACTTCAATCTATACTACAAAGGTATGGTAAATAAAACAGTATGGAACTGGCACAAAATAGAGACAGAGAACAATGGAACAGAACAGAAAACCCAGATATAAAATCATCCACATATAGTCAACTGATCTTTGACAAAGCAGACAATAATATATACTGGGGGGAAAAAGCCCTATTCAATAAATGGTTCTGGGAAAATTTGATAGCTACATACAGAAGAATCAAACAGGATTTACATCTCTTACCACTCACAAAAATTGATTCGAGATGGATAAAGGACTTAAATGTAAGGCATGAAACCATGAAACCATCAGAATTCTAGAAGAAAATGTTGGATATCTTCTAGATATTGGCTGAGGCAAAGAATTTATGAAGCAGACACCAATGGCAATTATAGCAACAACAAAAATAAATGGGACTTGATTAAAAGGCTTCTGCACAGCTAAGGTAATAACAGAGTTAATAGACAACCTACAGAATGGGAGAAAAGCTCTGTAAGCTATGCAACCGATAAAGGACTGATAACTAGAATCTACAAAGAACTTAAGCAAATCAGCAAGAAAAATTCAAACATCCCCATTAAAACGTGGGCAAAAGACATAAACAGAAACTTTTCAAAGGAAGATAGATGAATGGCCAATAAACATGAAAAAATGCTCAATGTCACCAATCAGCAGGAAAATGCAAATTAAAACCACAATGAGATGTCACCTTACTCCAGTGAGAATGGCTTTTATTAAAAAGTCCCAGAACAATAGATGTTGGCATGGATGCAGAGAGAAAGGAACACTTATACCCTATTGGTGAGACTGCAAATTAGTACAGCTTCTATGGAAAAACGGTATGGGGATTCCACAAAGAACTAAATGTAGACCGACCTACCATGTGATCCAGCAATTGCACTACTGGATATTTACCCAAAGGAAAAGAAGTCATTTTATCAAAAAGACACCTGCACTAGAATGTTTATTGCAGCACAATTCACAATTGCAAAGATGTGGAATCAACCCAAATGCCCATCAATTCATGAGTGGATTAACAAAATATGGTTTATGTATACCATGGAATACTACTCAGCCATAAAGAAGGATGACTTAATGCCTTTTGCAATAATTCAGATGGAACTGGAGACTATTATCCTAAGTGAAGTATGGAAAAGAATAGAAAAACACCACATGTACTTACTATTAAACTGGAACTAACTGATGTGCACGCATGTGCATGGTGGGAAGTAAAACTCCATGAAAATCAAGAAGTGGGGAGGGGGTAAGAGGGGATCAGTGAAAACCTACCTAACCAGTACACTGAACACTACCTAGGTGACAGACACAATTTTAACCTTGACTCAAGCTTTACAAAACTGATACCTGTAACTAAAAACATTTATAGTCCTGTAATACTTTGAAATTGTAAAAAGAAAGTAAATAGACTATGAGGTTCATTTTCCTATTTTTAAGTGATATTTATTTTCTAGTCATTGTCTAAAGCTTTAGTGTCCTTTTATAGTCATAGGCCTTTGAAAATACAATTTTCTCTGCCTGGAATGCACATTATATCTCTCTCCCTTGCTGCCCACTGCAAACTTTATCTGACAAATTTGTACTCACCTTCCAAAACTCAGCATCAAATCATTTCCTCTCAGGTGCTTTTCCTAAATCTCCCAGAAGCTCTCACAATGTTTTGCTTTTATGTCTTTTGATTAATTTATTAGACCACATATTAATATTATTATTTGTCTATACTAGACAGTGAGCTACCTAAAAAACAAGAACTATATCTTATATTGGATTTCCTAAAATCTAGCATCTGTACTGTGTTACAAACAGATGTTTTTGTTTGAGTTGATGGATATAATTGTTTTTGTATCATAACCTGCTAAAAATAGCACAGAGACAGAAAAAGCTGAGGGAAGTCAGAGATAATGAGAAATTTTTAGGAATGTGAATTCTAAGAAGGCACATATTAAATAGAAACAAGGCTCTAGTAACCTTTAGATGAGGAAGAGGGTTTTTGAGTGATGGAAATGGCTGTAGACTTTTAGGAGAAATCAAAAGCCAAACTGCCTAGTTCTCATCTCTGCTCAGGGCAGGCTCTGAGAAGAATGTCCTCAAGTTCAAATGGCTATTCCTTTGACTTATGTCTCATCCATAATAGCCATCAAAGCACATTGTAGTGTTTTAATTCAACCTTATTGAATTTTATTATTTCCCTCTCCCTCATTCATTTTACTCTCCAGGAGTTTAATTTATGTGCGAAGTTCAGTTTTTAAGTTTTCATGATTCAGATAGTGCATTTTTCCTTCCAGGACAATTATAAAACAAATTCTATGCAAATTGTAAAGCACAATACTTAAAATATTTAACTTTTATCACTATTAGTTAAAAAATTCATCTTATCATATATGAACCCTGTACCAGGTCATAACTATGATAGATCTGACTATGAAAGGGAAAGAATCAGACAAAGTTGTGTACAATGTCAAAACCTGGTGTTTGTTTCCAGGGAACTTTCAAGTTTATAGAATACTAATATTTTATAGCTCTTTATAGGTAAGGAAATACTTTCATATGTTCTCATTTCACTTTCTTTTCACAATTTATTTCTTATCATATACTTCTTTAACAGATGAGGAAACTAAAGGGAAGAGATTACATGACTTAGTTGAGGTTACAGCTATTTAATGGAACAGCTAGGGCTTAAAAATGGGTTTTCTGACTACAAAACACATATCTTTTTTTTTTTTTAGTTCTTTTTCCTTTTTACGTCTTTATTAAGATATAATTCAAGACTTTTAAATTTGTGAGCCATCACCACAATT
>VBSM01003169.1:2023471-2116812 GCA_008086735.1 Cheirogaleus medius
TATCTTGTGTCGCCTCACTTTGGATAACGGGCTTAAGCTTAATCCAGGATAGCTTAAACGGAAAACACATATCTTTTGAATAAAAGCATGATTTGTTCTTTGTCAGTAATCAGATTGATAAAGTCAAACCTCAGGAAGCTCAGTTTAACATTGGAGACAGGCACATTTTCAGGTTTTGGTCAAAGTCATGCTGGACATATGCATAAAGTGAAATAAAACCCAAAAGGGATAAGCTATGTTATTGGGATGTATTGTAAGAAGGAAACTTCCTGAAGAAATTGATTCTTCAGGAATCAATTCCTGATGAAGTTGCAGTTTGAAGAATAAGTAGATGCTAGTGAGAGAAAGATTGGGGAGAATGCATTTGTGTAGAGAGGACCAAGTGTATATGTGTACAGAAGTATGCTGTGACCAAATGTGTTTGGGAGAATTAGAAGTACTGCAGAGTGACTAAAATAGACAATGAAGAAGTAGAAAGAATTGAGCTAGAGGAACAGACAGTTATTATCTCTGGAAGAAGTTGATAGGCTATACAAATAAATCTCATCCTAGTTTTAAAGACAGTGAGGCACCTCCAGAAGTATGGCATGACCAAATTTGTATTGTATTTGAGGAAGATCATTTAGGTAGCTCAGTGGATGATTGGAGGAAGAATAAGGTTAGGGACACAGACACAAGCCAGACCTCACAGTCACCAAGGAGAAGGAAAGAAAGCTTAAAACATAGGAATGATGGTATAAATGAAAAGGAAGTAACATGAATTATTAGGATGGCAAATATCTATGGAACTTGATAAGCAAGTTTATGGTTGAGGTGGGGAAGAAAGTAGGATGTATAATAATTCTCAGATGTATGGCTCAGAAAACCAAAATAAATGGTATTGCTATTTACTGAAATAAAAAATTGAGGCATGTCTGAAGAAAAGATACAGTAAGTTTAGGCTGGCATATATTTAATGTGAGGTATTTTGGGGGCACTCAAGGAGAAGTGTCTAGCAATCACTTGTTGTAGAGGAAGCAGTGGAGCCTAATATTTAGGATGATAATCTGTGAAGCCAAAGTGACTTAATTTCAAGCCCTGTTCATCACCTACCAGCTTCATGATCTTAGGAAAATTACTTAATATTTTAAAAATCTTATGTTTATGACTAGAAAAAGTATGTTTAAAATAACTAGATAAAAATGTAATTATTTATGGTGTATCTTCCCAACTGCATTTTCTGTTTATTGAGAGTCAAGACTACATTTCTTTTGTTTAATTCTGTTTAATTCAGCACCTAAAACTGTGCCTGGAACATAGTGGGAAATCAATAAATATTGAGTCAATTGAGTGAACAAATGCACAGAGACTCTTAGGTAGTTGGTGCTGGGAAAATAGAGAATATAATTATCATATACGAGATTGGAGATTAGCAAAGAGGGCAAAGGAAGAGGATTTTATGTGTAATTGATTCTAAGTATGCATTCAGAATAAATCATTTTTTTATTTTTTTAGACAGAGTCTTACTCTGTTGCCCTGGCTAGAGTGCCGTGGCATCAGCCTAGCTCACAGCCACCTTAAACTCCTGGGCTCAAGCAATCCTTCTGCCTCAGCCTCCCGAGTAGCTGGGATTACAGGCATGCGCCACCATGCCCGGCTAATTTTTTCTATATACTTTTAGTTGGCCAATTAATTTCTTTCTATTTTTAGTAGAGACGGGTCTCGCTCTTGCTCAGGCTGGTTTCGAACTCCTGACCTTGAGCGATCCGCCCGCCTTGGCCTCCCAGAGTGCTAGGATTACAGGTGTGAGCCACTGTGCCAGAGTAGATCATTCTTGTAGAGTGTGTACACAAAATGTGTCCCTGAGGAATGAAAATTTTAAGGAGTAAGGGAAAAGGAAAAGTAAGAGAAGGGAAAGGAATCTGCACCACCATCACTCTCAACTTTGCCCAGCTGTTCTTCCACGCACATCAAATCTGCTCTTAATATGAGGGCTGGTTCCTGGAAATGCTCCTTCCTTCCTCTGTTAATGCCAGATTCAGTATGGTGAATTCTCCTGTGATATATATTGGTCAAACAAGAGTGGGTCCCATTGAAACTGGAGCTCCTCCTTCAGGTGGCCTTCTGCCCTTCTGTCTTCTGAGTTGCAGAGTTCCAGCATTAACATTGAAGAGTGCCATTGGCTGTAATGGGGACATTAAAAGCCCAGACATGAGCAGCTGTTTCTTCCATGCATTCCTGTACATAGCAAGCTGTAGATGTTCCTTTTATTTGGATATATCTCACAACTAACTTCTGTGCAGCTGCTATTAAAACAGGAGACAACCGTGGCATCTTTAGATGGGAAAATCTGATTTGTTTTATGCTATTCTGAAGTGAAGTTTATAATTAGAGGAGGTGACAACATTGTGGGTGTGTGAAGTTGCCTTCCTGCCAGCACAGTGTTTCTCTTTTTTGCTTGCGTGGTAGAGGAGGTTGTGCCTTCCTTTGTTAACACGACAGGTGCTTTCTCAGGCTTTCCGTCAACAGCTGGCCATTTAGTGCACACTCAAGTATTCTTCAATCCGATAACAGAAATGTTTTAGGGAGGTTCTTCAATCATGACCAAAATAGTTTTCTATATGTCAGATACCAGCAACAATAACAATCATTTTCCATGATTGTGAGCTTCCATTACATTCCAAAGCGTGAAGAAACCAGAGAGAGTGAGAAGGGAGTCCTGTTAAGGAGTTGCCTTTTGTTATCTAAGTAAGAGGTAATGGTGGCCTGACCTAAAATGGGGAAGTGTGATTATTCAAAAGTGAAAGGATTTAAATATATAAAGAGCTATGAATTATATGACTTGGTGCTAGTGTAATGTCCTTAAAGGAAAAGACACCAGAGATCTCGCTTTCTCTCTCTCTCTCCACCATGTGGAAAGATGAGAATTTGAACAGGGGTGACAGTCATCTTTAAATCAAGAATTCCTTCACCAGACTCTGGACCCACTGGCAAGTTGATCTTAACTCCAGAAATTTGAGAAGTAAATTTCTGTTGTTTAAGCCACCCGGTGCATTGTATTTTTATTATAGTATCCCAAACTGATCAAAACACAATCTATGGAGAATATTTAGAAGGAGAGAAGACATGTCCAATCTTGGAGGAATACTAGGACTGAAAGACAGAAGCCCAGTTCTCCTTAAAGAAGTTAAGTAAACTGAAGAATGAAAAGCAACCTTTGGATTTAGTACCAAATATCTCATTGATCACCTTTAATAAGATCAGATCCCATGGAGTTTTGGCGATGAAATAAGTTTGTAACCGATAATCTGGCTTCAGTCACAGCCTAATCTGGAATGGCTATTTTCTTTTATGCCAATTAAAAACACTTGTCTTTCTTTCTCCACAACTGCTCAGAGTTTATACTTTAAGTACAGAGCTTTCAACAGCTTTCTTCCTAAGGAGGTAGGTATGCTTTCCTCCAGGACAGATCTTTGAAAATGCTAACTGTATCTATCACCTGGGACTGTGTTTGCGCCTGCTCTGCACATCCTTCCCTATCAGTTCTATTGGGTTTGTGCGAAGTCCTGCAGTGGTGAAGTAGGTTTTCTGTCTACTAAGTTTGCTATGAAGAGAGACGTGCCCAAGCTGACCTACAAATGACTTGTTTATTTTCATGGATTGTGAAACTTTGAGCTTTAACTCTGGAAGCTCAGTGTTTTTCTGTCTAATTTTCATGCTCACACAGGTGTAGGCTACATAAATACATTCCACATTTTTAGCCTAAAATCAGAGGAATGAGCAGAAGTTGTAATCCACCATTATGCCAGTCACATCTGAACCAAAACACAAAATTTCTTCAGTAATACTGACCTTCAAAACATCCATCATATACACAACCAGGATCAAAACAAACTCATCAACAAATGTCCTGTGTATGCAGCTGGAGAAACTGATGTAGAAAATAATGAAGACCATATCAAAGAGCTAACAAAGCATGGCAAAAGAGTCCAGGCAAGATTTACTGGCAAAGATCTCCAAAGAGCAATAATCTCTGCCTTGATATGCAGCAGGTGTGCACATTGGACAGGAATTAAGTCATCTTTCTGATGCCAGCAAAGGGCCTGGCCCTTACTCTGCTAAAAGGGAGTGCTGACTTCCCTTAGCTCCCTGAAATATTGCTAAATTGAATCCAGACTGCCATTGTGGCAGATAGAGTCTGAATTATTTGTAGAACTTCAATTATCATGGGCATACCATGGGGGCTTGAAGAAGAGATTATTTGGCTCTTAATGTTGTAAATTTAATTTTCTTTCTGAACACCTGCTAAAGGACTAACTAAATCATTTGCCAGTGTGAAATACATCACACTGAAAGTTGATGTTATATTTATTCTCATGGAGCCATACTCCTTAAGAACTCTGCTTCAGTCTGCAGAATGAATTTCTTAAAGTTTTACAACAGTTGAATCTTTTCAGGCTAAAGAGAATTATTTGGGATGTGAAGGTTACACATATTAGAGTATTAATTAAAACGTAGAAAGTCTTTAGTTTTTTATGGTACATCTGTCTCCCATTTCAAGTATCTTAGTTATGAAATTATCATGTACAATCATCACAATTTTACCCAAAGAAGCCCTAGTTGCATCCACACCGTCTCCACAAATGAGGCTAATAATTAATAGGTAGGAAAACCAAACTGTCTTCCTACTATAAAAAGTGGGACAGAATTAGGGCAGAAATAGGTTTGAGAGGAAACTTAAGAACTTTATCTTGCTTTTTAAAAGAAAAATGCAGTTTCTATTTTGCATCTTCTTGATACTGTCCTAAAGTAAAAAAAAATTAGATAAATTATTAATATGTACATTAATTAATATTTGCTTTTAAAATCTATTGGAACAGTGAAAAAGAAAAAAACAATTTTATAACTCTGGTATCTTCAATAGTACAAATGAACGTAGGATGAAAACACATTTTAAATATATAGTGAATAACCCCATGATCTATAAACATTTCAAAAAAAGTGCAGATAATGAATATAAATCAAACTTAGTATTGTCACTAGAGTTTAGCATACTTATTGGCTTTGGGATACATATGACATTAAAATGATATGTTTTGGGAATAAAGCAAGAAAATATATTTTAATTTGAAAGTGATCTTTAATCATTTTAGAAATATAGGAAGTGTGGTGACTGCCTTTATGAGAATACCTTCAGAATCAGATTCATATATGAAGTTCAGATTATATAATATAGCAATAATTTTGGACTCTAAACTGTATTACCAAGATTTGTCAGATATCATTCATATGATTTGGCAAAATACTGTTATTGATTTAAACAAGTCTATTGTACTCCCCAAGTACTATGTCTAGTAGGGCCTAACTGCATAATTCAGAACATTTGTATCTCCCCTCCCCACTTGCTACTCCTTAAAAAAAAAGCCCAAATTCCAAATTACAAAAGCCAGGGAAGTCAAGCATAACTCAGGGCAGATCAGGATCACTGTCAATTTTCAAGTAGTCTAACATTAAGCAATGGGACACAGAAGCAGGCCTTCTGCATGGTAGTGTTTCTCAAAGTTCAACACTGTAGCAGTAACAATTCTAGGAGGTCTACCTACCATGATGCCAGTATGTCTTCTTCACAATTAGCATTTAAGCTTCTTTGAGGATACAGAACATGATTCATTGAAATTTATATCTTTCACATAATCCAGGAGAGTGTTTTGTATTTGTTCATTTTATTTTAAAAATCTTTACGATATAGAATTTATGTGGATCTAAGGACAAAGAAATGTAGGAAGGTTGGGTCATGCCTTATAGTTGTGTGCAGGCTACTTTTCTAGGCAAGCCAAATAAGAAACGATTACTTTCCTGAAAGAGCTATGCTATTTGTAGTTGCTACTGTGATTTTAACAAGGAAAGGGAGCTCTTTAGGAGATGCTCTAAAATTAAAGCAGTGAAGTAGCAGAAAGCTGCCTTTCCAATTCCTGTTTGCTATAGTTGAAGGTAAGACGGCAGGAAACTGATCAACAATCAAAATGAAATATTGATACACTGAGGGCCAATAATCAATAGGAGTTAATGACCTGAGGATGTATGTACTAAAGGGAGAGGGCAAAGGAACCCTTGCTAGAAATCCAGGAGCTGCTGATATCCACGTGACTGCACAAAATTAGGAACTATGAAAAGATTATGAAGCCACCCACCACCTTCATCGGGTTAGAGTTTTTTTCTACTGTGAAAGTTGTGCTAAGATGAGATGGGGGTTAGAAGCATGAATTGTTTATGTTTAAGTACCTCGAAGCAGAAAGCAAAGATTATTGAAAATGTTCATGCAAAGGAAGAAATAGAAGTACCTATCAGAGAGTCAAGTGGCAATGACATTGATTGACATATGACCAGGTTTTCAGTTTTCAAGTGGAGAAAGGAGAAGAGGGAACTGCTTGAGGAAAATATTTGGAATTGAGAGAAACGCAACACCCAATTCTCCTTTAGAAATGTATGGTAATGAAGTGCTAGAGTTTTATGTTTATTATTTGCCACTTAATTCTTCAATGGAATTAGAGTACTTAGTGGGTTGCAACATTAATTTGTTATTTTAGTTTAAATGTTATTATTTTTCATTTTTCTTATCCTTTAATCTCTCTTGTATTTCCAAAACCTCTAAACTTTGATTCTTTTTAAGGAAAATAGAAAATAGCTGGGCTCATTTTAGCTTCCTTAGCTCTGTTAAAGTACATTGAAAATGGATTATGAAGATGTTTATTCATGAAGAACCAAATATCCCATTCTTTGCTGAAATGACAGATTTAGTTAATTAATTATATTTCAGGCATTTACACTCCTTCTGTGGGAGGAGCACAATAGCACAAGTTGCTATAGGAGCAGCTTCAAGAATATTCTACTCTTAATAAACATTTTAAAGATGTAAGCCATTTAAAAAGTGTGTTTCTTTTCATTAATAATCAATTTCTCCCTTGTCCTTCTGCTTATCTCTCTGGAATCTTTGCTAATGTATACCTAAATGACCATTAGTTCTCACCTCAAGTATTGAATGAAATAGTTCTCTCTGAAAATGTCATTGTTTCGTAAGCTTTCAGTTTCCAATGTATCCCTGAATTCTTTACCCTCTTACCCTTGAAACATTCTCTTGCTTTCACTTTCTGTGAACAACTCACCCTGCCTGATCCATCTCTGTTGTCTCTTCTGTTGTAGAACCTGCCATAGTAGGAATGGTGAACATAAGATTCAGGCTTTAGTTTCCAATTCCATATGCTCTTTGATCATATCCTAAGGAAGCTGTGAGAGATTTCAGTATCCAATTTTTTAAGCAAGCATTTGTTGTAAATAAGTCTGGCAGGTGGCCACAACACCTGAGACAATTAAGCCCAAGGGATGGATGAGTAGTTTCTAAGGCAAGTAAAATTTTCCATCTGCTCCAATGGCATTTTAGAGGGTTAAGCAAGTCAGTTTTGCCTGCCCGGGCTGTGTGCCTCTCACAAGCCTACTTTCTTGCCCCCCAGATACTTACTGGCTGTTCCTCTAAAAAGTAGAGAAAGTAGGAAAATAAATATTTACTCTATTTTACAGCTGTCTGACTGCTGTAAATAGATAACTTAGTTTTGTTGGGTTTATCTTTAAGAAACAAGATCAAACAGTTTTCATAAAATTCCACTCACATTTTAACTGTGTGACTTATTTTGGTTTATTCTGCTGTGACTTTTCCAAAGCCATAATCAAATGCTAAGGAATAAGCCCATTTAAAAGATATTGGTGTACTATGTAACAGATTGTGGCTACCAACATTCTGAGTCAGTCTTTCCCCTCCAAATGCCCTCCCTACCTTCCCCTACACACATACAACCCAGTAATTAATTTTGTATGATGGAATCTTACCAAATTACTATGACGAATATATTTTTTGGAACACAGGTTATAATTTTGAAGGTTTGTTTCTTATGATAAAAACACAGGGAATTTGTCATGGATTGGGCAGGGTTTTTGTTTGTTTGCTTGTTTGTTTGCTTCTGTTTGAGAATGCACAATAAGTTGGCTAGTACGAGAAAGCTCCTACATCCCTGCAAACTTTAGTCAAATTGCCATGTAATGTCATTGCCAAGTTTTCAAAAATGAGTCTGGACTGCTATTCCAATTCACCACTGTTCCGCCTCCATGGCAGATGGTGTTCGCTTATGCAGGGGACACAGATGAAACGGCGCAGTGGAGGTGTCATTCCACTGCTAAGGTTTTGGATTTTCTTGCTCTGAAGAACTCATATGCCAAACAGTAACAGATTCTTGGTCTTCACTTTCCACCATCAGCTGTGTCCACCTGTCTTCCCCATTTCCTCCAGACCACTCAGGCCCCAGCATCAATCCTGGGCCACAACTCTTCTCTTTCTGAATGTTATTTTTTTTTCTTTCTTTCTTGGAAGCACACTGACTTATATGTTTTGCTCATAATTTCTAAATATGTCATTTCCAGTCCTGAATCTCAGTGCCTTTCTGGTATACATATCTGGGAAATCTGATGGTATTACTGGAAGAATCTCCTAAATACTGAGACCCAACCTGTCAAAATGTTGCAGTAGCATGAAGAACAAAAAGAATTTGGTTCTTGGATTCAAACAGAGCAGATTTGATCTTGGCTCTGCCACTTGCTATGTTAGTCTTGGGGCATATATTTGACCGATGCTATTTGTAAAATGGAAATAATCATTCTTCAGAAAACTCACAGTGTTTGGAGAATTAAGTGAAACAGTTTATGTTTGACTTAGTAAGTGATAAATGAGTATGCTCTTCTCACTGCCAATTTCCTAACTGTTGTAAGCTTCCAACATTGGAATTATCTTTACTGTCTTCTTGCCTTTACCTTCCAAATCAAATCCATCACCATGTTCTGTTAACTCTAGTACCCCTCTATTTTCTGGGTGCATGGCTGTAAGCTTGGCCAAGACCATCATCTCAAACCAGGAATACCACCATATTTTTTATCCAAATTTCTTTAGGTTTTTCTATCCCCTTTAAATATAATTTTTTAAATTTCAGACTATTACAAGGATACAAATATGTTGGTTACAGAAATCGCTTTTGTACAGTTTCAGTCAAAGTTATAAGTGTGCCCATCTTCCAGATAGCATGCATTGTACCTCATTAGGTATGAATTTACCCGACCCCCACCCTGCTTGGTTTCCATTGAGTTTTACTTCCATGTGTGCAGCTCAGTATTGAACAGTTAGTTCCAATTTAATAGTGGACACATGTGATCTCTATGGTGCATAGTAGATTTAAAATCATGTTTGTAAAATTTTAAGAAAATTCGATTATAGAACTTTTATTCTATTATTCTAATATTATTAAATTTTCTTAAAATATTTTAAACATGATTTTAAACCTACTATGCACCATAGAGGTTTCTAAGTCACATCATAAATAGAATTGCTAGACTCCTTTGGGAGGCACTACTAGGTAACGCTTGGTCTCTGGAGCCAGACTGCTTGAGTTAAAATGCCACCTTAACAAATCATTAGCTATGTAACTTTAGTTACTTAATATCTCTTTACCTCAGCTTCCTTATCTCTAACAAGGATATAATAACAATATCTCATCTCATAAGAGTTGTTATAAGAAATAAAGGACATAATGCATATAAATCTGCTTAACATGCATACATCACTCATAGTTGTTATTATCTTTACATATTTTTTTCAGCATTAGCCTCCCATTTTGAACACCTAGAATGGCAACCTCTTCATTTCACATCAAAATGAAGCTACTGAGTTCTCCATTAATTTCCTTTAAATTGATTCAAACTAAGTTCTTTAACACCTGCTGAAATCCACACATTCAGCCCACATCCGTACTCACTCACTTTCCCCTCCTCTATAGTCCTGATGCCTCCAGTTATCTGCATGATTTCTCGACAATATGGATTCTCTGTCTCAGTAAAGCATTATATAATACTTATCCCTGTTTCTTTTTCATTTTTATCTGATGTACCTTCAAATTCAGTACATTTATCTATGTCATTCTCACTTTTAATTTATTGATTGATTTTGGCTAATTTCAAAACATCATACTTAAAACTCCTTTTCAAGAATCTTTCCCTTACTAAGTGCTCCTAAACTAACCATTCTTTTATTCCCTCTCTCTTTAGAACAGTTCTCTTTGTGCTATATTGAATCTGTTACTCCGTAGGCTGGCTTAAATCTTTCTGCTCCAGCCACACTGGTCTCCTGCTGCTCCTGAAGCATGCCAAGCATCCATCTATCTTAGGACCATTGCACTTATTTTTCCCTTTGACTGAAAATAATGCTTTTCTCTAGATATCTGCATGATTTATGCTCTCATTTCATTCAGGTCTCTTCTCAAATATCACCACTGCAGAGAATCACACCATTACCCTTACAATGGTTTCATTTTCCTTTGTAGCACTTGGCATATGTAGCTCTTACGTTTACTTGTTTATTGTTTGTTTCTCCCACTAGAGGGCAGGACCATTTTCTGTTTTGTTCACTATTCTATCCTCAGCTCCTAGCACAGTATCTTTTACACAGTAGACTCCCAATAAATATTTATTGAATGGATGGATGAATACATTGTAAACTGACATCCCCCACCAAAAAAGATTCGAAATGCTTAAAATGGAAGGGAATATGTATTTGGTTTTGTAACATACCACCATATATTGTGATATAAAGGAAAACATGCTGGCTTTAGGACAAGACTGGACCAAATACCCAATTTCTCAATTATAATCTGAGTAAATTCCAGTCATTTTCTGTCTGAGCTTCAATCTCCTGATGGATAAAAAAAAAGATAGTAATACCCACTATGATATTCAATTTATTGTGTCAAATATGATGCCTAGTTGTTTGGTCAAACACCAGTCTAGATGCTGCTGTGAAGGTATTTTTGGATGGGATTAACATTTAAATTAATAGATTTTGAGTAAAGCATATTACCCTCCACAATGTGGGTGGGCCTCATGTAATCAGCTGAAAGTCTTCAGAGCAGAGACTGAGGTTTCCTGAAAGACAAGCAATTCTACCTCAAGACCATAAAATAGAAATCCCACCTGAGTTTCCAGCCTTCAGATTTCAGGCTTAAGATTGCAACATCAACTCTCCTTTGAACATCCAGGCTGTTGGCCTGCTGTATGGCTTTCAGACTTGCCACCCCCCATAATTGTATAAGTCAATTCCTTAAAATCAATCTCTCCCTCCATGTCTCTCCATATGTATGTG
Source organism: Cheirogaleus medius (assembly GCA_008086735.1). Taxonomy (NCBI): domain Eukaryota; kingdom Metazoa; phylum Chordata; class Mammalia; order Primates; family Cheirogaleidae; genus Cheirogaleus; species Cheirogaleus medius. The sequence continues at coordinate 2,034,681 of VBSM01003169.1, forward strand.
TGTGTGCATGTGTATATTCATATACCACATACATACATGCTTTATCTTGTTGATTATTTTTCTCTGAAAAATTCTTACTGACAAAGCAACCTTACCTGATTGAAATTAGGATTAAATGAGCTAATATGTGCTAATATGTTTAGAACTCTTTGTAAATAGTAGTAATTGTTATTACATGGTCATTAAATTCTTTTGGCAGGTGCTCATTAAGTATTTGATGAATGAATGAATGCCAGAAATTGGATGTCTTCTGAACACATTATCCCTGATGACTATAAAAGCTCATACGATTTGGTCAGCATTACTAATTTCTGGATATTGTTTGAAGTGGAATGTACAGCACATTGCATTCCCTGTGAATGTCTAAGAATGTTGTGTACATATGCTGTATCATTCACTGAAAATAAGTAAGAATTGTTTTTATGATTGCAAAAGTACTATTTGAGAATGAAAGGAAGTCAAATGCCAAATCACTCCATGAATCTTCCAGCAGCTTTGAGATAAGTCTTATTTTATATATCTAAAAACCCTTCGTAAGAGTGTTTTGAACACTAGTTAGCTAATTGGGGCAATGTTCTTAAAAAAAAAACATATTATACAAATATTAAGTATTTTAGTTCAGATGTAAATGAGAGGTGGTAAGGAATTGCAAAAATATTTGAGCATCTGGAAATTAAGTACACAAATTTTAAGAATATATAAATTCAAATGGTGCTATAGTGAGAATGTATTATGGTCTAAAGAATGAAAAAAAACTGAAATAATCGGTATGGTATTTTAGCATATTTGCATTTATTATGAAGTTATTTTGCAGTATATGAACTCAGTGGCCTATCATATGCCCTCATATTTGGGGTCTCCTCAAAGATACCAACTAGAAGACTAAGAATAGACCCATGTGGCAGGGAAAGCGTATTAAATACTAGGACAGTGGTAGGAGTCTTTAGTGCCAAGCAAGCTCACTTATCAATGCCTCTGCTCTACAAAGATATTTAGGGAGTAGATAAGAAAAGGAGGAAATGATTGAAAGGACCAAAACAAGATAGTGGAAACCAAATAGCTTACCCTCAGTTTTGCCTAGCTTCCCAGCCAGAAGCCTTCAAAAGAAAATTATATTTTTTAACTTCATTGGAAGGCTTACTGTGGTGGAAATATACTGGAATTCAGCAGCAATTCTAGCTATATTCCAGCCTTAATTTAGGACATGTCTCAACTCTGTGACCTCTGTCTTTCCCAAGCCCCAGTTTAGTAATTGGAGATAAATGCTCTAAAAAGAATACTTTTGTTAATTGGAATCAGGATTTTTCTAAAACAGGAAAATATCTCTACTACTTTTAAATATGCTTACATTATAAACCTACTCACTGGAATAACCAGTTCTTTAAGCATTTTAAATACTTATTTAAAACTTCATTTTAACACTTTTATATTATATTGAGTTTTGTTTATGAACAACAGATGCTGAAGTAAACCTACCAGTTTCATGGGAATTTTAGTGACAAGATAGGGGAAATGTCTAGATTTCGGTTCCTTCTCAGTGTTTGAATTCAAGCCAACCGCAGGGTATCAGCCTCTAGATGTGTTCAAGCTGTCAAATATTTTTAAATGAAAGTTATACAAATTGGAACATCATGCATTGGAGATATTTGAGGAAAAAAAAACAATAGAATTAAAAGAACCAAACCAGTTCATGGACTTCCCCCCACTAAAAGCCTAGGTTCCCTAAGTGATATAAAATACCCCTGTGGCTCTGTATGACCAAGTGAAGTGATATTTTGGACATAAATTAAATCTCCTGTGTTAAAGAAGAAAAGAGAATTTCATAGGACAATAGAGCTTGCAAAAATGAAGCACTGGAAGCTGAACTGTATTTAAAATTCACAATACACATGTGTGCCCAATATCTCAGCATTCAGGACTTTTCTCCCACATTGTCTCTTGGCATACTCATCGCTCATTTGACTTCTAGTGAGCCCATGGCTTGGAGTGTGATCAGTCAAGAGCACACAGGGACCAGTAGAGTGATTAAGAAGAGCCATTGAATAATCTGTTATAATCGAAGTGATCTGTAATTTGAGGGATCCAATCTCTGAGTACTTGCCCACTTATATCACTGTTTTTCACTAAACAAAATAGAATTTGCTGCAAGTGACTGTTCTGTTGATATGCATAGGTCTAAAATGCCTTCAAGCTGATAATACTATTATTAATAAATAAGCTGTGAAACAGGACTCAGCATCTGTGTTTTTGAAATGAAAACAGTTGCCACTAAAGCTTTAGGCAGAGGGGAGGAACCTTTCTCCTACCCCCATTTCACTAGTTATAGCTTCAAAGTGCATCAGTGTGGGCATAGCTGTCGTTTAGACTTTTTCAGAAAGCCTTGTCAACAAAGTTAAAAATATTTGACAAATTGGATTTTAAGAAGAAAAATGTATGTTTTTACTGATATTGCTTGTTTGTTTATTTTAAATTTTGCTAAATTTCTGGTACATCATTCTCTGCACAGCTAGTCACTGTGCTCTTTCAAATAATTTTCCTCTCCCAGAAATCAATCAATCAATAAATGTAAATATATATATAAAACATATATATATATGTTTGCCAAATTAGCCTTCCACAAAACACATGCAAAAAATAGTGTTTATGAATTATTTTTATGCTACCAGATGAGATGACAAGTCTAACTTTAGAAACCTGTCATCAAAGGGCTAGATAGCCTAGCATTGCTTCAGACTGGCAGCCAACATGTTGGCCACAGGTTTTATTGTCCAAATCTGCTCAGTGAAACCCCACAGCAACAGTGGTCATTACCAATAAGGCTACCAGATATTGTCACAGAATCTAGAGACCATAAAATCTGCATGCTGTGTGCATAAATTTGCATATGGAATTAAAGAGGTCTTAACTCCACGTGGGAGAATTGAATAACTTCCCAAATGCGGTGTTCTCGTATTTGATTTCAATGGCCATGTCTGGACATCTGAAATTTATAACACATTTGTCATGATGCTTAGGAGGAGTGGGATAGGGATGCCTATATTCTTAGTGACTAGTAGGGAATCAAGCTTCAGATGATTCATACAAACATAAATGGACAGAAAAGATCTCTGTTGTTCTCTTTGGCTCCTTTCTCTATAGGGTAAACAAGGTTAAAAATGTAATTTTACCTGTTTAATTAAATTAAATCTAGTACTTACAGTTCATCCTGGCTAGTGGTAGAGAAAGATTTGAATAAGTCTTTCTGATTCCTACTTTTTTGTAATTTCTCTTTTATCATACTGGCTTAATATGATAAACCATAGCTAGAATAAAGTAATAAAGTCAGAAACCATGTCATATTATAGGTACTTAGTAGATCTCCTCTTTTTCAACCCTATAAAAGTTATCTGAGAGATATTTGTGGGAGCTGAAAATAGCCAATGAGTTTTTATTGATACTACTCTACTTCTGAGAAAAAATGCATTAGGAAAAGGGCTCCTCTGGGTTTTTCAAAATACAAACCTGATCATATTAGTTCCATGTACAAAACAATAAAACTCTAAAACACTCACTTCCCTTGGGCTTCACATATCTATGTAGAATTGTTGAATTAAAGGTTTTTGAACATGTATTTTCAGTCATTGTTAACTTTGCCAAACAAATAATATTTACATGCGCAAAATATAACTCTTAATTGTTTGGATGATTAAAAATAACATACTGTATTAGTCAGGGTTCTCCAGAGATACAGAACCAATAAGATGGATGGATGGATGGATGGATAGATAGATAGATGGATGAGAGGAGATGTATTAGGGGAATTAGTACATGTGCTTATAGAGTCTGAGAAGTACCATGATAGCCCTCTGCAAGCTGAAGAACCAGGGAAGCCAGTACCATGTATCAGTCCAAGTTCAAAGGCCTCAGAACCAGATAAGCCAATGGTGTTACTCAGTATTAGTCTGAAGGCCTGAGATTCAGGAGAGCTGATGGTGTGACTCTCAGTCTGAACCTGAAGTGCTGAGAAACTTCGTGCCTGCTGGTGCAAGTCCTGGAGTCCAAAGGTCAGAGAACCTGGAGTTCTCATGTCTAAGGACAGGAGAAGAAAGATATTTTAGCTCCAGAAAAAAAGAACAAATTTGCCTTTCCTCTTCTTTTTGTTCTATGTGTTTTTAGCCAGTTGCATGGTGCCAGCTAACACTAGATGAGGGCAGATCTTCCTTACTCAGTCCTCTGATTCAAATGTCAATCTCTTCTAGAAACACCCTTGCAGATATGCCCAGCAATAATGCTTTATCAGCTGTATCCCATATTTCAGTCAAGTTGACACCTAAAATTTACCATCACACATATAACAACTTTTCTAAACAGTGACCTATGTTCTTTTTTATTTTATAATTATAAGCTATTCATTGAACACATACTTATTAAAAATAAACTATATTCCAAGCATCATGAAAAGCTTTGAGAATACAAAGACAGCAGATCCCCTCCACAAGTAGTTCAAAAATCTTAGTGATTAAAAGGAACTGTAGAGAGCTTTTAATCCACACAATTTGTCACACAATATTCCTTAAAGCTGCCGCCACATATTTCATAGAAAGGCCGTGTACACGATGGAAACCATCCACACTAGAGGAATCAGTATAGGATGGAACATTTTGTACCTAATTCAAATTTGTTTAGTAATAGAAACTAGAAAATAACATCTCCTGAAAGTTTTACTTCTAAGATAAACCCTCATAAATATTGACTAAAGCATTCATCTCCTAGCCTGTTTCCAGGCTGCTGATTGAGTCATGTCCTAAAAACAAATCTGTTACTCCACTCACCACCATAAATAAAGCCCCTTAGTTTAGTACAGTGGTTCACAAACTTTTTGATCTTCTGACCATTTTATCCTCTAAAATCTTACTGAGGAAGCAAACCCAAAAGCTTTGCTTATATAAGATTAAATCTACATGGAAATCTTCATGGATTAAATCTTCATGAAAGGCCGTGTACACGATATCAAAAGCCAGAGTAGGGGAATCAGAGGATCTGAGTTAGAATTGTGGCTCTGCTGTCTGTTTGCTGAGTAGCCTAGGATAAGCCAGAGAAGAGTTAAACTTGTAAACTCATTTCCTCATTTATGAAATTGGGAAGTAATAATACCTATCACTTGGGGTTATTGTAAGAATGAAATTAATTGGTATCATGTCAAGCGTCTAATAGATTGGCCTGCATAGAGTTGATATTATAAATAGTAGCTATTTTCAAGGAATTAACAGCCAAATAAGGCAGCTCATTCTGTTTTTCAACAGTTCTAATTGTCACAAAGTTCTGAAATCTGCCTTCCTGCAAATCCCAACCATTGGAACTCATTATGTTCACTGGAGCTGATAAACTTAATTCCTTCTTCCACATGAACACCCTTAAGATATCAGGGCACAGTTTCCACCCATTTACATTTTTTCCCAATTGAGCATCTGCAATGAACTTTTGTGGTCCCTTAACTATGTTTTCTTAAGTGTAATGAATATATTAGAACCTTCAAAAAAACATCCACACTAGAGGAATCAGTATAGGATGGAACATTTTGTACCTAATTCAAATTTGTTTAGTAATAGAAACTAGAAAATAACATCTCCTGAAAGTTTTGCTTCTAAGATAAACCCTCATAAATATTGACTAAAGCATTCATCTCCTAGCCTATTTCCAGGCTGCTGACTGAGTCATGTCCTAAATACAAATCTGTTACTCTACTCACCACCATAAATAAAGCCCCTTAGTTTAGTACAGCGGTTCACAAACTTTTTCATCTTCTGACCACTTTATCCTCTAAAAACTTACTGATGAAGCAAACCCAAAAGCTTTGCTTATATAGGATTAAATCTACATGTATTTGATATATTAGAACCTAAAACTGCGACAAATATTTATTAATTCATTTCAAATAACAACTATTATGTGTTAACACAAATAACATGTTTTTATCAAAGAAATATATTTCCCAAAACAAAGAAAGAGTGAGCAGAGTGGTATTGTTAATATTTTTGTAAATATTTTTAATATTTAGCTTAATAAGTCAACTGAATTCTCATATCTACTTCTGCATTCAATTGGTTGTGATATGTTGTTTTGGTTAAAGTATTTAACAAAAATCACAGAGATAAGTAGTCAGAAAATAAAGGAATATTTTAATACTCTCGTTCAGGTAATTGTGGATATTCTTCTTTGCTACTACACCAAATCTTAACAAATAGTACTTCCTTATGGGATAATTGCAATGTGTAGTCTAAAATATCAATGACATTTCTTTACTCTGTTGAGTTAAAATCGATTGGTCTAATTTTCACTTTAAGAAGAACTTTATCCATGATTTTTCAATATCATGCTTTGGTTATATGTAAAATATTGGTTCACTTAATTATACAGATATTCTCAACATTGGTACATGTCATTATACAACATAAAGAAATCACATTCATTGATATCACACCACATCTCATAAGAAATTTTTTTTGAACTATTGAGAAGCTGCCATGCCCACAGAAGCAGATACAAATTTTCCAAAATTCTAATATTTTATTTGAAAGTTTGAATTTTATCATTGTCAACAAGTACTATCAGTTGTCTATCTTATAGTGACAAGTTCACTTCATTTGTTTTTCAAGATAATATCTGTCAAATATACCTTAGTATTATAAAACTAATTTTGACATATGGATTCTCTGAGTCTCGGGATCCCAGGGGTCCACAGATGACAATTTCAGAACTGCTATCTTGGCCTTCAATAAGGCCCACGGCAAGTTGCAGCCTGCCTTCCCTTCCTACTGCGTCTCTGATCTGTTCTGGCCTTCCCACAGTTGCCTTCCACAAATCCTGAACTCTCTGTTTCCTCAATATCCTGGGCCCCACTCACACTTCTCTGCCCAGAATACCCTGGGTCTTTAGACCCATTTTTTGACCAAGATTCACAAAACCTTTTCTGAGTTTTTTCATGTATTATTAAGATATATTAAGCATTTTCTCCATAAGTCTCTACTTACTTTTGGCGTAAACCTTCAATAATTTCGTATCTTTTCCTTTTAGACAGTTAGTAATGTCTATATCAGAATAAAAATTGTAGCTATACCAATTAATAGCTTGAACAAGTTTCTTGACCACTCTCTACCTCTGATGTTTCATCTGTTAAATGGAGTACTTAGTACTTACCTCACTGATATTGTGAAGATTAAATGAGAAAATCATATCTCTCCTGGAAATATTAAATACATTCATATTTAATCATTTATATAATCATAATAATAAAAAAATAAATACAACCATTAATATATTTTATTAATAGTAACATAAAGTCTAATTAATAAAATCATATAATTTACTTTTCCCCAAATCAAAATAATAATTCTTTTGAGAAGTTATCTTGTTGATGAGAGAATTCCTATTTTAATATCAAAATAACTAGACAGATTTGAGTCTACAAAACTATGAGTTTACAAGGGTTTCTTGTCTTGCATTTTTCTACCTAGGACCTCAATTTTAGGCAATAATTTATGTGGTTAATTTTTTAACTGTCATGAACTCTTTTGGTAAGCAAACACACTAAGACATTTTTACAGAATATACCACTCATAAACTCTTCTGAGGAAGACTATTCTTCCTCAACCCCTGCCGTGTAAAGATCCATGACTTAGACCACATAATTCTGTTCTCCTGGCAGGTCTTCTGACCAGGAATGTTCAGCTGACATTAGGAGGCAGCTAATCCAAAGGATATTCAGTGACCTATGACTGAAGACCAATGTCTTGTCAAATGTGCACATTGGAGCTAGGCCAAGCAAATTGTCCTGGTAAACTCCTGTGTTTCCCCCAAAATAAGACCTACCCATAAAATAGGCCCTAGCAGGATTTCTAAGCATTTGCGCAATATAAGCCCTACCTCGAAAATAAGATCTAGTGATGGGCGTGGCTACGCAGTGTACCTGCACAACCCATGCATTTCAGCGTGGAGTGGTAAAGATGAGCAGCCCTTCTCATCTGTCCCACTGTGACAGCTACTCTCCCAGAGGTGACCAGAAAGGTGTGGGCAGCCCCACCAACAAGGTCAGCTCCCCCTGCCAGGTCCCGGCCATCCTGTGCGTGCTGCAAGCTGAGGCTTTGAGGGGAAAATAACACATCCCCTGAAAATAAGCCCTATTGTGTCTTCTTCAGGAAAAATAAATATGAGACCCTGTCTTATTTTCGGGGAAACACTGTAAGTTGAAAAGAACTGAGTTATAATCCAGGGGAGAAGGAATTTCTGGGAGTACTTTCAGATGTCCTCACCTGCCTGTCTGGTCACCTGCCTATATCTGTGCCCATGTATTCTGCTTCACTATGTTTATCACAGACATGCTTACCCCTCTATTTTTATTTAAAGCTAACCCCTCTACTGGTGCATGCAATCCTGTACTCTCACATTTATTCAAGAATATCAGTCTAGCAATTCTCTCCTCTTTCTGCAACATCATCTTTTCCCCCTTTAATAAATCATCTTCATCAACATGTAATATGTTGTAATCTCTCCTATTTAAATGGAAAAAAATCAAGCCTCTTCTTGATTCTACATTTTCTCTCTAGCCTATGTATTTTTATTCCTTCTGAAGCAAAATTTTTGGAAAAAATAATCTGTAACAAATGTCATCGTAGAGTTCTCTAATTTCCTGAACCCTTTTCAATCAATCTTTCACCTCACCATGTCAGAAGTGCATTTTTAGTCTTCCTCTTCCTTTATACTGGTAGTCAGGCCACTCCCTTGAAATACGTTCTTTACCTGTCCTGCAGAAAAAAATCCTCACCCAGATTTCCCCCTACTTCACTGATTCTGCTTTGTAGCCACTTTACCTATATCCTTCTTGTTTTCATGCATTAAGGTAATGTTTTTTTCTGTCTATACTGTTCCCATTAATATATTCATCCATTCAGGTAGTTTTATATAACACCTACATACTGATAGTTCCCACATTTTTATTTCTAGTTTTATTTCTAGTTCCTCTCCCCTTAACTCCAGATTCCAAAGGTCCCCTAGACATAGCCACCCATGTGTCTCCCTACTTCTGCACTTACCTCTCCAAACAGCACTGTAATTAATGCAAGAGCCCAAGTCATCCTTTTATAGAGTTAGTCAAAGGATGCTGCTCTTCCTCTGAAGCTGTCTCACACAAAGTCAAAATCCCTGCTGTGACTGGGATGTTTCTGAAGGATCTGCTCCACCACCTTCTTATTTCCCTGGCTTCATTTGCTACTCTTCGCCTTGCTCTCAAGCATGATCCTGGCCCAGAGGTGTTACACATGGTCTTACCTCTGCTTGGAATTTTCTTCCATTTGGTATTTCTTTGGCTTGCTCTTACGCTCTTTATAACTTTGCTTAAAGCTCACTCAATGAGTGAGGACATTCATGACTCCGCTGTTTGAGACTGAACTTTGTCTCCTTGTCCACTGTGGTTGCTGTGTTTTCTACCATAATGCTTAACCCAATCTGATGTACTCTTATTTATTTACTTAAATTTCTTTACTTAAACTTTATTTATCTTCTTATTAATATAGGCTCCTAGACTACGTTTCATGAGGGCAGGTATTTTTGTCTATTTTTTTTTTTTTTTTTGCCTGCTGTATTCCTGACTGATAGGGTCTTAATGTTCCCCTCAGCTGAATGAACTTGAGACAGTTTTCTTCCTGACTCTAGGCCTCTGACTTCCCTTTCCATAGAGCACTTACTTTAGAAAACTGGTAATTGTAAATTCTTTTTCTGCCCTTTTAGATGTAAATTTTCTACATCCTCTTGCCAGTTTTATAACTCAGGAATGTCTTTTTCAGGAATTCTGGGAACCATTATTTTGAACTGTAATTATCAGAAAAGATAGGGCTCCTATTTCCCATTCTCTGTGGGAGGGTAGGAGGCTAACTTCGATAAGTAGCAATTAGCAAACGCAGATGGCCTAGTCACGTTGACCAACCTCTTTCCTAACACTCTCTAGTACTTTTCCACTAACTTACTTACTTAAATCCTTAAAGATTGAGAGTTTTACCGTAAAAATTCTTCTGCCTTTTGTTTTAATGATGTTAAATTCAGTTCTATACTTAAGTCTCTCCTCCCTACTTCAGTAGCATGAATAAAATCTGCCCTGTGATTTTTAATATGTACCCAGTATAACTTCTCTTTAACAACCCCTGTAATGAAAACAATGCCTGCACAGCACATAGCAGATGCTCAATAAATGTTTGGTGAGTGAGTGAGTGAATGGATGCAAAGCCTTGTAAAAGCTAAAATTTTGAGAGGGTAGGAAAGAAACAGAGACAATTAGGACTAGAAGGCAGAGGGGGAATGAAAGAGCATATACTTGAAGAATAGAGAGGGGAAGGAAAAGGGGCAGAGTAGAGACACAGAGACTATCTCTGGGCTGTTTTTGTCAGTTTCTGTTCTAGTGTGTGTGTGTGTGTGTGTGTGTGTGTTTCCTTACAATAAATCTGTTTTTTCTTAAGTTTAGTTGAGTGACTTTCCTGAAACCTTGCTCCTTGGTACTAGATAAGCCTAATTAAATCTATTAGACTATAATCTATACAAGACTTCATCTTTGAATCTAGAATGTCCAGTATTGTACCTACTACAAGGCAAGAATTCACTGGTAACTTTTGAATGAAAATAACATCTTATTGTTCCACCGTCCCTGTAAGTAAGTCTTCTAACAGTTTTATGCAGAGATTATAGACAAAAAATAATCTATGTGTTTATTATTGGAAAAAGAGCTATATGATTATCTTTACTTGAGCTAGAAATACAGTAGTAGGCTCCCTAATCTGCAGGGGATATATTCCAAGGCTTCCAGGGAATGCCTGAAACTGCAGGTAGTACTGAACCCTATGTATACGTTTTCCTTTGCATATATACCTTTGATAAAGTTTAACTTATAAATTAGGCACAGTAAGAGGTTAACAACAATAACTAATAATAACATTAAAAAATTATAGCAATATACCATAATAAAAGTCATATAAATGTGGTCTCTCTGTCTCTCAAAATACCTTATTATACTGTACTACAGGTTACTGAAACCGTGGAAAGCAAAACTGCACCTAAGGGGGGACTAAGGCAATAACTTCAAATACCAGCAGAAACAAATCAAAGTTCTTTTGAAATTGATAATTTATTAATTGTGGCTATCACCAATTTCCAGTTGTTAGAAATTAAACTTGAAGTGACTTAGTAAACTTCTAGACCTGCTAATAAGAGAGAAATACACTTAGACTTCAAGTTCCAATTTTATTATCACTTGTTTACATTTACAACATAGGATGCCAGGTTTGCTGCATATCTAAGGAAAGCGCTCAGAAGAAACAGTCTACAAGTATATGGTACACAGATGCATTTTCCCTCTGTTTGAAAGGCCTTCTACTGTCTAGCTTTCCCAATTCTAACCTTTCAATTAGATAGGTTCTTAAAGCTGAGAGAACTGCCTTACTTTACTGTTGTTTTTATAAGGCAGTTGATCTCCTTATCCCTTCTCATTATATATACATATATATATATATACACACATATACATATTTCCCCCCAGTATGCAGAAAGTTGTTCTGTATAGTTTCACAGTGCAATCTTTGCCCAGTTAACTTTAATGAACTCTGTGTCAATTCACTACAAAATATGACTTTTTCTTCTCTTTAGAATATAGAAGTCTTTCATATACTCATATTTCTCTCTTGACTTCTAAAATAAAACAAAAAAAGTACCTAAAGAACTCACAAGTCTCTCATACTAATTATTTTAGTAATTTGGTAAATAGAAGATAGATTTTATGCTTCTACTTATTGATCTATTTCAACTGAACAACCTTTTGTATGAAATAATTCTTTTTTTTAAACAGTCAAGTGAGATGTGAGGAAAGAATCTGCCTTTGACTTTTTAACTCAGGGCTACTTTAGGACCAAGTCTAAAGGGATGTGTATCGAATGATTCATGATATGACTAAAGATATAGAATTTGCTTCTTTTTCTAAGGTCCAAATGTCAAAGCTCAGTTGAGATTCTTAAGGCAATCATGAGCCATAGAGCTCTAAAAAACAATGCTCTCTATCCAATTCTCAGCAGGTTAGACCTGCCCTAGCTAAATGCTAAATAAAAGCCAAGCACAGACTACATGAAGAGGAGCCAGAGGGGATATGTTGTTCTGTAAAAGGGTCAAATACATGGTTCAAATCAAAGTCCCAGGACATACTGGTTTCTTTAAAGAGGAAAGTATCTGTATTGAATTCTGTGGATGTTCCAGGGGGATTACAACATGTTTCTGTACCTCTATTATGTAAAGGATTCAGGAAAGATTGGAGACAAAATACATATAAACTACCCACATGAGCACATGCACACATATTCACTTAATCATGTACCAATCTGCTTTCAGTTGGCAAAAGCAAAACTATTCAATGCTAAAGATTGAATGACCTCTCAGGAGACAAGTTTTGGAACATTGTTTATTAATGTTACTATGAGATGCTCAAGAATTTCATGTTTTTCAAACCCTATGGGAAACCTGATCAGATGGTAGCAATAAAAAATGGAATTTTCCTGATCCTTACTCCAAATTCATGTTTTTGAACTTGTCTTACTTGAACCCTTAATTCTATTTAACATTTTTAATTACATATTTATAATAAGTAAGGCCTATAACCTGCTGAGACATATTATATCTGCCCTTTCCTAGTAGAATTTCTTCTGACATTTCAAGTAAATGGTGTAGATGTCTTTTCTATTTTTTAATCTGGGGGAAAAATAGAGGAAGGCTAATTCATTGTCATTGGATTCAAGATTTGCATTAAAAAATGTGTCCTGGAAAATATGGTTTGCATAAAAACTTTAAAATGACTTATTCAGATGTGTAGGATACGAAAATTTTCTCCCATTCTGTAGGTTGTCTGTTTGCTTTCATGACTATTTCTTTGTCTGCGCAGAAGCTTTTTAGTTTGATCAGGTCCCATTTATTTATTTTTGTTGCTGCTGCGATTGCCTTTGGGGTCTTCTTCATAAATTCTTTGCTCTAAAAAACAATGGTGATATAGCACATCTTGTATTTCTCTAGATAGGGCTGCAACCCATCCTACTAAGCAAAGTATCCCAAGAATGGAAAAACAAGCGCCACATATACTCACCAGCAAATTGGTATTAACTGATCAGCACCTAAGTGGACACGTAGGAATTCATTTATTGGGTATTGGGCAGGTGGGAGGGGGAAGGAGGGGGCAGGTATATACATACATAATGAGTGAGATGTGCACCATCTGGGGGATGGTCACACTTGAAGCTTAGACTTGTGGGGGGAGGGTGGCAAGGGCATTATGTGCAACCTTAAAATTTGTACCCTTATAATATGCTGAAATAAAAAAAATTAAAAAAATACAAGAAAAGAAAGAAAAAAATGACGTATTCATTGCAGTTACCATTAGGAGGTGTTGAATTGAACTGTGGTAAGTGCTATTTAATCATTATTTTATAAGATGCACTACCCAGGAAAATATGGTAATAGGGTTTGGTATATTATTTGTGATCCTGATTAGCATTCTGGGAATTAGTAAGGAGTCTTGAACAAAGAGTAACAACTACAGAAATTGAGATGCAGAAAAGTTCTTGGATTATGTAGCTGGGGAGTATACATAGGTCATAATCTACATATTTGTATACCAGACATCAAACATAAAAATACTAGTATCTGTCCTCCATACTGATGGAGTGCAACAGTGCAGAAAATGGAAAGTCTACTAAATTTCCCCACTGAAGTTAAGTGCATAAATCACTTCCTGCACTTTTCATCTTGGCCACTTTGCTCCAACTGCAAGGGTTTCCTTTCATGTTCTTGATCATTCTGGGATCTTTCTTAATTTAAAGCTTATGCCTAGGCTCTTCCCTCTGGGAAATCCCTGCCCTGATCTTCTCATGGTTGTCTCCTTTCATCCTTTAGGTATAGCGTAAGTGTCCTACTCCTATCCACGTTGTGGTTTTCCCTGGCTGCCTTACCTAAGCATCCTTCCTCCGTCAGTATGTGTTCCTTTTCTTTGTGTATTAGCTTCATTAGCACAATTCATAATCATGTGCTTATATATTCATTTATATGCATACTCTTTTTTTCCTATTCTAAATTGCGTGCTTAATGAGAGTCATTATACTAAAGATTCTAGTATGTAGTAGGAGCTCAATAAATAGTCTGAAAGAATGAATGTGGAAGAAAGAAAATTATCAGGAAAAATTTCACAGATATGATAACATTTTTTACACTGATCAATTTCAAGATTTTTGATTGTTTTCGGATACTTTTTTGTTTTTTTCTCCTTGATTAGCAATTTGAGGTAATTCTTCCAGTCAAAGGAAATGGAGCTAAAATCCTATGGTAGTGAAATGCAAGGCTAGCATCAAAACACTAGTAAAGCTCTCAGGAAGATCTGTATGTGTGTGTGTATATGTGTGTATACATATATAAATAAAATTTGTAAATGTGTCTTAAAATATATAAATAATACATGCACACATACACAGACATACATTTAATCAACACTAACGGTACACTTGTAAGGACACTAAACCATAATCATCTCTTTCTGAACATTAAGGAATAGCAAACGTTTGTGAAAAATTTACCTACCACAAAGCAGAAGAGAAAGTGTCCCTAAAGGAGAAAAAAAAAGATAGTTAGGATTTATTGTTCCGGTCACTTTTGAAATAAGTGAAAAGAAAAAAGCACTTCTACCTGACCTGTATCTTTTTCCTTTTGAAAATCCCACCCATCAGAGCTGTGATGCATCTCAATGCAGCAAATGTGATCCACCAGATTCAAATTTCCCCACTTTACAGTGGAACACAGGAAGGAAAGAGTAGTGAGAATGATGCCCTCTTTCTAGAGTATGTCTAGCAACTCTCTTGTACTTGTGGAAATGCAAATGAAAAATTATTTGTGCTAAACTATGTATCTATTTGTGCTTTCTATTTTCAAATCCAGTTCTCCTGCCATCATAATAAAACCATATCTGATATTACTATAGAAAAGTTGAGTATAGTATAAATATATACAAAAATTCTCAACATAAACATGATTTTAAATAATCAAACTAAAATATTTATTGGAAAGAAGATAAGGATGGTTATTGCAAGGATATTTCAGTATATATTGGAATAAGGGAAGGTATAAAAATGCATTTATTACTCCCAACAAGTCCTTGGTGATTAATGTTTGAGGATTTGGCAGACACGGAGGATCAGCTCTCAGACCAGTAGATCTCACAGAAATAAATACTAGATATTTCAAATCAGACTGTTTCCTGTTTTGGAGCCCTCCACAACACAGTAAGTCTCTATATACACATAAACCATACCAGATGGTAATTGAAAACTTCAGGGTGCGTGGCATTGTGTAGCAAAACATTTGAAATATATATTTGAAAAAAAATCATCTACATATTTAGTCATCATTTAGTCTAAATCTCTAAACTTTATAGAAATAATGTTTATATAATTTTTATTTAGAATGAACAATATTTGATAACACAACAAAGTGATTATAATTGACAATAAGTTAGAGTATACTTTAAAATAAAACAGTGGAAGTAGAATGTCCCTAACACAAAGAAATGATAAATGCCTGAGGTTATTGGATACCCCAAATACCATGATTTGGTTAATTCACATTGTATGCCTATATCAAAACATCACATGTACCCCATAAATATATACAACAATTATGTACCCATAATAATTAAAAATTTGAAAAGAATTTTTTATGGAATAGAAATATTAATTCAGAATATCTTTCTACATTTAAACTATGTCTGGAATTTTGAAAACTTTAAAAATTGTGAAGTTTGCATATCTTAGTTATATATGATATGCTTTTCACATTTTTTGTGTACATTTAGTCTGTCACTTCACTGTCCTTTACATTTGATTATGTAAAACTAAGTTGCAATTTCCTATGTTCCTGCTTTTTTGTCTTTTATGGTAAATGGCTTCATAGTTCTTTGTAAAAATCCAATCATCTAACTTGTCTGTATAAACCATTTGCTCAGGAAAGGCTATTTGCTTTGAGAGCTCACATCACTCTTGAAAAATTTTACTTGTCTCTTTCTCGTGGTTAAAGATAAACTATGGTACTTCTTGAAAAACAAAACTACTGAAATCCTAGTTTGTAAGTGAAATTGTAGGACACAATGACTCTCTAACACGAATAATAATTTCAGCATACCTAATTAAAGAACATTTCATCTTGGATAATTAAATAAAATCTCAAATGACAAAACCATTGAATTTCAGCAAAATGTTGGAGAAAACTGTGTAAGGTGTCCTATAAGGAGCAAAACTAAATTCCTTTTTTAGGTAGTTTGCTTTTATAACAACCTAGTATAAGAATAGGGTTAGCTAGTGAACAAAACAACAAAAATGAGTGATGGTGCTGGTTTTAAAAGTTAGCATGTTATTGGAATGTACAGTTGTATGATTTCTAGAAGCCATAAGACAATTTTTTTCTAGAAATAAAAGTGACCCTTTTGTCACTGAACTGGTCTTTCTGGAACCAAAAAATGGGAGTGTTTAGGAATCTGTTTTATTATGTTTGTTTAAAACCATAATGCTATTTTATAAGCAAATTTATAATTGATCAAAGGAAGTTAAAATAAAAATAGATTCTGTTAAACATATGTTGAATGATACTTAAATTTGCAGGTATGAAATAGGAAAAGAAAAAGTGAACAATGAAGATTATCTATTGAAAATGGGGAGCCTGATATCAAGGATTTTGCTAAAAGTGATTGGTTGTCATGGTAGCAAGAAGTAAATGCAGGTACTAATGGGGAATAATATACCATGTAGTGGTATCAGATAGGATCAGAGTGGCAGGACAGAGTTTTATTTTCCTTCTAATTTGGAAAAACAATGATGAATGAGGCTGGATCAGACAAATCATAATCCAAATGAAACAAATGTAAAATAGTGCATTACTTCAGGCTTCTGAGCTTACAGTCGGATCTGAGTGAGAGAATTTTAGTCTAAGCTACTCGTGATGGGCTACCTCAAAGCCACCCTCTAGGGTGGTTGAGGAGAAAGAAAAGGGCTGATTTGTTGAATTTCAGGTTTGCTGTGCCGTTAAATTTAATACAGATTGTCTAACATATGAGTTTTGTATCTAATGGAAACAAAAATGAAACACATATATATGTTTTTAATATTTTTCCAAAAGGAGTTATATTTTTAATTCTAGAATTTCAATGAATAAAAGATGCATCGGTATAATACCTTTTGAGAAAAAAGTACATTTTAATTTTAAAATATTGTATATACTTTTTGTTTAAGAAAAAATAAAATGTGAAAAACGTATGTGCCTTAAAAGCTAGGATTTATTTTATATTATGGAGTCCTATGCATACTCATAATATGATCTAATGCAAAATACTTTCAAGAAATTATTTTGAAACTTTGAAACAATATTTTGTGCCTTTGCTTTGCTAAGTCACAAACTAAGTAACTACAATGGCTGTTAGTTTGCCTATTGAGTAATCCAGCATGTGCTTTTCCTTTATGCATTCTTCATTGCATTGTATGTTATCCTTTCTGTCCATTAAGAATTCAGAGATATTTAGAAAGAGAAGACTGGCCAAAAGTTAGATGTATAAATTGATAGACAAATAGACAAATCTGCCTCATTTGATTTCTCTTTGAAAATAACGCTTTAAAGAAGGTATTATTGCTCACATTTTAAGTCTGAAGAAAGAAACTCAAAGAGCCCAAGTAAATTATCTTTTATAAGCACCTGAAGCTTTGATTTCATTCACTCTGGCTGACTACCATGCAATTCCTTTTTTATATATTGCAAAACAGACAACATTGGGCGTAACCTCTTACAATCCCTTATAACTACAGAAATACAGCGACTAAGTAGCACATAGGGTAAATGAAAGCTGAATTGGCAAATTGATAGGGCACTATATTTAAATTCTATGACCTTTTATATGCAAATTTGTTAGAAAAGACCTTCTTGACAGGAGGCACTTTTCTTTATACACTATTGTTTGACTCACTCTCTTTGCCAGCCTATTCCCATTTGTGTTATCTAGAAATATTAAGAATCTAATTAGTAAATGAATGAATGAAAGATTAATATTTTGTTATGTCCTGTTGAAACTGATTACTTTATGGTAACACTGTTCTTTATATAGTATTTGTAGATGTATAAAACAGATTTACATACATGACCTTATTTTACTCTCACAAATGAATAGAAGTTTATTCAGTTTACAGGTTGAGAGCAAATGCTTTGTTTAAATCTATTGAAATGGCTATCAATGGGGACAGATTTATACAGTCATATGACTTCTCTGATCATGCTTTACACATATACTTTTAATATTGTAACCATGAACAAATTTCTTTGAAGTTTTATTAAAATGTGAATATATAATTTTACATAAAATTATTAATTTAGTAATTAGTAAAATGAGTAGAATCTTATTAACTATTCATTTTAATGAACCCAGCTATATCCATATGCTCTATTTTCTCAATTAATGTTACTATAATTTAAAAGTTAAGTGCAAATGAACACAGAATCCAAATTGGGGAAAAATGTAATTGCAAAGAAGACTTACTGGCACCTGTGACAAACCGATGGAGAGACTACAAAATTTAAATAGCCATTGAAATTTTTTTAATGAATTCTAGATGGATATTCAATTTATTTCCATTTTATATCAGTCTTATTTTGAATTGGGTCATAAAATTTTTTAAATAAAATTTGATTACAGTCAACTCTAGCTTATCTGCAGATGTTTTATTTACTTTTAAATTGCATACAGTTGCTTTCATTTCAACCTACCTCCTGCCAAGCTGGGTTCCAGGCTAGTGACAGAAGGTCCTACTCGGAAGATCAGGAGAAGACACAGTAGTGTCCAAATATGAACACTTCTACAAATGTTCACTAATTCAGGACCTCAAAATCCTCAACAAGTAAGATGCTATTATTATTCTATAAAATTAGAATTATGTAAGTTTGGTCAAATAAATAATGGTACATTTACAACATAGAATATTATTTAGCCATTTAAAAGAATGAATCGAAGCTGACTTATAGGACCTGGAGTGATTTGGACTTGTCACAAGCTATTGCTGAGTGAAAATAACACACAAAATGGTGTGATAATTATTCTGAGTATATTTTTATATATAATATAAAATTTCCATCTGTGTGTGTATAAGAGCATGGAAAATACAAATTTTTACACTCAGATGATTTAGACGCAGTACCTAGGGCTTCTGGTTATGATTGTGGTGAAGAGGAGATGTGGAGAATGGATTAGAGAGAAGAAAAAAGGAAGGGGATATAATGACATAAAATAGCAGCAAGATTGTACATATGATTCTATTCACATAAAAGTGTGTGTATAAGTATATATATGCATTAGAGATCATTAGAGGTACAAAAGATAGGGTTAGGTCTCTATCTACTGACTGGTAGGATAAAGGTGTAAGAATATCAGAAAATTACTTAATAGTGCTTGTCTTACAGATCTGTGAAAATGGAAATGGGAGGCTGTTAGCTTTATCTTTATAACATTTGATGTGTATTATTTAAATCAAGAGAATTAAATATATTCTTAAATTCATACATACATTCATATATACATCATTCTTACTATCAAAAGAAAAGCTGGAAATAATTATTTTTCTAAGCACTTTTATGCATAGAGTACACAAGCAAACTCATTTTCATACAATGTGATTTTGTGAAATCAAAGGAAATATTTATATTATAAAGAATACTCATTATTACATGAACATTTTCTATATCATCACCTATAATCTTTTTCAGTTGCTTGATAGTTTCTTTTCAGATGGATGTACTTTTCAAAGAAACTAATTGGTAACATAATCTTTACCAAGCTTTGAAATGATCATCAAATGGAAGAACATGAATATGAGTCATAAAATATTAGTTTTATTTTATTGAATGCACTCTAATTATCTCTGTGTTCACTTCTTTGCTGGAAGCATGTTTTTCTCCTTACATAGTCATTAATTTTCACAAAAATGAATTTAAGCCATCTCAAAATTATTTTCCTTTCAGTATTCTACACTCCCCACCAGCAGGGTAGCCTAATTTGATGATGTTGGAGGAAGAAGCTGAATTAATTAATTTTTGGATAAATACAATAACAATATATTTAGTTGTTTAAAGAATAAATAAAACCTCAGATATCTATAATGAGAAAGAAAATGTATTCTACTTATAATACGATTCCTATTCCTATAGATACTTATCACACAAAATAAATATGCACTGGCTAATTTTAACCAAGGAAAGTATACAGAGAATAATTTATCTTATAAGTTTGAGTATGCAAAATTTTTAGACATTTATAGTATATAAATCTTTGCACCTCAATAACTAAAAAAATACTTTTCATTTGTAAAAGTGTATGAACTGAGTCTCCTAGGATATATCATATAACATATATTCATATTGATTCCTAAAAGCATATAACTTATCCCTTACTTTTTATCTTTGCTATGTATGCTGTTGCAAAACCAGTTTCCACTTGGATTTGCTGATTCTATTTTTATCAAATTGTAAGTAATTGCTTTTATACATTAATTATTTTTTTCATTCAAGGTCAGCAACAATATTATGAACAATAAAATATAAGCAATGTTTTGTTCATGGTACTATATTAGGAGAGCATCTTAAATGTGGGTACACAAATCAGTCCTAGTAAATAAACATATGCATCAACAGCAATGTAAATGGAGAACTGGCCTGCAACACAGGGAGAAAAATACATTCCCCTATTCTCTTCCTGTCCTTATTCTTGAGAGGACAGGGTCTCTGATGAATCAGAGTAAGTAGGGGCTCCAGAATCAAAGAATCTGTTGGTAAATGCTTATTAACATTAATTCAATGGAAGGATTCTTGGGCAAATTTCATAATCTGATTCAGTATCATTTTTTTCTTTCCTGAAAAATAGAAGCAAATAAATCTATCTCATAGCATTAGGATTACTATACAATATAAACCACCTACACACAAACATGGTATTTTTCCCATCTTAGCCCTTTCACTACTCCATTTCTACCTCCACAAACTTTCCCATTTCTCTATATCCCTGTACAACACCCCTTGAAAAAGATTTCTATATTTAGTATTTTCAGTTACTCTCCATTTTCTCTCAAATTCATTCCAACAAGGCTTGCTCCTCTTTCATAGAACTGTTCTTGTCATATCTGCAATGATACCCATACTACTAAACCCAATAGTCCATGCTCAGTTTTCATTTTGTCACAGCTAATTTTTTCCTTTCCTGGAAACATTTTTATTTATGTAGTAGCTATCAGGACACCAAACTCTTGTGGCTTCTTTCCTACTTTACAGGCTGCTTCTCCTTAGTATCTTTTGCTTATTCCCTTTCATCTCTCCAATTCCTTAGTTTCAGAGTGCCTCTAAGCTCGGTCCCTTGACCTCTTCTCTGTCCACCCAACTTCTTGGTGGCCACACTCAGTGACAGGGTTTTAAATACAGTTTATATGCTGACAACTCCCAATTTTTTTCTTTCTAGCTGTATTCCCTTCTGAACTCTCTGGACTTGTATATACAACTGCTTTCTAGACATATCTAGTTGGGTACCTAATATATATCTTAAGCTTAGCCAGGCCAAAATTGAACTTCCTCCTACACCTTCTTTATACAGTGTTTTCCCTGTCTCTGTTAATGGACACAGCATCCTCCCAGCTTCTCAGGCCCCAAACCTTGAATTCATTTTATTGACACATCTAAAAATTAGACACCCTTTTAGGTCCAACTTAAAATATAGACAAAATAGACATATTATCACTTCTGTGGCTATCACTCTAATCCAAACCACCATTTTTCTCTCTCAAATTATTTCTATATCTTCCTGAATGGTTTCTCCATTCCTACTGTTATCCCCCTGTGTTTCTTTTCAATCCAGAGTATAGTAATTAAAAAAAAAAAACAACTGTAAGTCAGATCATGTTCTTGATCTTCTCTGATCTCTCCAATCACTCCTATGTTACTGAAAGTAAAAAGTAAAGTCCTCAAAAATAGTCTTCTCACCAGCGAGACCCTGTCTTAATAAGAACAAAAAAAAAAAGTCTTCAAACCCTACGTAATCTGATTTGGCATTAATGTTTGGACTTCCTTTCCAACCACTGTTTCCCTTTCTCACATGTCTCCAGCTACACTGGCTTCTTTGCTGCTTATAGAATATCTCTGGTATATTCCTACCTTAAGAACTTTCTACTCCTATTTCCATTTCCTAGAATGCTTTTCCTTTCAATATCAGCATAACTTGTTCCTTTGCCTTCTTCACATTTTAATTCCCTGAATTCATTCTTTAAAATTACAACTCTCTGCACTCCTGCTCTGCTTGATTTATTTTGATTGCACTGAACACCTTCTTATATATTACCTCATTTACTTTCCCAAGTAGAGTGTAAGCTCCATCAGGGCAAAGGTCCTGGTCTGTTTTGTTCACTGTTATATTTCCAGACAAGTGTCTGACATTTAATAAGTGACCAATAAATATTCATGAAATAAAGGAACAAATAAGAAAACTCTGTGAAATATGAAGCACTATAAAAACAGAGGTTATTATATTTATTCCTGATATTATAAGAAACAACTAAACATATATCTAAAGTAGCAAGAACATAACTCTTTGTCTGATATGTTTGTACTCAATTATTAATAGCCTGCCTTGCCTTTAGAATATAAAACTTTTGAAAGCAAAGACTATAAAAAGCAAACCAATGTCAGGTGACAATGTATTCAGATGTTGGTTTTTGCCCTTGTGCCCCAGTGAGTCATAACATATTAACAAAAAGTACTATAAAATTAAAACAATGCTTGGAATAATAAAAACTAAAACTTACAGTAAGTTTAGAGGAAGATATGGATGAATTTTCTTAAAAGTCTGTCTCATATTGCTACTTTATGAAAACTAAACCTTTTGACAAGAAGCAGTGCTGGTTGTGACAGAATTTGTGTAGTAAGAGTGCTCTCTGAGTGACAGTAGCAATGCCCAGCAATCACATTCGTTTCTTATCTACTGTTACATGACTCTAAACTCATTTTTATCAGAAATTATGCACAGAATCTTAAACACCTTGGATGAGTTCAAGGGGTAAAGTTTGAGGGACAGATGCCCATTATATCTCCTATTTACTTTCAAAGCCTCAAACAAAAAACTTTCCTGGCAGGAGATTAGCTATATATAACATGATACCCTGAAATACAGTGTGATAAAATTACTGTTGTAAGAATGTGGCTTGGAAGAAAAGATCCACAGTATTTTCTTCTTTCTCACTGTAACCACAGCAACCTTGTGACTTTGTATTTGACGCCTTCCATAAACCGCTTAAGCTTTGCATGGAAAAAGAGGAAAGGGGACTATTACACACAGTAACATCCCTCTCTCCATCTCAATTCTTAGTGTCTTAGTTCTGCACTTATGCATTTCTAGGGCTGGAAATATATTGCCATAGTCTTCTCACTATTTCCCCTGACTCAAGTCTCTCCATCCTCTATGATGCTGTCAGAGTGATTTTGCTAAAACACGGGTCCGAATTCACTTTTCCTCTGTTTTAAGTCTTCACATGTCTCCAGCCTATACATTTGGTGTGGAACACAAGGCCTTTCATGAGTTTACTTCTCCAAATTGAAGGTGATGATGATCATGATAATGGTAATGATGACAACAGCTGTCATTTATTGAGCATCCTCTGTACCTAGACACTATGAAGGTATTCTAGATGCCTGTTTCTTTTTAGTCTTCACAGAAACTCTACAAGGTAATTATTATTCTCTCCTTTTAAAAAATGAGACTCAGTTGAGTTAATTCACATGCTCAGAGTCATCTAGCTACTTAGTGGTAGGTCAGTGCTATGAGAGTAAGGTTGTCTGACTTCAAAGCGCATGTTCTTTTCTCCATGATCATAATTTACAGCTTAGCCAGATGAATCTACTTGGAGCTCCCCAGATGCTTTTTGAGGTTTCTATCTTCCCTATGCCTGTGTGCCATTTGCTTTCACTGTTTGAAACACTGTCTCCCCTTGATCACTTGGAAAATCATTATTCAGTTATTCATCCTTCAAACAACTAAAACCCTCCTTTCTCTCTGAAGCTCTCCCTGCTATCCTTCTTGCCTAGAGGCATTTAAGTAATCAACTCCCTCTACTGCCTTTAGTGAATCCTGTATATAACTCTATTACAACACCTAAATTATCACATTAATGACTAAGGTTTGCACATATGACTCAAGTTTGGACTATAATTTCCTTTTGGAAAAGTATCACGAATTATTCTTTATATATATTAAGCATTTTACAAAAGCAATTTAAGTCATTTTAAAACATTATATTCCAAATATAGGAAAAGTGATTTGGAAACAGGTGTATATTATATGTTTTGTGCATTGCACCACCTGCTATTGAGAGATAATCATCTGGGTTTAGTCATGAAAATCTTTATTTATTTTTTAATAGACTCATTTACCATCTCTGAATTAAATTCCTCAAGGCTCCATTTCCATGACGGTCGATGCTAACCAAAATGTTTCTCTTGTGTTGTTATTTACCTATTTTTACTTGTGTGGCTAATGATAAGCTGAAGATCTATTATTAGTCTTCCCGTGATGCTGAGGCTAGAAACTGGTAAGTCTAGGTTCACTGGGGAAAAAAAGGGATGGCACCATTTCAGTTAGCAAAGAAATTTCCATAGAAACTGAGAGAATGAGCAACCAGTACTAGAGGTAGCACACGGCTCATGTGAATGATATCTTTTAGATGATCAAGGCAGAAATAATGCTTCTACTTGGTTATAATACATTCTGTTGCCTGCTCCTTGGCCACAAAGTCTTTGATTTAGTAGGCATATTCTGTTTTTGCTGACTACCTTGGCCTCACTTGATCTGAAATACACTAAATGTGTATTTCCGTTGTCTCTTTTTTGTCAAAAGGAGCCTTGAGTTCCTAATTCACGAGAAATGAACAAATTATCTTGCCCCTGTGATTTAGAACGGAAAGGAATAGGCAGTGTTACTAGGAAGACCACCTTGTATGATTAGTATACTTTAGACTGTGATCTATCGCTTTTTGTATCCCAAGTTTAAAACCTTAGTCTACAGCTATTGAGCAAAAGATAAAATATTTAATGCAGAAAATGAGATTCACATTCTAACTCCTATTGTACAAGAGGAAGAGAAAGGAAAACTAGTATTTTAAACTTAGCATCTGTTCAAATTATTTAAGGATTACCTAGACAGATATTTTTAGTCTTAAATATGATGCATGCATTCAAGAAATAATTTATAATAGTTTATGAGTACTTACTATAAGCCTGGTACGATGCCAGCTGCTATAATTACTACGATAAATAAAATTTCTTCCCTCCACAATCTTGGATTCTAGTTGATGAAACAGATAGGTATAAAGATAATTATGATATGATGTAGAGACAATTAAAACACAGTATCTCTTTACAGTGATGATCTGTGCTTCCAGAATAATCTTAAAATTAAAAACTAACCATTGTTATCCTCCAGTTTCAAGTCCTTGAATATTTTTTCATTGTCTAATAGATAAAGGTCAACCTCATCATGAAATCTTCTGCGATCTGGATTCTGAATACTATTCTAAACCTATTTCTTAAAGAATTATTTTAAAACCCCATGTTTCAACCATCTGAAGATATTATGCTTGCATCTTCTTTTGCTTTGAATTTAATTATATACAAAACTATTAGATATATCATATATTTTGGGGGTGTATATATGTGTGTGTATGTGTATGTTTGTGAATATGTGTTATGATTTTTGACTCCCCCCTAGATTTTAAATGATTGGAAATACAAAACCTATGACTTATGTTTATTGTATCCTGTCCTAGTGGATAACAGTGAAAACTACACACAAAATTGCTTTATAAAATTTTTAGACAGTGAAAAACAAAAGAAAGCAAGAAAGAGAAAGGAAGAACAAGTTAGAGAAGGAAGGTAAAAGGGAAAGAAAATGGTGCTGGCTTCAAAGACTGGGACTTTCTACAACTGTATGTATTGTCTATAACAGTTGCCACTAGTCACATATGGCTATTTAAATTTAATTAAATGATTAAATAAAATTCAGTTACTCGGTCCTTAATACCCATATGTGATTAGTTGCTATAGTACCAGACAAGACATTTCCATCACTGGAGAAAATTCTATTGAACAGTGTTGATCTATACTATGTAATCAGTGCTCCACTTAGGTGCTGCGATGTATCCCAAAACTTTTAGTAACCGTCAGATACTTTAAAAACCAATAACATTCCAGGCTAGTGTTTTAAGTAGTGTTATAAAGGAACCAAAGCCTAGTGTGTACAGAACAGAAACTCAATGTATGTTGAATTAATCCCATATTTGTGGTAACTTTTCCCAGCCTCTCTATTCACCATGGAAAGACTCATTTTCATTAGGCAGACCTGCTGTCTAGTCCTGTGGATGCCTCTTCAAGCACATGCCTGCTTTGTCAAAAGACCTGATGGCTATAAGAGGACTGATAATCAATATTAGTCATTTATTGCCATCAATTGTTTGAGAAGTACTTGGTTGTATAAAATATAATACACATCAAACATAAAGCTAATGTTAGGGTGATAAATTTCTGACATACATGCCAAGTTTCATATTT
This sequence comes from Cheirogaleus medius, assembly GCA_008086735.1. Taxonomy (NCBI): domain Eukaryota; kingdom Metazoa; phylum Chordata; class Mammalia; order Primates; family Cheirogaleidae; genus Cheirogaleus; species Cheirogaleus medius. The sequence goes on from VBSM01003169.1 coordinate 2,061,384, forward strand.
ACTCTATTCAAATGGATTAAAATGGGTACTTAATGCATCAGGATAATCTATTCATAAATAAGAGGCAGAAATCTGAAAAATCTGTTAAAAGTGCCAAGGTAATTGTGATTTCTCTTAAAGAAGTGAAATATTAAATTTCAGGAGAATCTTGAAAAAAACATACATTTGGGCAAGTATTTACTAAATCAGCATTTTTATTTCATGAAGTACTCAAACATAATACCATGTCTGACAGTGGACATACTTCATGGAAATAAAAAGTTAAAGGAGGCAGCTGGTTTGATAAGAATGGGCTTAAATCTTGTACCATAGCAAATGTCAAAACATTCCCAAAGGGTTCTCATGTTACTTGAAAAAAATAAGAAGATTTGAACATATGTTAATGAAGTACTCACATTCAAGCCATTAGGTGTTTGAAGTACTCCTTTTCAGGGAGATGTTGTGGATCAAGTTAAAGCAATATTTAGATGAATGTTATTTCAAGGATCACCAGCAGATAAGTGATGACAGAGTTGAGTGTTTTTCTGTTGTGAAATAAAGAAGATAAATTAAAATAGAGTACTTTATGACATTGAATCTGAATTTTAAGAATATAGTCCTACTTGTTCTGAGAGTTCTAAAATTTGAAATAGCTGGTAATAAGGTCATTCTAAATCAGATACAGCTTTTAATGTTGAATGTAGCTCTTGTAATTTGTATGTACTATAGTACATGTTAGACAAACTAAAAGGGTAAGCTTGTATATATTCTAAGTGTCCAGATTGACTGTCTAGAATTTTAAAGCAACTTTTATCTTGTATTAAAGTTCTATGATCCTTTTTTTAAAAAGAGAATGAATTCATGGTAACATTTAAGAGGGTCATAATGGGTGTTCTTTGAGCTGTTTGTACTATTTTTATTCTATTTTTAAACTATTCACAATAGTCTTATGTACTTACTCCCTATCTCTGAATTAGGAACAATGATGGACTTATTTTTTTCTTTTTTCCTTAGTTCTTCCTTCCTCTCTCTTTTCTTCCTCTCTTTTTATGAAGAGTTAGTAAACACCTACTCTATGCCACAAATTGTGGTAGGTATAAGGTCATTGGTTATAAAGCAAACAGAAATGTTCTTTACTTTCTTGGAACTTACGGTGCAAAAGAAACAAATTAAAAGTTTATGATGCAAACATAATGAGTAAGATGTGCAACGTATGGGGTGTGGTTATGCTTGAGGCTCTGCCTCGAGGGGGGAGGGGGGCATGGGGAATATACATAACCGTGATATTTGTACCCCCATAATATGCTGAAATAAAAAAAAAATTAAAAAAAAAAGTTTATGATGCAATGCAAGTATACTTCTCACATCATGCTATATTATAGGGGCAAATTAATATCATAAGTAATACACATTACAGCTGCCAGAATAATTCACTTATAACTGTATAAATTGGCTTCTTCACTATATTACTTAGTTTATTACTATTATTGGCAATCAAGAGAAAATTCAAATCATTTTCCTTTAAAAAATAAAAGGTTAAAATACCTCTATAATAAAAAGTCCATCGAGAGGGTGTGTTTCCACCAAGGCTCTCACTTTTGTTTTATCTCTTGCTTACATCCCTCATGCTGAAGCTGTTCCTGGCCTCAAAGCAGCACCTCACACAAACAGAGAAGAGAGAAACTCTTTTTAGAAACTCTAATCAATCTCTGTAATTCTCAGTAGTCTCAATCGCATCATATATTCATCAATAAAACACACGACACAAAGCAAAGATGGGAGGTCCAGGAATGCTAATGAAAGTACTCTTGGCAGAAGAAAGAGGCAATAGAAGTTGAGGAGGCAACCAAGTTCCATTTTTGGCAGCACTCCTCACAAGGCACTGAACATCAAATAACACTGCAGTACAGTCCAGCTTTGAATATGGGGAAATGCAGGGCAGTACTTTTCTAAAAGACTTGGTTTTATGGTCCTTCTCTCATAGAAAAAAGGAAAATACAGTTATAAAATATTATATTACATGTTTTCCAGGAAATTGTTCATTATTTGTTTCTTTCTTTATTTTTTCTTCATGGTTCCTAGGTAGGCATTTTATGTACAGAAACTCTGGTGTGAAGTTATTAGAAGATTTACTCAAATTCAAAACCAGTTTATACTAGTACCTTTAATGATTGCATATGTGCATATGTGGCAATCTGTTGTGCAAAATGTCCTTTCCACGGCTTCATAAATATTGGAAATGAAAATATACAGACAACACTTCATGTATAGTAAGTAAATAATATATATTTGTTGTTGTTGACACTGATGTTTTTGTTTGGTCCTTAAGTAACTACTTGAATTTTACCAATTTTTAAAATCTTTATGTGCCTAAGTTTCTTGATCTCAAAAATTAGGCTATAGAGGCCCCTGTTATTAACGAAAGCCATTGTAGTGAGAATAAATCATAGTAGCACATATAAAGTCACATGAACACATAATACACAAATATGAAGTAGTAATATCATAAAATGATTAATAATACAGAAGCTATAACACTTGGTTATCAAATGTCGGGAAACATTTTCGCATATGACAAATATGTATTATTATAATAGAAGAGTTTGTAAAAGTAGTTAGCAAATAATTGCTTCAAATATCACTCTTATCTTGGAACTATCTGTTCTCCTCAATCTTATTCTAAAAATATTCACTTGGTAGCTCTAAATGAGTAGAGTTAAATTCAGTATGTTTTCAGTGCTAAGTATTCCACTCAAGGTGCACAAAAGCACTTCTTATCTAAGTCTAGCAAGAGCAACTGATCATTTTCAGTGATTGAGGGGGGGCACAAAGTGTTACTCTAGTTGGAGAACTTTTGCCTAGGTCAGATGCCATATAGGTATACTATGACATTTGAAAATGTAGCAATTTGTTTTTTATTCACACAACTCTTTCTTTTCTTATATTGAAGTGTTATATTCATTTCCATAAAGAGGCAACAGGTAAATGAACTATAACAAATAATGTTTATTTCTGGAATGAACCCCCTCAAGTCCCAGAGAATGGTCTGGGCTTAGAGAAATCATTGATATTCTTAACATCTCTAGTCTCTCCACTGAACAAAGAAGCAGAAAGCATAATGGCTTTTGTAAACAACAATTATGATTTTAATATTAAATTGCTTTATTGAAGTGGTTTGAGTTCTTTGCAGAGATGACACAGATTTTGATTAAATAAATCCATAGAGACAAATGTAGTTCTAAAAAATATTAATGAAGGACCTGTAAAAGGACCAATTTTATGTTCCTCAAATGACAAGCTTAGATGGGATAGTTAATGTTTTTTAATTGATCAGTGACTAGAACCCTGAGGCATACATCCAATTAAGATTTATATAGATGTATGCATAGAAATAAAATAAATTTACCCTATATTTTATCAGAATGAGAAATCCTCCTTGAATTTTAAAGTTTGAATGTACAGAAATGAGTATCTTTACATTTCCCAATTATGAGCTGCTTAAAATAATTTTGCAATAATAACATTGCTTGTCACATATTCAAAATATGAGTATATCTAATTATATATAGTTCAGTTATAATTAAAAATATTCTACTAAAAATTCATTGTGAAGGTTATATTATACCCAAATTACTCTCCTTTTAAATGACTTTCTCTGACTTTTTAAAGTGTTTTCTCTTGACAATTGAATTATCTTCTTTTTTCCCTCAGGTATAAATATAACATCATTTATTGTTAAGGAAGTAACTTAATATATATAGAGAGAGGAAGGAACTTTCAGCTCAAAGTTGAAATACCTGCCCTAATTCAGTCAGCTAGTAAATACATAAACCACTACCAGGTATTCAAACTCCCAGTTTTCTATTCTCTTCTCTGCCACATGTTGCCATATATAGAACAAGCCTAGAAATAATTTACATCATCCTTCCCTCAATACATGAATCTAGATTACAGGAGCTTGAAAAGGAGAACAATTCTTCTCTAATGAATCAGAGATTTGACACACTATCTCTCAGTTCATTTTTAGATAGTTCAAAATAGTTAATTTCTTTCTAATGTTAAGCTGTTGTCTATGTACAACTTCCATGCATTACTTGTGTATCTATAATCTAGTACAAAATAGAACACATAATTCCTTTTTCAAAAAGAAAAGTTGGCTCTTATAACACTCCCAGGCCCCAGAGCTTGACATGTTCTCTCTTTTCAGGTCAAAACAGTTCCATCATTATCTTTATACTTTAGATACAGTGGACCCTCAAGGAAAACCTGTTGAAATGACTCTAAATGATTCGAGTTATTAACAGAATTTTCGCCATGACTGCTTAACTAAAATTTTTAAATTTCTACCTGAAATTTTGCACCTGAAACAGTAACTAAAACAACAACAAACGTGATTCTGACACACTTTAATAAAAATATAGGAGGATATTTCATTCGCTCTTCTTGGCTTTATTGTAAGTTATATAAATATTCTTGCCTGATACCTTTGTGATCATTACTGTAGATTTGTCAAATGACTGGCTGTTCTTACAGAGGTGGTCTTTTAAGAGAGGATCTAGCTATGAAGTGATTAAAGGATATGTCTCCCTTAAATTCATTAGCTATGTTGTATCCAATACCTCTTAATGTTTATTCCATTATAAACACTCTATAGGTGAAGACCAGTAGAGAAGGCATGTCTCACAGAATTTGTTGGTCTCTATCTTGCTTCTGTCTATCCAGTTTATTATCTTCCATTTCAACAAATATTAGAACCAAGACAGCCTGCTTGTGTCAAGTCTCTTCTTCCATTCATTCTCCATGTTGATGATAGATTTGTTTTTCAAATATATATCTTAAAAAATAAACAGAATTCAGAGAATTGACCAGATTATGTAGTACACTGAATATCAAATCAAGAATAAGAGAAATCATATAGATAATGGAAAGTCATTAAAAGTTTTAGAATAGGAAAAAATGATAAAAATTTTGATTATGGAGATCATTCTTCTAGTGCCTGAAAGAAAAAAAATCACACAGGAATTCAACTGGAAGTAAATCAAGAGAAACTTCTCACTTTGTTCTTTGCTCTATTACTGACAGACTAGGGCAAACAATATGAAAATTTTAATTTTCTACTCACTAGTCTATGAAACAAGTGTGGTTCTACTATTTTCCAGAACAAATATATGGATTTATGTATTGTTTCATAGTAAAAGTTGTAATACCTTCAAAGAAAAGTAGAATCACAAAAATTATGGTGAGGGTACTATGAACATAAATTATTAATATCATTATATTAATATGAATAGACACAGGTGGTGGTTTCAACATTATAGCTTCTCAAATACTCTTTTAGAATTAAAAATAATGAAAATGTAAAAATGATGTCCATATTAGTGCTTTGATTAAGATATGTGATGTTTAATAGGCATAACCTATTGCTTTGTGATGGTGATGGGCAGAAGGGAAGTTACAAAGTCTGTATGGGAATATAATAGATAGAAAATAACCAAGATAATGAAACATCAGATGTACAGCTTTTATAATTGCCATTCAATTATTAATCCTATCAGTTTAATTTAAAGAAATACACAACGCAGTCACAAAACCAATTTATGGTTGCCATGGTAAATTCAAATACATAAAGAAAGCCAGCTCTGAATCACTATCTCAAACATTCAATTATTAAGTTAATCAGCTTCGGTTAAAAGACCAACTACTGTACTACACAGACAATTAATAGCTACCACAAAATAGCCAACTGTTTTGTACACTTTCCTACTAGCTTGCGTCAGCAAATACTTTGAGAGTATTATCTGCCTACTATAATCTGCCAGAGTCACCACCAGTAGGATAGTGAAATATTTGATTCATAATATCAATAAAAATAAAAGTTACAAAGTATTAACCTATTATATTTTAAATGTATTTTATAAGTAGGAATAAAGCATTTGACAAATGATGAACATTCTTTTAACTTTCTCAGTCATGGTGACTACTATTATTTTTAAACAAACTCATTACTAAAGGTAAGCCCTAGATCAGTATAAAAATAAACTTTCATCAAAATATATACATGTATTGATTTGTTTAAAAATGGCAATGTCAATATGACCCAGAGCTCTCTCCACACTCCAGTGTGTGTGTGTTATACTCAAGGAATGGAAGAGGCAGGGCTAACACTGAGCATCGTTAAAATATTAGTATCTTCTAAGTCAAGGGATTTCATCTGTTTTAATCACTGTTATCTCCAGTGATACCCAGAGTAGATTTGTACAAGGTTAATAACTAGACTATATGAGGAACTCAAACAACTAAATAGCAAAAAACCCAACAATCTAATTAAAGAATGCAAAAAAAGATCGAATAGGCATTTCTCCAAAGAAGACATACAAATGGCTGACATGTATATGAAAAAATGTTCAAGATCACTAGTCATCAGTGAAATGCAAGTCAAAACCACAATGAGATATCCTCTCACCCTAGTTAAATTAACTTTTATCAAAAGCAAATAATAATGGATACTTGTGAGGATGCAGAGAAACAGGGACCTTCCTATGGTGTCGGGGGGGATGTAAATTAGTACAGCCACTATGGAAAAGAATATGGAGGTTCCTCAAAAAACTAAAAATAGAACTACCATATGCTCTAGCAATCCTACTGCTGGGTATATACCCAAATAAAAGGTAATCAATACATTGAAGAGATATCTATATTTCCATGGTAAATTTGCTGCGGCACTATTCACAATAACCAAGATATGAAATCAACTTAAGTGTCCATCAGTTAAAGAATGGATAAAGAAAATGTGATGCATATACACAGTGGAATATTATTGGGCTATGAGAAGAATAAAATTCTGTCATTTACAGCAATATGCATGGAACCTGAGGATATAATTTTTTTTTTTTTTTTTGAGACGGTGTCTCACTCTTGCTCAGGCTGATCTCGAACTCCTGAGCTCAAACGATCCACTCACCTTGGCCTCCCAGAGTGCTAGGATTACAGGCATGAGCCACCATGCCCGGCTCTGAGGATATAATTTAAGTGAAATAAGTCAGGCACAAAAAGATAAATACCATATGTTCTCATATGTGGGAGCTAAAAAAATTGATCTCATGGAGATAAAGAGTAGAATTATGGTCATCAGAAGCTGGTGAGTGTACTGAGGAGGGTGGGATAAAGAGGGGTTGGTTAATGGGTACAAAAATACCCATTTTAGATAGAAGGAATAAGATGTAGAGTTCAGTAGCACAATAAGGCAACTATAGTTATTGTTGTATATTTTAAAATATCTAGAGTATTTGGAATGTTCCCAACACAAAGAAGTGATAAATGTTTGAAGTGATGGGTGTCCCAATTGCCATGATTAGATCATTACACATTGTATGATTATATCAAAATATCCGATGCACTCAATAAAAATATACAACTATTATGTATGTATCCCTAGAATTTTTTTTAAAAAGGAGGTGGTATGGTAGCTCATGCCTGTAACCCCAGCAACTGAGCAGGCAGAGACAAGAGGATCACTTGAGGCCAGGAGTCCCAGACCAGCTTGGGTTATATGGAAAGACCCAATTTCTAAAATAAATAAACAAATAAATAAAAATAGCTGGTTACTATAGCCTTGTAGTATAGTTTGAATTCTGGAATGTGATGTCTTCCGATTTGTTCTTTTTACTTAAGATTGTTTTGACTATTTGGGTTCTTCTCTGGTTCCAAATGAAGCATAGAATTATTTTTTTCTAGATCTGTGAAGTATGATGTTAGTATTTTGATAGGGATTGCATTGAATCTAATCTATAAATCACTTTGGGTACTATGGATATTTTAACAACGTTGGTTCTACTGATCCATGAGCATGATATGTTTTTCCACTTGTTTCTGTCCTTGTTTCTGACAAGGTATTAATAACTAGAATATATAAGGAGCTCCAACATCTCAATAAGAAAAAAATCCAATAATCTAATTTTAAAATGGGCAAAGTATTTCAATAGACATGTATCAAAAGAAGACATACAAATGGCAAAAAGATATATGAAAAAATTCTCAATATCATTAGTCATAGAGAAGTGCAAATGAAAACTATAATGAGATATCATCTCATCCTGGTTAAAATCACTTTCATCAAAAAGGCAATAATGAATGCTGGAAAGTATGTGTAGAAAGGGAAACCCTCGTACACTGTTGGTCGGGATGTAAATTAGAGCAACCACTATGAGAACTGTATGGAGGAGGTTCCTCGAAAAACTAAAAATAGAGCTACCATATGACCTAGCAATCTGACTGCTGAGTATATATCCAAAAGAGGGGAATCCTGTATATAGAAAATTTATCTTCACTGCTACGTTTATTGAATCACTATTTGCAATAGCCAAGATGTGGAATCAACCTAAGTATTCATCAGCAGATGAATGGATAAAGAAATTGTGGTAAATATACAAAATGGAATATTATATAGCCACAAAAACTGAAATCTTGTCATTTGCAGCAACTTGTATGGAACTGGAGAACATTGTGTTAAGTGAAATCAGCCAAGCGCAGAAAGAGAAATCTCACATGTTCTCATACATATGTGGACACTGAATATTAAAAACAATTGATGTCATGGAGATAGACAGTTGAATAATGGTTACCAGAGGCTAGAAAAGGTAGTGAGGTGGGGTGGATAAAGAAGGATACAATAATAGGTGCAAAAATATAGTTAGATAGTTGGGTAGAATGAACAATCTATGATAGCACAACAAAGTGACTATAATCAGCAATAAGTTAAAGTATACTTTAAAATAACTAAAAGAGTGGAATTGGAATGTTCCTAACACACAAAAAATGATAAATGTCTGAGATAATGGATAGACTGATTACCCTGATTTGATTAATTCATACCATATGCCCATATCAAAATATCACATGTACCCCATAAAGATATACTATAATATTATGTACCCATAATAATTAAAATTTTTCTTATAATTGATTAACTATGGGTTTTGCTATAATTTCTAAAAAATTTGAAAACTGTCAATTTATTCACTCATTAATTTAATAAGTATAGAGCACCTCTTCTTGGCCATCATAAGCTTGGTGCTGCATGTTCAAGAGAAATAAGATCTCATGGTCTAGTTGCAGAAAGCAGGTGATTAAATGGTATGTTTGGCATAATAGGATCCTGATCAGAAATAGTTGTGGCCCAAGAAAGGAGAGTATGAAAGATGAGTGGTGAGGGCCTGTAAGAGTTGAGGTTGTAAAGGTAGCTAAGGAGAGATTATTAAAAAATGGTAATTATTTTGATAATTTTCCATGGGCAACAGGTTATAGAAAATGACCTGACGACTAGCTTGAGGAATGAAAAGATTGCTGTGATAACAGTGTGGATGATAAGTGCAAGGAAAAAAATACTAGAAGTAATTTGACAAATTAGAAGCGTATTTTGGTAGATAAGTCAAAAATGATGGAAGCTTAACTTAAATAGAAGCTGTGAAAATGCAGGAAAAAGATTACCATGGTAGATGATGAGCTGATATAAACAACAGTACTTGGTCCTCGTGGGAGGTCGGTGACAAAGAGGAATATATAGAATAACTTGGGAGACTGGATAAATAACAACAGCATTCACTAAGAAGAGGATAAGAGAAGAGAGATTAAGTTTGGAGGAGAAAAATGATTTCTACTTTTGGACACTAGATTTAGTTTGTTAAATCAGAAGTAAATATTTCTAAGAGGTAGTTAAATATATAACTCTAATAGTTAAAAAAGGCTTGGGCTAGAAATAAATTTATAAATCATAAGCATAAGTCATAACCAAAGCTATGGGAGGAATGAGGTTATACTGGAAGCGTGATGAAATGCCATCTATTTTTTGTTTGTTTTTGTTAAAAAAAAAGTCAGGAAAAATCAGGCAGAGATCAGATTTTACGAAAGTTACATGCCACAAATAGCAGGACTGCTCAGGCAAATAACTAGAAAATCTGTATGAATAGTAAATGGTTAGGAGATGCAGAGAAACTATTAAGAATATTTGTTCAGAAACTGGTGTGCAGTTGCCTTGTCTGTTCCTTCATATTTTCTTCTTACTACAACAAAGTTTTTAAGGGAACTAACCTGAAAATTTCAAGGGAAATTCCCTTACCCTGGCTTCAAATTCGAAATGGATTTAAAAGGTCAATATGTTTTAAAAGATTATTGAATTAATTTAAAAATATTTGCTTAAAATGCAATTCTCCATATACTATGCAGAGTACATGAGTTAGAATTTGTCTAGCTGCAATGAATAGAAAACCAAAATCCAAGCAGCTTAAACAATAAAGAAATGTATTGACTGAACATTACCAAAATACCAGTAATAGGAAGGCTTATCAGTGGTTTAGTGATGGCATCGAGGAGCATGCTTTCCGTCTATGTGATCTGGCTTTGGCTTCTTCCTGAAACATGTTCCCCAAATGATTCCTTGTTTTGGTAAAATGGCTGCCAGTAGCCAATGAAGTAACATGCCTCCATGCTCACATTAGAGGTGTGAAAAGAAGGGTTTTCTGAACCTCTATTTTTTAAAATTATTTTTATTTTTTATACTGTGTAGATTGTTCTTGTATTCTTTTTTATTTCAAAATATTATAGGGATACAAATGTTTTTGTTACATGTATACCTTGTATAATGCTTAAGTCTGAGCTTTTAGTGTGCCGGCCACTCGCATAGTGTTCATTGTACCTGAATGGTGAGTTTTTACCCTTCACCCCCTTCCCATTCTCACCTCATCTTGGTTTCTAATGTCCTTTACATCTCTTTGTGCCTGTGTGTGCCCATCGTTCAGCTCCCAAATATCACTCTCAGAACCCTCCAACAAACCTCCTTTCATGACCATTGGTCAGTGTTAGATTACTTGGTGGGAATTACTCTTAGACAGACTATACCCACTCTTAGAGTTGAGGGGTAAAATCAGCTTTCCTCAGCCAGTGTCCACTTTAATTCTAAATAACCACAACACTAACAGACTTAGAGTATGATACGGTTTGGATGTTTGGCCTCTCCAAATCTCATGTTGAAATTTGATCCCTACTGTTGGAGATGGGGTCTGGTGGGAGGTGTTTGGGTCATGGGGCAGATCCTTTGTAAGTGGCTTGGTGCCCTCCCTGCTATAATGAGTGAATTCTTTGTTTATTATTCCATAGGAGAGCGGGTTGTTTAAATGCGACTGGTACCACCTCCTCCCTGTCTTGCTCCTGCTTTCTCCATGTGACACGCTTGCTCCATCTTCACCTTCCACCTTGGTTGGAAGTTCCCTGAAGCCCTCACCAGAAAGAGATGCTGACATGATGCTTCTTGTATATCATGCAGAACCGTAAGCCAAATAAACCTCCTTTCTTTATGAATCACCCAATCTCAGGTATTCCCTTATTGCAACCCAAAATGGGTTTACACACAGTGATTTATTAAGAAAGGCACTTTATAGGAATTATCATATCTAATGGTCATAACAGATTTGTTTAGGTGACCTGATTTTATTATCCATTTTGCAATTGAGGAGGTGGAAGTTTCTAGAAATTGTGTAATTTACTTGTAGTCCAACAAATGCAGGACATGATTTCAGCTTTGTCTGTTCCCAAGTTATTAATCATGACATTTTATTCAATCTCAAGGAAAATGTCTTTCTCTTTCTGCCTCATTTCCCTTTTGGTGATAAAGATATTGTTTTTTTCCAAACAATTGCCCAAAGCCTGCTTGGTAACCTCAAATCTCCAGGTGTCTGATGAGCATCACTCATATAAGAAATCTCCTCTTTTTCATTGTGACCTCCTTCCATCTCTGAGGTTCAGGAGAATATTATGAAGTCACCTGCTGCAACAAAACAATGTGGATTCCTGCAATCTCCGGCCCAGAAACAGGACATATGCTGAGAAGCCGGCACAAAAATAATTCTCTCAAAGCTCATGTCTTATAAGGTCCTCAGAAAGAGATATAAGGCTGAAACTTTCTCCTGGAAGTTCATTTGCATCATCAATTAGAACCAGGAAGGTGGGTCAGAATTTAAACTTAAAGTGTTTTATGAAAGCAAGTCTTCTAGTTTACCAAAGCTACTTGGGAAGTCTAATCTTTTAAAGGTCATGAAAAGCAGCAAAATCTTATAGTTTTTTCCACTGGTTATACGTTAGAAAATGTGAATAAAATTTCTTTTATATCTGACCTAAAAAATGTGGATGTAGAGTTTCTTTGTGAAATGTGTTTCTTCATTATAAAACTTTTATGCTAGATGAAAGGGACCTAGCAAAGAAATGACCAATGCTGAGTGTCAAAGCCTTCATTTGACAACACTTGCTATATTCTAATTTAATAAATGGTTAATATCTTTCTTTATATTACTTGATCAAAAGTCCATGTATCAAAAAGTCTTATTTTTGATTATAATTTTAAGTGGGGTTATTGGATAATTTAGGAAGTAATGCTAGAAACATTTCAATCACTAAGCATATACACAATTCCTAAATGGGAAGGAAGTACAGCAGATCATAAACCAATGTTAGAGAAGAAGATAATTAATTTTAATTTTTTCTCTCTAGAAAAAATATATTTAAATACAATTTATTTTCCAATGGAAACTACATTCATTCATTTACTTTAGAAACATATTTAGTGCATGCAAGGAGCTGTACATAGATTAAGGCTGTGGTCCCCAACCTTTTTGGCACCAGGGACTGGTTTCATGGAAGACAATTTTTCCATGGAGAGCATGGGGGGTGGGTTCAGGATGATTCAAGTGCATTACATTTATTGTACAGTCAAACTTCTCTGCTAATGATAATCTGTATTTGCAGCCACTCTCTGGTGCTAGCATTAATTCCTCAGCTCCACCTCAGATCATCAGGCATTAGATTCTCATAAGGAGTGTGCAACCTAGATCCCTCATATGTGCAGTTTACAGTAGGGTTCAAGCTCCTATGAGAATCTAATGTCACTGCTGATCTGATAGGAGGTGGAGCTTATGTGATGATGTGAGTGATCGGGAACAGCTGTAAATACAGATGCAGCTTTGCTCGCTGGCCCACCACTCACCTCCTGCTGTGTGACTTGGTTCCTAACAGGCCGCAAACTGGTACCGGTCTGTGGCCTAGGGGTTGGGGACTGCAGGATCAAGATGTAAATTGCCATAAAATGGCTTACAGTAGAATAGAGAACTAAAGTTTATAGTTGAATGAGTAAAATATATTGTAAAAAGTTTAAAGTATTATATAAAATGTGTCATCAAAAGCAATAGTATTGTCAAGGGAAACACATTACATTCAATTGAATAGCTGGGAGAGATTTGATGGGAGGTAGACTTTGAGCTGAATTTAATGTTAGATTGAATTTGGACATGCAGAAAAGAAGCCTTGCAGAGAGTAGTAACAGTATCATGATCAAAATAGGAAAGCAAGGAGCATGAATAACTAAAGCTAGTAGATCAGTTTGGCTGGAGAAGGATTTCGTAGGTTAGTGCCTGGGCCCTTGCTCAATTTTTGAGGGAGGGATTTGAGCTCAACTAAAATTAAAATTTTTCCCATTTGTGGCTCAAGGGGTTGTAAATATGCCCCAGTTTAAAATGTTTCCCTCCCTCAGACACGAGGACAAAACCAACCTAGATATTTGGTCTGAAGTGTAAATGGGGTCACAAGAACAACTGTGAGGCTTAGGTGGAACACTTGCTATGGAAACTGGGCCCAGTTTTGCTGGGAAATGGGGGGCGAGGGGGTTGGGGTTGGGGGAGAAGGATGATGGGAGGAGGTCTGGTCATGGTGTTTCTGAAAGTCTGCTTTCCTGTGGTGGATTCTATTAATATTTGTTCTCTCTAGCTAGTGTTTTGTTAGAAATGTTGGATTGGAAAATAAAGACCATTTGTGGGAAAAAAAAGGGCTTCATCAAGGAATCTTGATGTCATAAGAAAGAATTGGTACTACTTAAGGAGGAATTAGTAAATCATTAAAGTTTTGAGAAAATGGGAAGAACATCATATTTCTGAAAAGGTAAGGGTTTTTATTTAATGGCCTTTAATTCTGAGTAACTAAGTACAGGCCTACAAAACCCAGATGCTTAATAAGAGTTTCTATGTTTAATTGTTAGACATCTCTTATCAGTGGACAGGATGAAGTAAATGGAGAAACACTAGTGAGTGAAGAAGCAATTCAGAAGAGGTTGCATTAGATCAGTTGTGAACGTAGTTGGGCCTGGACTAGGGTGGTAACATTGGCGATAGAGAGAGGCTATGACTAGTAAATATGTCAAAAGTAGAACTAACAGAATTTGAAAACCGTTAGGCTATTAGAGTCAAGGAAGAGGTCAAAGACGATGCCTAGTTTTGATCCTGTAGCTTGTGAGTTTAATGCTGTAATGAACATAAATATAATACATAAGAAAGGCAAAGGAATATTTTGAAGAAAGATTAAATGCTGTTTTAAAAATATAGTTAAGGTATCAGAGATATATTACATTTAGATGTTCAATAATAAGTAGTCGGAGAAATAAATACATTTTCCTATCCCTTCGTCAATTTACATGGATAGATAAATAATAATAATTTATGTTTTGGAATAATTATCTGTTCTTTTGGTTTTGGGGTTGTCTCTTTTAAATTATAGGTATAATATATGCTTGTTGTAAAGTTTTTAAAAGGTATAGAATAAATAGTAAAAAGTAAATAGTAACTTCTATGAATATTTTATATGTATATTTTGTGAGATTTTATATGCAATATAAATATATACATATATTCATATTAGACTTTATTCTTTACATTTCACAATATATTATAGTAAATTTATAATATCAGTACATGTGCATCTGTCTTGTTTTTAATAGCTTTATATACTATTTCATAATAAAGGAATGCAATGATTATTTTTACCATGTACTACTGATGGGCATGTAAATAGTTTATAAATTTTTTTCATATTTAGCACTGATACATTGCACATTATTGTACAAATATATTTGTGTACAAGTGTGAATAATTTTATAAGATATGTTTCCTTTAGCCAAAGTATAGCCATTTCATTTCATTTTTAATTTTACCTGTTCAATTTTAATGTAACAAGCATAGCTCATCTTCAATAAAGTTACGCAAAAGTCTGAAAAAACAGGTATTGACAAAACTTTAGAATTCCATTTAGGGTGTGTCTGTTGGTGACAAATTCTTTCAATTTTATTTGTATGGAAATATCTTTAATTTACTTTCATTTTTGAAAGACACTTTTGCTGTGTATACTATTCTAAACTGTAATTTATTTCCTTTCATAGGTTTGAAAATACCATTCCATTACTTTCTTGCTCCCATTGTTTCTATGGAGAAGTCATCTGTCAGTCTAATTATGGCTCCCTAATTTTCTTTTTATTGGTGGCTAATTTTATGGTGATTCTCCTTGTTTTTGTTTTTAGCACTTTTATAAAGAAGTGAGTAAATAAAGTTTCCTTTTTATTTATCTTGTTTGAGTTTCATAGGCCTTCTTGAATCTGAGGCTTGGTGTTTTTCATCAGTTTTGAACAGTTCTGCCATATTTTCCTCAAATATTGCTTTTTCACATTCTTTCTCCTTTCCTTCTGTGACTCCATGCATGTTAAAGATTTTCAGAGTATTCTGTATATATCTTATCCTCTCTACTATATTTTTAATCTTTTCATATCTCCATACTTTAGTAGTTATTTTCTTCTGATTTCTTTCCCAGTTCATTAATTCTTTCTTTAATGTTAACTACTCTGCTGGGTTTCTTTTGTAAATATCAAAACAATAAGGGGGTACAAATATTTTTGATACATGGATACCTTATAAAATGCTTAGGTTGGGGCTTTTAGTGTGCTCATCACCAGAATAGTGTTCATTATACCTGATAGATAAGATTTTACTCCTCACCCTCACCCCTTCCCCTTCTTGTATTCCAATGTCCTTTACATCTCTTTGTGCCATATGTGCCCATCATTTAGCTCCCAATTATTAGAGAATACACATGATGTTTGTTTTTCCATTCCTGAGACATTTTACTTAGGATAATGGTCTCCACTTGTATCCAAGTTGCTGCAAAAGACAATATTTCATTCCTTTTTATAGTTGAGTAATATTCCATGACATATACATATATACACACACTATATTTACTTCATTTACTCCTGAATTAATGGAAACTTATGTTGATTCCACATCTTTGCAATTGTGAATTTGCTGCAATAAACATTCATATGCAGGTGTCTTTTTGGTAAAATGACTTCTTTTCTTTTGGTTGGATACCTAGTAGTGGGATTTCTGGGTCAAATAATAAGTCTATGCTTATTTCTTTGAGGAATCTTCATACTGTTTTCAATAGAGGTTGGCAACACCACCAACAGTGTGTAAGTGTTCCTTTCTCTCTGCATCCACACCAGCATCTATTGTTTTTTGACTTTTTAATAATGGTCATTCTGATAGGGGTAATGTGGTATCTCATTGTGGTTTTAATTTACATTTCCCTGATGATTAGTGATGTTGAGAATTTTTTTTCATATATTTGTTGATAATTTGTCTATCTTCTTTTGAAAATTTTCTGTTCATGTTTTTTGCCCATTTTTAATAGAATTTTGTGGTATTTTTCCTGCTGATTCAAGTTCTTTGTTGATTCTGGATATTAGCCCTTTATTGGATGTATAATTTGTGAATATTTTCTCCCATTCTGTAGGTTATCTACTAACTCTGTTGATTTATTTTGCTGTCCAAAAGCATTTTAATTTAAGTCCCATTTATTTATTTTTGTTGTTGCTTTATCTGCCTTTGGGGTCTTAATCATAAATTCTTTGCCTAGGCTGATGTCTATAACAGCTTTTTCTATGTTTTTTTCTGGAATTTTTATGGTTCGTGACTCACATTTAAGTCCTTTATCCATGTTGAATTAATTTTTGTATATGGTGAGAGTTAGGGGTCCTGTTTTATTCTTCTGCATGTGGCTATCCAGTTTTCCAGCACCATTTATTAAATAAGGCTTTGTTTCCCCAGTGTATGTTGTTTTCTCCTTGTCTGTTTGTCAAAGATCAGTTGGTTGTAGGTGGATGATTTTATTTGTGAGTTCTCTGTTCTGCTCCTATGGTCAATATCTCTACTTGTATGCCAGTACTGTTTTTTTGGTTGCTATATCCTTATAGTATAATTTGAAGTCAAGTAATGTGATGCCTCCAGATTTTTTCTCTTTGCTTAACATAGCTTCGGCTATTCAGCCTCCTTTTTTGCTCCAAATGAAGCATAGAATTATTTTTTCTAGATCTATAAAGTATGATTTTGTTATTTTGATGGGGATTGCATTGAATCTGTAGATCATTTGGGGCAATATGGACATTTAAATGATGTTGATTCTACCAATCCATGAGCATAGGATGTTTTTTCATTTGTTTGTGTCATCTCTGATTTCAAATTTGATAGGTATTGCCAAATTGTCTTTCAAACAGGAAGTATCAACATAAATTTTTTTTACAGATATGCAAGCAAATATATAAGTCAATCCAACCACAACTTCTTTGTTCATTGTTATTTTGACAAGAATGATTAAAGTATTCAAGCATGACTTTATTTTAAATATTATAAATAGTATTTCTTGAGTGAAATATGAAGCAATGAACAAGCATTTTCTGCACTGCAAATATGCCAGACTATTTTTTCCCTCAGTCTCCATCCCTTGATTCCACTAAAATATCAATGTTTATTGAAAGATTTGGGTTGATTGCAGTTGAAGTGTGTAGTACAGTTGTGATAACTCTAATAGAAACAATAAACTCACATGGGTCCACAGGACAGTCCAATAATAATAATAAGATGTGAAGTTGGCTATATTTTATATAAGTGAGATTCTAAACAGGAGCTAACATATACCTGATATAGCAGGAACATTCAAACTTAATTTAATATTAATATTATAGTAAGTTTCATATTAATATTCCAAAGTCAATATTATTTAAGGTATATTTTTAAAATACACAAATAAAACATATCTGTGGGCCGATTCTACCAGCATGATGTGAGTTTTGACTCAATTCCTAATGGTGATTTTTGAGGCCCAAATTGGGTCTGACTGGATGATTCACACCACAGTGCATTACCTCTGCTTTGGAAGACCCTTGGCCACTAGAGAGGAGGGAGGCTCTAGAGAACTTCCATGTCTACAAAAGGGATCTCTGAAAATCCAGTACTCTCTCTACATATCTTATATTTAGAGGACAGTTTTCATTTAAAAATGTAAAGATATTACTCTATTTAAATTGTATAATCCATCTGTGGTAAATTTTGTGAGTATCAAAATTTTATAGATCAGAAATTGAAGAGGTCTAGAAAAGTAATTTGCTCATGTCTATATGTAAGTCAATGTCAGAATAAGCCTCTAACTTAACTGAGGATCTAGTGCTCTTTCTAAGATACCACAATTATTCCTGTGAATGCCTGAACTGATTTCTAGAGTGAAATTCTCTGGAGAAATCCTAGACTATATCTCAAGCTTCACTGTGTTCCATGTCTGGGCATCAGGAAATTAAAAGCCTAAGTGGTCAGGCCCTGTCACCATGGGGGCACTTATGACTGACAAATAACCTTTCAGGGTAATTCATTGCTTCAATGTGGGCACTGGAGTGTTATGCAGTGTTATCAGCTGGGAAAAATTAACTACAGATAGTAAGAACTCAACCTGTAAAATGTGTATTCCTGTGAAAAGTGAAAAATAACAAGCAAGTTACTAGGAATACAAAAGTGACAAATGTACATCTGAGAATGTCACAGTTCTTTGAAAGAGAAGTTATGGAACTTTGTAGAAGATACTTAAAATTAGTATTTTTCATGGGTAATAAAAATCAAATAAATTTTAGCCTGCTCAATAAAGAAACAAAAACTTTTAAAATTAGATTGTAGAAAATAATTATTTCAATAACTTTAAACAGATTTCTAACCTTTTATTTACATAATCTCAACAACTGTGCCACTTCTGTTAATTCCAGGTTTACAAATAATTTTAAAACCATTGACCCCTAACATCTACAAAATCAGCATTGTTTCTGATTGCATGCACTCAGGTCACCCTTATCCTTCTAACCACCATCCATATGTCCTTCCTGTCTTTGAACATCACTGATATAAGAAGAAGCAGTAAATACCTGAAAGGAATTAGAAAAGTAGAATCAAAATTAATTTCAAGCCAGGTGCAGTGGTATGTATCTGTAGTCCCAGCCACCTGGGGGGCTGAGGCAAAAAGATTACGAGCCCAGGGATCTCTCTGGGGTCTCTTTTATAAGGTACTAATTCCATTCATGAAGGATCTACCCTCATGATCTAATTAGTCCCCAAAAGCCCCACATCTAAACATCATAAAATTAGGGATTAGGTTTCAGCATATGAATTTCAGCATGGGATGGACAGAAACATCATTCTATAGCAATCCATATCGTCACCAAATTTTAGTATACTCAATCATTTTAGTTTTCACCATGCTAGTGAGTTTGCAGTGATATTATATTGTTTGTATTTCTTTAATAACAAATAATATTGAGCATCTTTCTGTGTTTATATTTGCCATCCAAATGTCTTCTTTTTATTTTTATTTTTTATTATTATTTTAATTCAAGATAATATGGAGGTACAAACATTTTGGTTACATGAAATTTATTTGCCTTGCCCAAGCCAAGGCTACAAGTGTGTCCTTCCCCCATACAGTGCGCCCTGTCTCCATTAGCTGTGACTTTACCCCTCTGCCCCCCCCATCCCTACCTGGTCAGCACTCAGTGAATATTAGTAGCATATGGGCACCTTAGTGTTGATCAGTTAGTACCAATTTGATGGCGAGTTCATGTGGTACGTGTTTTTCCATCCTTGTGATACCTCACTTCAAAGTATGGGCTTCATCTCTATCCAGCATAATATAAGAGGTGCTAGATCACCATTGATTTCTGTAGTTGAGTAGTATTCCAAATGTCTTCTTAAATGAAATGATATTTCTGTTCAAATCTCATGTCTATTTTTCAACTGAGTCTTGACAGATGGCCTCTTCTTCTGGGCCCTGGACATTGGCTCCATCCTCTCTGCGTGAGGAGGTGGCCCACCACCCTATACCTGTGCCCTCTGGTCCTATGGTATAGTGAGAGCTCTGATGGCCTCTGAGCTACTTGTAGAGTTATCCCTTTCTGTCTTAAAGAATAACATGTTATAAGCAGTGCAGCTCTATCGGCCCATTCCATGCCTATAGAATCCCAGAAACCTCCTTCATTTCATCCAATTTCTGTCCCCTTCAGTCTGAGCTGATAGTATTTCTGCTTAGGTGGCTGATTGGATCCATGAGTCAGACACCTAATTTCTCTGGCAAAAGTTTGTTCCTTCACACCTCAGCCCTGCATCCAGAGCACACTATTTGGATGGGCTGAGAATTTTCCAAATTATCAATTTCTACCAAATAGCTCCTTTTTCAATATATCTGTTTTCCCTCGCATTTTACCAAACACAGCAAGGAGAAACCAGGCTGCATCTTCAACATTTTGCTAAGAAGTCTCCTCAGCTAAATATCTGGGTTCATGGCTTACAAGTTCCACTTTCCACCCAACAACACAAAATAATTGATTTGTTTTCCCCTTTATGTCAAGAATATATATTTTTCTATGTATTTAAATATATATGGACCATAAATGACATCATACTGTATATAAATTTTTCATTTCTTTTTCCTTTGGCAATAAATTATAAATATCATTCTCTTTTGATATGTATAAACCCACACATGCCAATAAATACATAATTATTTTTAGTGTTTACATGTTATTTTTATAATACTTGGTTTCACGCCCTGTCTCCATCCCTTAATACTTCTGTGATCTTATAGCAAGTTACTTAATTTCTCTGTACCCCAGTTTCCTTATTTGAAGAGGCTGATGCTAATAAAATACCTACCCCATGGGTTGGTTGTGCGAATTGAATTATGTCCCCTGTGAAGCAATTAGAATAATAACTAGTGGATGGTAAGCACTAAATAATTGTTAGCTGTTATTACTTGCAAGATTCCATGCCAGTTTGTATAGTTGTGGCCAGAGCCTGGGCATGAAAAAGTCCTGCTGGCATTGTTAGGAGTGAGGTATTCCTTCTGTATTATAGTCTCTCTGCTCTTGTTAAGTCCTCATTTATCCACCACTTTAGCCAGTCACTCAGGTGATCATAAAATTTAGCTCTGACAATGTGGAAAAGCAATCACATTCTGGATTACACGGTTGTCACTTTTCACTGTCCTAGCTCCTTCCCTCTTCATCCTCTGCCTGCCAAGGCCCACTCCACATGGCACCCTCTGAAACTGACAAGGTCTGACACATTGCCCGGAAACATCTCACTGTGAAGTAGCTTGCCACTTCCAGTGGCCCTGATATTCAATCCTGCAATATGACATCCTAAGATGTCTCCATCCTCAAAGCTGCAAGATTTTTCATTTAAGTTCAAAATAAAATTTTTAATTCATTTAATGTTTTTGTTGCTGCTTTGTGGTAGAGAAGGAGAAAATGAGGTTGACATGAAACTAAAGAATTTTAGAGTGGTAAAATTTGGAAGGTGGTAAACCATTGCTTTGGAGAGCAGAGTAGGATGAAAATTAAAATGAATAATAAATTAAAATTTATCAGTAAAAATTGGATTCATCATGAATTCATTAATGTGATTCATAAATTTTCAACTAAATAAGTTGTCAGTGAAGCAGAACTATATAGGTTGACCGATAATATAATAACCTAATCCACAATCAAAGTGTGACTTTCTTAAAACATCCTCAGTTCAAATTCTCTATTTAAGATTCAGTTGGGCAGGTATGGATTATAATTTGATATGGTTTAATCTTTAGTTTCCCATTGTATTTAAACACCATTGTAATCATGCAATTATACAATTACAATGGTGTTCAAATATGTGACATAAATTTGGATACAAGTGAAATTCAAGTAGTTTTCTATTCATTGTATTTACTGTGTTTATGCAAAGGACATGTTTTTTAAAAAGAAAATGAAATTTTGCTCTATTTTTGAAACCAGATGCAAGCCAATTTGAGATTAAAGATGCAGTGGGCTTTTTGGGTTTAGAGAGAATTTTTCCAGAGAAGTTTGCTTTTAAGAAGGTGGCTACATGAACGTGGCTCCCCTCGCCCCACAGCAGCAGTTAAAAATCCATTCGCAGGTTTTAAGCAAAGTTCACTTGATTGTAGGTCAGTACCCAGTGGATAAATCACAAAATTGCTTCAAATAATATACGTGATTTGCTTTCTCCCTGCTGAGGAGAAGCTCTGAACCGAGAGAGCATGAAGTAAGAATTGTTTCCTCACCCCTAAGGTTAATGCCCCTGTCACAGCTGAAGTCACTGTCAAGCAAACACAGAGAAGTAGCTTAAAATGCAACTGTTTTCATCAATCTGCCACAGGCTGCAAAAAATAAATGGTTGTGGTTCCCATCTTTGCCAGTGGCAGGGCATTTGTTAAAATACAAAGATAAGAGAAAAGAAAGGAATAAGAAATCCCTTGGCAAAGAGCGTGAATGAAATATACCACCAAAAGCGCAGAGCCTTTCAAAAGTAGTCTTTTGTAATTGCCGAGGCCTTTCAGGGTGGCTCAGTGTAATATCTTGGTGAATGTGTTAGGTGTAAATGTTCGCCTGTATAGTATTAGGCTGTTGACCCCCCGCTGCACGAATAATCTTTCTCAAGCACCATTTTCATCATGTCTTTCTTCCTCAAGGGCCCTTATGGCACAGCACCCTGGTGTCTACCATATTAAATCCAAACTCTTCAGCCTGGCTTGCCCAGTGGTCCTCCTCCAACTGATCTTTGCCTCTGTTGTACCAGCAAATAGGCCCTCTTCAGTTTCTTGAAATAGATTGGCTTGCTTTTCTCTGCCTAATTTTTTTTTCTAGAAACTAGCTTTAAGATTCTGCTTCTTATTTCCAGCCTTGAATGAACTCCTTATTCTCAAGGCTACACATTCCCACATACACTTCCATTTCAGGCCCATGATTTTATGGAATTTTCCAAGATGAACTTTGAAATTGGCTTCCCTCAGGAAGTCCTTCCTCACTAATCATAGTCCTACTCTATTAATTTTGATTCTGTGTCCCTCTATTCAATTCATACTTTGTTTGTCCTACATTGAAATATATATTTTGCACTGTGAATTTCTAGAGTCAAAATATAAGAATGCCATAATTTTCATGTTTATTTTTCCAGCGACTTGATAATCATTCTTTTATTTATTCAATAAATGTTTATTACTTAATTGCTATGTGTCAGGAACATTGCTAAATTCTGAGTCCAAATATGAGCGATAAACTGTTCCAATCTGAGGGAATACTTAAATTCTATTTGATTTCAATCTGTGCATGCAGAAGAGGGGCAGGTAAGGCTTACTGAAAGAAGCAGCCTCATCTTGACCAGTGTGTGATTAAACTCAGGATTTGCACAAGGAATTTCTCAGAAGGAAGAAACAAGACTGAGAATCTCATTAAGATAAAGTAATAAATTTTTTTTGTGTAGGAAGTTAGATTATAAATGTTGTTCTTATAAACCTTGACCTTAACTGCATGTTAGCACAGTTGTTTTTTTCCCTATCATGGGCAAGTTTGCTGAATGAAAGTTTAATTTAAAAATTTGAGTCCTCTAAATTTATGTCATGATAGGTATTGCATAATATCAAATTATTTAGAATTTACCTGGTGATCTCAGAAACTAAAATGTCGTGACCCTCCATGACCTGCTCCATGACCCCTTCTCATTATTCTCAACCTTTCAGCAACATCCTGGACTGTCACTCACTTCATCATGAAACTCTCTTTTGCACCAAGGCCCAGCATCTCTAGACATCTCTTACCTCGCTAACAACTTGATGTCTTTTTTTTCCCTATTATTTCTTGTGAATGTGAGGAATTTCCATGTTTCAATACTTACTCATTGCTTTTCTCTCTCTGTATTCTCATCCATTTGTGGTCTGTAAAGGACAGTACTTTTCCTTTTCCCAGCTCATCCTCAAGAAAGGAGAAACTGAATAATCCAACTATTGAGAATCTGAGGCACAGATGGTTGTCACATTTACTATGGGGTAAGGTCACCCAATGTGCAGCTTGCCCTTTTGCCATGTCCACTGCCAGTCTTCACGGGATGAGAAGCACTAAGCAGAGACCCAGACCTCCAGGGCAGGTGTCTATCCTTGCACATTTTCATCTCTACTTCCTCTGAGAATAGAAACAACATCCACTCTTCAGATCCGGCCATCTTGCTTCCCAGCACTCCTGTGACCTCTTATCTTATTCATTCTCTGGATAATGCTGATGTTGTAGCCAGAAGTCTAAGGCTAATTTATCTTCAGTTGGAAAAGACCTTTTCTTCTCTTTTGTCTTGTTTTGCATATTAGGCTGTCTAGGCCAGCTCAGGACTTAATTCCTAGACCATGTAATATATAATGTAATACAACAGTGGAGCTTCTATTATTATTATATTAGTGATGAATAAATTATTTTAATACAAGAAAAATCTTACATTGGAAAATTAAAGTTTCAAGGTATATGCTTTTTGGTCTGTATGGGTGGATAGACTTAATTTTATTAACATAGTTTACTTTTTTTTCTCTCCCTTATTTCTTTTGTCATCTGTAGTCTGTCTTCAAAAATAATTGTCTTAGTTTAGGTACAGAGCATAAATATGTGAAATTTTGGGCTTAAATGTTAGTGCTGATTATTTAAGTTGGTGGCCCCATTTTGAAAGCTGTATAGGTCAGGGTTCTTCAAAGAAACAGAACCAAATATAATGTGTGTGCATGTGTGTACTCACACATATATATAGAGATTTATATACATATATATGTATATGTAAATATATATATATGTAAAGAGAGAGAGAGAGTGAGAGAGAAAGAGAGAGATTTGGGTATTGGCTCATGTGATTATGGAGACTGGCAAATCCAAAATCTGCAGGGTGGGATGGCCAGGCTGAAGACCCAGGGAAGAGCCAATGTCATAGTTTAAGACCAAGTGTAGTGGCAGAATTTCTTCTTTTTCAGGGGAGATAAGCCTTTGTTCTATTCAGGCCTTCAGCTGATTGAATGAGATTGGCCTATATTATGGGGAACAATCTGCTTTATTCAAAGTTCACCAATTTATTTATTTTATTTTTTTGTTCATCACTGTTTTTTCTTACTTGAAATCATAAACTTAAAAAACAAATACTAGGTTATTATTTATATTTCTAAGGGATCCTTTACTTTGCAAAATAACTTACTTTGGCATACTTTTAAGCAACAAATTCTAGTGCTGAGTTTAAAATGAAACTTCACCAATTTAAATGTTAATCTCATCCAAAAAAAAAAAAAACCAGAAATATCCAAAACAATGTTTAACCAAATATCTGGGCACCATGGCTCAGCCAAGTTAACACATAAAATTAACTATAACCAAAGCCAAACGTTTTCTTCTTTTTCTTACTTTAAAACTCTTTAGAAGTTAAGGAAGAAACTGTGTTGAGGCTCATCTTTTGAATTCATGTGACTTGAATGCAGACTCATGAATCACAGCCCCTGGTACTGCCATCCCATATTATTCACTACTGTCTTCCTAATTCTGGTTTATCAACAAACATATATTGAGTGCTTAGTAGGTGCTATGGACTATTGCAGGTGCTGGCCATAACAAGCTGTTTTTAGCAGAGCTTACATCCCATTAGGGACCCTAAACAATAATAAATCAATGAACCTAATATAAGGCAAAGTCATAATAACTAGTATGAAGAAAAATAAAGCAGAGTCTTGAGATAGAGCATAGCAGGAAGAACTATGTCAGAGAGTGTGGTCAGGAAAGCCTTTCTGTGGAGGTGACGCTTCTGTTTCAGCAAGAACCTACAGTAATGTTGGATCAAATGAGCAGATATCTAGGAGAAATGTGTTCTGTTTAGAGGACTAGCAATTGAGAAGTCCTGAAGTAGTGCTGGCTTTTTGTGTTCAAGGAATAGCAGTGGCCAATGTGGCCCAGGCAGAGTGAAAGAGAGAGGGGAACTAAGATATGAGGCTAGAAGTAGCCAGGAACATTTATAGTTGAAGCATTTCAGGGACCTAAGCTATATACTAAGGTCTAATATTATAGTGATTTCATTAGTGAATAGGAAAAAAAAAAGATATTTTGGATTTTATTTTATAGTACAAAGTATTCCAGTGTAAATGCCAGATAAGATAAATTTGTGAGATATTTTGGTGGAAATTGGTGACCTGGAGAGTTAAGACCTTGTCAAAGGGGGTTTCTAGTACCAAGCTGCAGCTAGTTATTATCCTTCAGGAAATTCGGTCTACAAGTTGTGAATTTGAGACTTCTGATAAAATGGTTTGATGTGTAGATTGTTACGTGAATGAGGGAAAGGAATATGCATTTTTAGGGTCTCATCTCTATGCTGAATATTGCAGAAGAAGCTTTTACATTTGTTATTCCACTAAATTCTCATGACAAAATTATATCATAGATACTTTTCAAAGAACATAGCCAGGTCTGAAGTGGTTCCTACCTCATAAAATAAGCAGCAGCCATGGCAATACATTGGAGCTTTCAGTTGGTGCACACCTTGCCACAAACTTAGGCTGTGAAATGGTATGTTTAAATGGGACTTATCCAGTTTTGCCTGAGATACTGAAGTTTGTTAGATGTCAGGTACCAGAGTTATTGAGAGAAAGATTATTATGCATAAATTTTAAAACTGGTTTCCAATAACTACATAAATACTATTAAACTCCATACTTACACGAACAGTATAAAATAACTGAGGGTGAGAGGGTCATTTTGGAAGAAGGATTTCTTTCATGTAAGCTACGTTGTGAGCCTCACTCCCAGAAGAAAAAGGAATAGGACTATTGGCTTCTCAGCAAAAGCCCAAGAAGAAAGAATGGCTTCTATAGGATTAACCCAAGAAACACTTGGAATCCTATTTGGAAAATTTCAAAAGCCAGAGATACCTTAATTGATGGCAGCGGCTAAGCAGAAGTTGCTGCTGCATTATTAAGTTGTGGAAAATAATGAATAGAATTCATGAACTGCAGCCATATGAATAAGCATAGGTATGGATTGTATTTGATCCTGTACAAATAGGAAGAAACTCACTCAACATTGGCAGAGATCTACTGACTGTTGAAACACTAGCAAATGAGCTGATGGTATATTATATGCATCAAAAGAAATACAAATGAGAAAGCCATAGCAAAGAGGAATTTTTTGAAGAACATGCAAAAGTTTCTTATATGAGTCAGTTTAAACGTTGTCCAGGCTAACAGAACTTGAAGGAAGCTTATGCCAAATAATGTTAAGGTTTAGTTAACGCTAAACTAAGCAGCTATGACTTTAGTTGCCTCAGCAATTGGACTCCTCACTATTTCAAGGATATTGTAATAAGAATACCATATCAAACTGCTTAGGGTAAACTTTGCTCAATTATTGTCCATGGGATAAACCTAGCCTATTGCTTGTTTTTGTAAATAAAGGCTGATTGGACCACAGTCACTCCCATTTATTTACATATTGTCTATTGAGGCTTTCCTACTACAGTGGCCAAATTGAATAGTTGGGACAGAGACTATCTGGCCTGCAAAGTGCAGAATATTTACTATTTGACCTTTTACAGAAAAAGTTTGTCAACTCCTGGCTTAAGGAATGCCTGTGGAAGAGGCATTACAAACTTTCTGTAATTGTCCCATTTATTTTGCCTTCTCCCTGTAATATTTTGGTGACCTTTGCTGTTTCCTGTGATTTCGTTTATTCGACTTGTTTCTACTAACTTGACTTGATATTGTTCCCTCTGCCAATAAAATATTATAGATTTCTATCTGAATCAATAATATACCCCTAAATCAGCGTGTCTTTAGATTTCTTATATAAACTATACTGGTAGAATACTTGTTAGTCAAATATAATAGCATCAAGCATTTTTATGCTCTGATAAGTAGGTTAAAAGCTTGAAAAGGTCACTACGTCCTGTAAAAATCTTTTTATGCCTGAAGATCGGAAGTTTTACTTCAGGCTCTTTGTCACATTAGCTACACTGTCCAAAATCAAGGAAATAAACAATAATTGTTCTAGTGGCTTAAAAAAATAATCATAAGATATAAATTTCATTTCTGTCATATGCAACATTGCCTGCCTTCGTTTTATTAGTTTATTAGGTATAAAAAAGAATCTAATTAGGCACTTGATTAGGCAGTTGATATTGAGAATGTGACCAAAAGTAGAATTATGTACTATATATCTTGGTGGATATAACAGTGAAATTATCTCAGAAGTACATCAAGCAAGCAAAGGCAATTAGAAATTAGACAAAGGCATTAACAGAGCATTTAAGCAAATTATTGGAGAGGAAGATTGTTCTCTGAGAAAGTAAATTTACAATATGCTAATAGTAACTTATCCTTCATTCTAGAAAGATCAAAATAGATAATAAAGAAAATATAATGTTTGTTTATTTAAAGGAGGGGGACCTATTAGCTTAGAAGTTTTGTGGATTTGCTGTTATTGTTGTCCTGTTGTTACTAACGTTTGTGTTACAATGAAAATGTTTTATTTTATTCTCATGAATAGATGTTAGGTCCAAAACCCATATTATGAGATCTTCAAAAGGGAGATATTTACTACCAGTACAATGGCAGGCTGCTATTCTATTAAATAAAAAAATTCTTCCCTCTATAAGCCATTTAAAAATACTCTGTAAAATATAACCATGTTTCAGACGTACAGTCGAGTTTACATGAAAGTAAAGAAAAATACTCAGGGTCCAAAATCAAAGAAAAGTCAAGAAACCAGAGTGGTCATTTGGAATTGATGCTGGCTCTGTCTCAAGGGCCATTATAGATTTTGGAAACCTAGAACATTGGCCTGTGGCCTGTAAAGTTCACTGAGTTGAAAAGAAAGAGAGAGAGAGGGAGGAGAAGGGAAGGGAAGGAATGGGGGAAAGGAAGGAAGGAAAGGAAGGAGGGAAGGAAGGAAGGAAGGAAAGGAAGGGAGGGAGGAAGGGAGGGAGGGAAGGAGGAAGAGAAAATAGCCTTGGACTTATGCAAAGAGGATAAAGAGCTGAGGTCTGCACAATACCTGGAGATACTTGAAAGACTACAGCTGCAGTGCAAGGGAAGACTGAAAAACAAATCTATTTATTGCCTTAAGGAACTGACAATGAAACAAGTCTGTGTTGATCTGCAACATGGAATAAAGGAACTTTCTGAGAATTAGAACCCACAGTACTATTCTTATATTTTTTAAGAGATGGGGTCTTACTATGTTGCCCAGGCTGGTTTTGAACTCCTGGGTTCAAGCAATCCTCCTGTCTCAGTCTCCCAAGTAGCTGAGATTACAGGCATATACCACCATACTCCAGCTTCACAGAAAAATCTTTTGCAAGTTTGAAGTTTGCATTTATATTACCTGCAAGGTACAGAAAATGAGAAAAATAAATAAATGGCAGTGGTTACAATTTAGTTGCCCTCATAAATATATGGTAGAAGTAAAAGCAAATCATTTCTCAAGAGACACACCTACGTGCCAGGTCTCAAAGAATTTATACGTTAAAGCCCATGAAACATGAATTCACAAACCAAAATTACAGAGCACATTTTTTAAAAAGTCCACTATAAAAGAAGTCATCAGAAACAACAGTGTAATTAAACCTGCAGAAATATCATATAATTGGAAATATTAGAAAAAGAATATTAAACATGAATTAAATATATACAAAAAAGAAGAAACTATAAATGTAAGCAGGAGGATCTGAAAAGAGCCAAAGAGAATTTGTAGCAATGAAAACTGTAATTTTGGAAATTAAAACTAAATGGATAAATAAAATGTGTGAGACCTAAGTGAAGTTAAAATTAGTGAACTGGAAAAATAATCTGAAGAAATTACCCAGAATGTAACAAAGCAAAGCAAAAACAAAACAAAGCAAAACAAAAAACCCAGAAATGTACCCAACAATTAGGAGTGTATATTATTCTCAAGTATGCCCAGAACAATGCAAAACACTTATTCTCTAAGCAAAATGTAGTATTTTTTAGACAGCAATAACAAAAGAAATTTTTAAAAAAGCAATTGGAAATTTTAAAATATACTGCAAAGAATCATTATTATGACGATTAGAAAATATTTTGGACTATGCAATTGTATATATTAATTCTGTGAAAAATAACTGAAGTAAAAGAAAACAAACAGCTTAACTACTTGCAATGAACAAAATTATCAGATGAGCATTTAACCAAAGAACTTAGAAATAAAGCCATGAAATAAATCCATGGCTAATGGATTTATCCATAAATAAAGCAGAGGAGCTGGAAAAATGAAGATAAATGCAAATATTAGAGATCAGTAAAGCCATAAGTTTGTTTTTTTAAAAAAACACTGACCTAATAAACACATTTTAATAAGAATTATCAAGGAAATAAGAGAAGAGACATGAATAAATATTGCTAAAAATGAAAAGAGAAATATAATTATAGATAGACAAGAGAGTAAAAAGATTAAAGCTTTGGAAGAGTATTCCTGTGGTGGGGAAAAATGAAAAGAAATTTTTAAAATAGAAAAGGTTTTTATATTTAAAATATTTTAAGTTAATAATTATAAAATAAAAAACAGATTAAAGCTAACATTAGAAAAACTATAGGCCAATATATTTAAAAATACATGAAATTTTCCTTAAAAAAGTAATTTACTTAAGAGTGACACCATAAAAAATAGAAAATCTTGATATATTTATGATCATTAAGGAAAATCAATGAGAATAATCAGTAGCTAAAAATGTACCTATTCAATACAACAAATATACTAAACTACTAAAAATCAGAATAATAAGTAAGTATAAATCTAATTGTCCAGTACTATAAATAATAAATCTACTAGGCATATGTTGTTTTATAAATGAATTCTACTAAACACCCAAAATGCAAATAAGTCTAATTATATCGATAAGATAAAAAGAAGTAATATTTCCAAATTCTTCTTATGAGATTAGTGTGATATTAATGAGTTTACTAGCCAAGGACATAAAAGAAGAAAATTATAAGTAAATCTAACTTATACAAACATATAAAAATACTGAATAATTATTTTCAAATTGATTCTAAAAATATGTAAAAAAGATTAATGTATCAAAGGTGAGTTTGTCCCTGTAATGTAAAAATGGTTGAACATTAGAAAAATCTATCGATGTAATTCTCCACATTAATGATTAAAGCAAATAACAGTGTGACCATTTCAATAGATTGATTAAAAGCGTTCACTAATATTGAACACTCAATAATAATCACTAATAATAAAAATAATAATAAACTTTTAGTATTTTGGAAAGAGATTATAAATTCCTTAATCTGAGAAGGTAACAATACTTAAAGAATGTTACTGGCAAAAGTTACAAGCACTTCCTTTAAAGGCAAGGATAGGCCAATATCCTTGGTGGTAGATTATCACCACTTTAATTCTACCTGAGACTGAAATTTCTGATAAGCACAAAAATAAAGGGACAGTAGGGAAAGAGAATAAAGATTATAAATGAAGAAAAAATATTATTCACAGATTAGTTATTGTCTATACAAAAGACTCAAAAGTATCTAGCAAGAATATCAGAAAAATAAGAATATAGAAAGGAGGCTGGATATAAGGTAAATAAAAAAAGAACCTTGTTTTTCTATATAATTCTCAGAAAATATCATTTTTAAAGGTCATTTACACTAGGAAGAAAAATATACAATTTTTTACCTAGGCACAAATGCAAGTGATAATTAATATCTATATAAAAATCAACATTTTATTTGAAGTCATTAAAAATACTTTAAAAAATAGAGATATATCACAAAAGAGACCTCATCATCTTACAGATGACAATTATTTCTTCAGTGCAATATGAATCAAAATTCTGAGTGTGTTTTTCATAAGTTTGACAAGCTACAGTAAAATAAAAAAGTATTTAGAAGAGCAGATGACTAAGAATAGACAACTTAATCTTGAATAGTAATAAAGGTAATGAGAGTTTCCAGTTACTAAATTTATTATTATGCATTTATTATAAGATATCAAGATTTATTGTAAGTAAATCATACCCATTCATTTATGAAAACTTGATTTGTAATAGCAAGGAACTATAGATTAAGAAGAAAAGATGAAGTATTCAGTAAAATGTGGCATTTAGTCAATTGATTAACCACATGGAAAATAACATACAATTAGCTTCCTACTTTCTACCACACAGACACAAGTAAAAATTATAGATTGATTAAAATATAAATATAAAAACCCAATATTTGTAGGAAAATATTTTAATGGTTTTTGTTAGTAAAAGATTTCTTAAGACACAAAAACAGTAACCGTGAAAGAAAAGACAGATAACTTTAGCTGCATTAAGATTAAAAACTTCTATTCATGAAATGTGACAGATGCAAGGTAGACACAGAGAAAGATGTTGCAATGGATGCTACATTCCAGTTACACTGGATGATGTCCAATGTAATTGACAGAAGTTCAAGACATATACTATATAAATACCGTCTCTAAAGTAAGTAGAAAAAGATAAAAATCAAGTAGAAACATGGGCAAAAGATGCAAATAGACAATTGATGGAAGACATTACCCCCAAAGCCAAAAATATTATGAAAAGATCAATTTCTCTAATAACAAAAGAAATCCAAATTAAAACCACAATCATACATAATTTTACAGCATATTGGGAAAAAATAAAGTCTGATGATTGAAAAATATGGATAAATGAAATTATACATTGCTCACAGGAATGTATTTGGGATAGCTTCCTCTGAGACAAAGTTGACTATATACTACCTGGTAAATAAAAAATGCATATAGCCTATGAAATTCCACTTCTAGGCATGTAGTTGCAGGGTCTTTTGACTAAACTTTATTCTGTAAGATTTGGATAAAGACCACACTTAAGGATCTAAAATGCCACATGTGGCCTTAAAGAACCCCACCCTGGTAGAGAAACCCTTTGTGCAAGGTGAGGTACATAGTAGCAATATTATAATAGCCATTAAAAAGTATATCATATTTACATAATATAATACTATATAGAAGTGAAAATAAATGACCTAGAGCCACGCATATTAACATTGATGAATTTCATAGGTAATATTGAATGAAAATATTGCTTAGCAATAGCAAGAGAATAAATTGTTTCAGAATTACACATAAAAGGTTAGGTTGGTGTTTCCTTCTGAGGAAAAAGAGAGTGTGAAATAAGAGAGAGTTACACCAGAACTTTTAAATTTATAATTAAACTTGTCTGGTGTGTTCATCATATTTAAACATTTTCCTTTGTCTGAAAAATTTCAGATTAAAATATATAAAATGAGGAGAAAATATCTGCTGAAATATTTTAATTTCCTTTCCTTTGTTATTATATGGCCCACCGATCTATACCAGTGTCTTTTTTCATATCCCTAAAAATTTAGTTGAATTCCTTCTGGAGTAACTACTCCACCATAATGGATGTTTTGTCTATATATCTCCATATTTACTTTCTTATTCTCATATTGTTCCAGAATCACAATACTTCTTATACAAATAGTGTGAAAGAGAAAATATGATAGTTGCTATATAATGAAAACTAAGGAGCACTATCGCAATCTTTCACTTACATTCACCAGTTTCAAATAGTGTTTGGTATCAGAAATTCTGGACTAAAAGCTCTGCAGGCAGTCTGGTTCTTTAGAGAAGTTCTTTAAAGCCCAAAAGCTATTCCGTGAAAACCGAATTAGTGGAGCCCTGTTCAATCATTCACTGTCATTAAGTGAATTACAGAATGTATGCACAGCACATCCTGTCCCATGTAATTGGGAGTTGTAAGTAAATTCAGTGATGTAAGCAAGGAATAAAACTTGGTTGCTGCAAGGACTTAGGCAATGTGATATAATTTCCTTTTAAAATGTGTATGTAAAAAAATAGGCAACCACAAACCACGAAAGTAAGAATAAGGCATATATAGACTAAATAGAGGGATTTGGCAGTCATATGTTTAGTAATATAAAAAGACACTAAATGTTGCTACGTAGGCAAATGATTGATTATTACAAAAAGCTAGCAAGGACAAACCTTAAACATCTTTGACAGAATAGGGATGCCACTAAAGGTGAAGCAATGAGGAGGTTATCTGTAGTGTGTGACTCTTTGAAGATGCTGATAAAACTGCTCCTTTGAAGCACAACATTCAAAGCAATTATAAGACATATGTACAATAAGGTTACATTTGAGTTGAGTCCTAAATGAAATAAATGAGGTCAGAAAACGAGCCTGAGCAAAGAACATCCTAGACAAAGGAGAATAATACAAAGCTAGTGGGCTGGAAGCATCGCTGGTGTGGAGATTCACTACACACAACGGCACATTAAAGGCTCTGATCAGTCCATCTTTAAGAATCACTTAAAAACATGTTTATATTATCATTTCTCCAATTTGTTTAATTCCAAACTGTATTTATTATATTTGGAGTTGTTTTGTAAAATCACCCATTGTTTATAACAGACATTTCATGTCCATGTCCTAATTGTTTTGCAAGCTCTCTTATATTTCTTTATTTATTTTGTAAGATAAAACACGAATGCAAGTAAAATGCCAATGCCTAGCATAGTCCCCGGTTCATAGTAGTAAATTTGTGTAAAGTAGGTAAAATACCAAGTGTTATTACGATAGTTCTTTAGACTAGCTCAGGAGTACATATTTTTATTTCTGCTGGTATTGCCATTACGCGACTTCAGTGAATCTCGATTGATCTTAGACTCCCTCCTGAAAATTGTTTTCTGTCTTCTGCCCCCTTATGGCTCCATCACATTTTAAAACCTCTGCTTGAGAAATTACTTTGTAAGGATTTCATCTAGTTTCTTCTCTAAAGTAGGGATGATTAACAGGTGTAAAAACATACTTAGATTGTTAGATATAATGAACAATGTTTGATAGCACAACAGAGTGACTATAATAAACAGTAAGTTATGGCATACTTTAAGATAACTAAAAGAGTAGAATTGGAATGTTCTCAACACAAAGAAATGTCAAATGCCTGAGATGATGGATACCCCAATTACCCTGATTTGATTAATTCATATTGTATGCCTGTTTCAAAACATCACATGTACCCTATAAAGACATACAACTATTACGTACCCATAATAATTAAAAACAAAAAAATAATAATTGCTTCTACATTGGATGTAGAATAAAGTTGAAATTTTGTTATCTGATATTAAAAGCTCTTTTTCCTACTAGGCTCCAATGTACTATTTAAAATTATTATCTCCCACATTAGCCCCATTTGAAATTTCCTATCCATTACATGAGCTCAGTGTACTGTACCACCTACAATAATATCCCCTCCCACAATATATATTTAATCCATGTTATGTTTCAAAGCCCATTTCACAGCCTATGCTCTATAAAGGCCTTTCATTACTACCACAGCTCATACTTATCTCCCTTCCCAATTTTGGTGACATTAGTTGTCTATACAACTAATATAATGTGAGGCATATATGTATCGATAGATATATAATACAGATATATTTGTTTATAATTTTCCTAGTTATGAGGATATAGACATATATGTCACAATTACAGAAGTGTGAGGTTCTGAAAGACGAAAATAATTTACTACTTCTTTCTATTAGCAGCAGCAGACTTATCAGCTCATAATAAATGCCTAACAAATTTATATGTTCATTGATTGATTAAATGGTTACATATAAATTATAAACACAATTAATGAATTTGCTAATATAGTTAATATTATTTCAACATTGGTCAATATTTAGCTTGATTCACAATAATTTCCCATATTCTACTCTTATCCTACACACACTTTATAAAATGTACTCTGCATATGTTCTCTCTCTCTCCACACACAAACACACACACAATAGAGATATATACATATGCATTTGCACATACATATATACATAACACTGTAAGATTCTATATATAGCATATATCAGATATTAAATATATATGACATATCAGTGTACAGATATAAGTGTTTAAAAATATATATATGGCACACAATGTTGGTTTGACAACATGAAGTCACATTTACTATTATCACATAAGTTAGCATTAATTCTCATTTCTGAGAATTTAAACTGAGAGGTGGAAAATCTGGCTCACCACCTGTTTTCGTAAGTAAAATTTTATTGGAACACAGCCACATCCATTAGATTATATATTGTTCACAGTGGCTTTCCTGCTAAAAGGCCAAATGGAGCAGATGCATCATGGAGAATATGGCACACAAAGCCTAAAACATTTACCAGAGTCTTTTACAGTAAAAGTTTGCTGACATCTGATACAAAATTTTTAAAGATATATACTTTTATTGGCTGTCTAGTTCTTGAGGCCCAGGTGTCATAGATCCACTGATATTCTCCTTCCTGAATGCTCCCCTTATTCGGTTGTCATAGGAGTATCACACAATCACCCAATGGGAGATTATTGGCAAATCATTCTTCTATTGTCTGAGGCATTCAAATTGAGGCATTCTTCTCTTGGACATGTGGGAAATGTTACAAAGAGATCTCAGAAGTTGTAGAAGTTAAGCATACTTCAGAATTATTTTCTTCCAAAGTTCCTTTGATTATGCAAGGCTTAATTAGGAAGCTAAATCATAACACGAAGAATGTGTTTGCTTTGCAAAATCAAATCAATTGCACAATTTATGTTCCCTGCAGCTGCTACTTCCCATTTTTATAGAAGCGGATCCATTCCAGCTGTGGATATGAGCAGCTCTGCTTCCTACTCATTGATAGCTGAGATGTTTCAAATTCATCAATACAGATGCCAACAACCAAAGCATGTAAGCAAATCTCTTAAAAAAAAAAAAAGGAACAGTATTTTAGACTTAAAAATTGACTAAGATTTAATATCTTATCAGTGTTTAGCAAGTCTGAGGAAATAGAACAATACATTATTACATATTAACGTATCAATTTCAAGGTTCATTCTATTGAATATTTTTATGCAT
Source organism: Cheirogaleus medius (assembly GCA_008086735.1). Classification (NCBI taxonomy): domain Eukaryota; kingdom Metazoa; phylum Chordata; class Mammalia; order Primates; family Cheirogaleidae; genus Cheirogaleus; species Cheirogaleus medius. Next base: position 2,098,322 of record VBSM01003169.1, read on the forward strand.
CCCAAACCTGACACATTACATTAGTAATTTATGACAAATTATAAAAATATAACATCAAAGAATAATATTTTTATTGCTTTACACCATAACTTTAACTTTTTAAATCAAAGATACACCTCACTTTAAAAAGACAATCAGTTTCTTGTTGGTGGTTAACAAATGAACTCAAATGATAGTCTCATTTTTAAAATAAGCAAATTAATTCCTATATCATTTGGTTGAGGTTCACTGAATGCAAAGAGTTACATACCATGGAATGAATATATATATATTTATATTCCATCCCTCTCTCTTTATATATATATATATATATATATGCATATCCATCATCTTTGCAATGGATATGCTTATGTTCTTCAGGATTTATGTATTACCCCCAAAAGTTTACTTACAAGGTTCTCGAAAATTTCTATGTGATCAAGTTATTTAGGAATATATTTATTAATTGAAATGTGGACCTTAGGGTAATTTACATACAAATATATGTTTATACACCCATGCATGTATAAGAACATATGTTTATACATAAATACATGTGTATGCATAGGAAAGCAGTCTTAATGGTTGGATGACTTTCATAGGAAATATAATTAAATAATCAGGACTTGAATCCATCATATTCTTTTTTTTCTTTTTTTTTCTTTTATTTCATCAAATTATAGGGGTACAAACATCATATTCTTTTGATTACAAAAATTCCTGTCCTTTCCTGCCTTGTGGTGAATGCCTTAGGTGTAGACAAATATTATTGTTTCTTTTTTCTTTTTTTTTTTTTTGAGACAGAGTCTCACTCTGTTGCCCGGGCTAGAGTGCCGTGGCGTCAGCCTAGCTCACAGCAACCTCAAACTCCTGGGCTCAAGCAATCCTTCTGCCTCAGCCTCCCGAGTAGCTGGGACTACAGGCATGTGCCACCATGCCCGGCTAATTTTTTTCTATATATTTTTAGTTGGCCAATTAATTTCTTTCTATTTATAGTAGAGACTGGGTCTCCCTCTTGCTCAGGCTGGTTTTGAACTCCTGACCTTGAGAGAGCCTCCCGCCTCGGCCTCCCAGAGTGCTAGGATTACAGGCGTGAGCCACCGCGCCCAGCCAAATATTATTGTTTCTAAAGAGAATGTTTTCCTCAGTAAATATACTGCAACTTTCTCATACATATACACACACATATATATTCATATGATATATGTTTGTGTATATGCATATATGTACACATTCATATATATACACATACATAAACATGCACACATATATACACAAATGCACACACACATATATTCTCATAATCTAATAAGAGGAAAATAAATAATTAAATTAAAATATGTATTCACAAGTGCTGTGTATATGCGGGCAACTCTCTACTTTTGTGTATATATAAATATGCATATGTGTGTTTGTATTAGTACACTCATAAGTCCTACAAACAGAGATTTATCACTCATAAGTTGCATTTCGCAACCACAATGTCATTTTCTCCAGATCATATGTATCTTATTTTTCTCTTTGTTTTCAAAATACTCCAGTTAATTAACATAAAATATTATTTCTCGTAAATAAAAAAAGTCGTTTTCTCCGAAAAAAAAAAAATGATACTCTCAGTAAATTTTTATTGACTGTCATATTCAGACGTTTATATCTGTGCAATATCGAATGTTTGGGTGTTGGTTTAATCTTTTCTTATCAGTATCTGTTTTGCTATCTCTGGTGATTAGTCATGATCTACTCTTTCTAATTGTAGTAACCATTTTTTGGTATTACTATGCCATTAACACTGGAGTATGGCACAAAGAGCAATATTAAACAATCCCAGGATCATAAAAACATGAATCCTTGCAAAAAAAAAAAAAACATTACATGAGAACTGCTTGCAGTGAATGCAAGTAGAATCAAACAGTGTTTTAGATAATAAGTGTAATGTATCCCCATTGACAGAGGAGGATTCTGCAATCATTCTCATTAACTAATTTTTCCTATGTGTTGAGAAGTTAAAGAGAAGCTGAGATTTGGTCAAAATTATTTTTTAGACTATAGCATAAGCACATTCTGCATTTTTTATTGTTGCTATACATTTGCTAATTTTCACCTCATATTTCTAAATTTCTACTTTTACTCTGTAGGAGGTATACCTAAGGACATCAATTTTTTTTATATTTACATTTTATTTATGTTTTAATTGTTATGGATACATGATTGCTGTACATATTTATAAGGTACATGTGATATTTTGATACAAGCATACAAAGTGTAATGGTCAAATCAGGATAACTGGGATATCCATCACCTCAAACATTTATCATTTCTTTGTGTTAGTAACATTCCAATTCCACTGCTCTAGTTATTTTGAAATATACATTAAATTATTATTAACTGCAGTCATGCTATTCCGCTACTAAATATTGATTCTGAAGAGAACAAAGGAATAAAAGGAGAACATACAATCACTATAATAACATAGGAGATTATTTGAAAGTCTAATAGATTTTGTTCAACAAGAAATTAGAGATGATTTCTGAGCTTTTCTTATATTTTGTAATTTCTTTAAAGAAAAAAAGACTATTCCTTAATAATCATCCACTAATTAATAAAGGAGCCAGATGTATCAGGGGTATTCAGAAACTGCTACTCCACTAAGGAGAGAGTATCTGAGATACATCTTGATTCATGTTGCTTATACTTTAAATTTTCAAAAGGCCTAATAAGTAATGAAGGTAACTCCTCTACTGGATTCAAGTAGGAAAACTAGAGTGAAATGATAATTTACCACTAGATGTAGTCATTAAAAATATAAAAAGGGATTTTTTAAAACTTTGCATGACATTGCTTACTAACTGAATTATATATAGCTCTCAATGCTCTTATGTATTCTACATTATACAAATTTGTTCAAAAGTTACTGTTCATTACTGGAATGTAAAGATAATCATACCTAAAGAGTTGAAGACAATGCTGCTGGCACTGGAAACTTCATCTTTTCAAATGTCTGATGTGGTTTTTTTTTAAAAGAAAACATAAATTTGCTTTTGTTACTTAATTTACAAAGTGGTAACTATCTTCTCCAGTTTCTTTTCATCAGAATAAGATGCAAAAATTCGTACTGAACACCTGAGACATAGCTCCAGTGCAGCTGTTGTTTGTTAAATCTCCTCTTGTTTTCTGATTATTACATTTCAAAATTAAAAGTAGGTAGTTGCATTTCTGAGCAATATTCTAGTAGGTATTCACCAACACACACAGAGAATTATAGACTTCCATTTCCATAAGGTTTCTAACGAATCTACTTTAGTATTTACTGTGGTCTCAACCAGGGTCATTAAGGAGTGGTTTATAACACCTACCTATATAGTACTGGATCCCTTAGGAAAAAAAGACCACATCATTGTGAAATTCATAATAGCAAAGAAGATAGAAATATACCTTAGACTTTACCACTAAAATAGTGTGAAAAAATTGTCATAATCCTCCTCAAAAAACTTAAAAAGAATATAGTTCAAGAAGTATCAGTTAATGAAAATGTAAAATTTTGATTCTACAATTACAGATATTCTCTTTTTGGAAGAACTGGAGTTTTGCTCAAAAAAACTAAAATGAAATTTACAGATTAAGATTAAATTAAATTAAAATTAAGATTTTTCAGAAATGCACACAATGTGTACACACAAGTTACTATATAAGGAATAGTGGTCAAGGCCTCTTATGGGTAAATCTTTGGAGTTTGAGTTTGAAATTCTCTTTTCTCACCAACTCAGTGACTTTGAGTAAATTACTTACTCACTCGAAGCATCTGTTTCCTCATCTGTAAATGAGAATAATAAAATTACCCATCTCAAAAGTTTTTGATAATTAAATTATATAACATTGATAAAGCAATCATCTCATTGCCTGGTTTATAATAAATTTTCCATACTGTTAGTCATAAAGAAGTAAGAGAAGCAACACTTAAAGAAGGATAGTTATAAAAGATGAAATGAATAAAGTCAGAAAAATTGCATCAAAGGCAGTGACACTTTGAAAATATTTCAAAGAAAATAACAAGGCCCAAGATCTCATTCATTGCTCACATGTCACCTTCCCAGTAAGACCTTCCCTACCACTGATTTAAGATTGAAAGCATCCCTCCAACATTTTCAAACTCCCTGTTCCACTTCCCTTCTTAATTTCTTTCTATCAAGCACCTAGACCAGTTCCTACCCCACAGTAGGTACTAATATTTCTTTACTGACTGATTGAATGAATGAATAAATGAATCAAATGAATGATAGATCAAGAACAAAGGTGGAATAAAGTCGTTACTTAAGGAAAGTGCTATAAAGTTAATTGGTAGTGGAAAGAAAGCCCAACTCTTTATATTTACATTTATCTTCTTCCATAACAAGGAATGTTTTCAAAATGGAAAAGAGTGAACAAATATTCAAAAGGAAATTAGTCATTGTGCAAGTGAGGGTAGACCAATCTGTGCTGGAGTGAAAATAGAGCCTGCAATTTTACAGTCCAAAGTGGGGGACTCTCTTTGGCAGGAGATGTATGTAGCTTTACTCATTCTATTTTGTGTTGCTGTGAAATTTGGTTACATGGTAGCCAAATCCACTATGGAAAGGAAATGTGAGTATTTATACAAGAGTTTTATGCTCAGAATTGTAAGTAATTATATATTGTGTGTATATATGTATGTGTGTGTATATATATATATATTATGTCCTCCACACATTACTGGCCTTTAAAATGTAGTCACATGGTTCAATCATGTAACTTCCAAGGAGGCTGGGAAGTGTGATCCTCCAGTGTCCCCCGGAAAAGGAAATGGTTTGGTGAGCACTCTAGACAGTCTCTGACACGATGCTCAAAACAGATGGTCACTTTAAGTGAATTAAATTCCTAAGCCCAAATTAATTGTCATCATATTATGAAAGGAATTTGCATGTTTACTTGTGGAATCACTAAAGTAATCACATTTAAATTTTGAAAAATAGAAGTAAAGGCAAAAAAAAAAAATTGCGGTGGGAAATGTTTTCTCAAATTTAGTTTTCACCAGAGTGAAAAAGATAAGTTTTGAAAAATTCAAACTGGGAAACACATAAGTTCTCTGTAAAACTCTGGACAAGATGAAGAATCAGAAGGTTTATTAATTTCTTGAAAGAAAGTGAAGACAGCTAGGAACCGGTGCAGCTTCACTAAGGAGCCACCATGGTTGCCATAATTATCAAATGAGTTTGTGATCTAAGAAGGCTGAATGGACAGGAATGGAGTGGATGAAAGGATGAAGCTTCAGATTCTTTTAATTAGCTGGAACAGAGATACAAAACTATTGTCCCATGTTCATAAGAAAAAAAAGGTGTTATTAGACTACAAACTCACTGTAAATTAACCATGTGAAAAATATGATAAATACATTAATCTGTTTTCAGACTACACAGTGGTAATATATATCAAGTTCAAGAGAAATTAGTTGTTTATTAACACTATTAAAACATTGCAAGACCTGTCATGTCACAATGTGATTCTACTTAATTTTTCACACCCGAAGGGTAAAATTCTAACTAAATTTATAATATTTCTGTTAAAACCCATTTCTTCTGTAATTTCTAGCCTGATTAATGACTCCACTGTCTATATAGCTCCAAACCGGAAACTTGGGAGTTGTTCTCCATTCATTCCCATTTCACCTTCTATATTTTATGGGTCATTATGTCCTTTGATTACATTTTCTGTCTCCTGCCCTCCGTGCTTTATTTTCTTCTGTAATATTACCATAGTCTCTTAAGTAGCCTTGCTATTTCCAGTGCCAACTGTCTTCAATTTAACCTCCATGCTGCTGGGAGTCATATTTCTACATGATCTGATTAGGTTATTCCCTTATACATAGTCTTTCACTTGCTCTTTATTCTCTGTAGGATAAATTCTAGATTCCTTAGAGAGACATGCAAATTATGGCACAGGGCAGTATTATTCAAGCAGTAGACTATGATCAATTAGTGGTTGCAAAATAAAATTACTCTTTTGTGACCAGCATTTAAAAAATTAAAATAGAATGTACTAGAATAGAAATATCTATATATGTGACATATAATAAGGGTAACTATAATTTTATGGAACTTGAAACACACAAACATATATGCATCCATACACATATTCTCACACATACACAAATTAGTGATGTAAAATACATTTCTTACTGTAGATTGAGAATTTTAAAAATGACTTTGAAAGCCATTTCCATGATGGTTAAGAGCACAGACTGTGGAGTATTTCTGCAATTTACTAGTTTTGTAACTGTGGGTAAACTATTTAACATTACACCAGTTCCTTCATTGATAATGAGATTAAGAATAATATCTACCTTTAGTACTATTTGAAGACAAATGAGTTAATATATATAAGTTGCCCAGAAAAGTGCCTGACTCAAAGTGTATACTCAATAAATGTTAGCTGTATTTGGGGAGGTTATTATGTTCTATTATTGTTTTAATCTGCTCCTGGTACAGCTCTGTATCCTTACCTCTTCTTACATACCCTTCCCTACCTCACATGCTACACTACAGTCTGTTTGAGCTATGTATTATACTTAACATTCTTTGAGTGCACCATCAAGTTTAGCACCTCGTATATGAAGCAATTGGGGTAGAGAGAAGTTAACTCTGGCATGCAAGGGCCAAAGTTCATGCTCTTAAACACTATGCAATATTGTCTTTATTGCATTTGCTGTTAACATCACCTCAACCATATATACTATCATCATTCTCACTTAACTTTGTTGTGCGTACAATCATTGAAACTTCCAACTATTTCGCCATATATCTGTCTTTAATATTAAATTTTCCCCAATATTTAAAAGGCCCTTATCTCATAGATTTTCTGGAAAAGTCCAACACATCATTCTAGAATCTGTTCATAAGTCTTCTCTCTAAATAAAATTCCTAGCAGACACGATTAGTTATTATTTCCTTGTTTTCCAAAAGTACTTTGTGATTTCTTGTAACAGTATTTTTCAATTTGTGTTTTAGGAAATAAAGTTTTATGAGATGCTTTGCAAAACAGGTCATTGTCATCAAATTTTGAGAAATGCTACAAATGTTTCTTCTTTTACTTTGAAAAAACCAGAAACCATTATTAATATTTTAAAGGCTCAGAGAAGACCTGAGGAAAAATGGCAATTTTTCTTTTCTTTAAGCTAATTTTCCCCTAGATTTTAAGAATAAATGTTGAACCACATTGTGGCATAATATTTATTAAAAATAGTTTTAAAAATACTGCAATTTTAGCATTTATTTGCCAAAGTTGGGATTCTTTTTCCATGCCTTTCACTAGAGTATTATAGTTGATATTTGTTGTTTTGGCTGTTTGGGCTTCCCAATCAATATTGGAACACTCTTCTTGCTTTGGAATAACCCTAGATATTTGGGAAACAGGAATTCACCCACCGCCATAAAAGCAGAAGTAGCTGTATTATCTTTTGACACCTGATGCCTAGTTACCTATTTTTATCTGAGAATTTGACACTCAAAAGAAAATCATGAAAATTCAAGGATATTTAATGCTGTTTACAGCAATGGCTGTGGCTGTCAGTTTCCGGTACTGTTTGGGATCATGTTTTTCCTATGTCTCTCAGCTTTTACTGCACAACAATCAATCACTAAAGTTTCAGTGGCATACAATGAAAGTATTTGCTTCTAACTCATGTGTTACATATTAACTGGAGTTCAGCTGACCTAGACTGGCTAAGGCTGGACTTGACGCCAGGCCATGCCTAGGGTTAGATCTTCTCCACATGGCTCACATCTTTCAGGCTCACCTGAACCATCAGGATACCTGAGGCTTGAGTATTCCATACACATTCAAAGCCTTTGGTGTCTCTTTCTCACTAAGATTCCTTGGGTCACAACAAGTCACATGGCCAATGCCAAAGTCAAGAGAGTAGGAAGTACACTTTCTTCTCCCATGAGACCATAAGGCTGCGAATGTATAATGTTATTACAAGAGAATGGAGAATCGAGAGTATAGTATAATCAGCAATATGTTCCAAGCACACATTTTTGTGGCTAAATCTTGGTTGGGCATAACTCCCTTGGTTCTTGCAGGAGAATGTTTCTACAGTCTTCCTATTGACTTAGCTACTTGATATCCTACAGCACACAATGACATTTCAGATAACATGAAATCATATAGCCATGTGGGAGAGAGCCTTTGGGCACAAAGATGAGGTCCTCAAATGACGTCAGGAAGCAATAGTGTACTTTACACCTGAGTATATCCAAACTCTAATTAATAAATCTTTTCCATGATACACTTGCTCATCAAGTATTTTTTGTGGGAAACATTGATAATTGTATAGGAAATGATGTTTTAGAAATATAATTTTAAAAGAATAAGTATAATCTTTGTTAGGATATAACTGTTTAAGAATTGTTGGGTTTTTTTCATTTTAAATTGCTGGTTAATAATATATTTTAATTAAAAATTATACTAAAATATTTACTTTTATAAACATGAGGTACAAGTGATGGCATGTATGAATTTTAGCTGCTATTTTTTTCCTATTAGAAACCAAATTTTGAAGGGAGTCTCCAAATGCATTGGTAAGCTTGATATAATTGAGCTTCAAACTATTTTTTTACATAAATGTCATATTGCCCTGAAATGCTAAATATGTAATTGGTGCTTTACAAGGTTTAATATTTAAACGAATATTTCTCCACCTGAAGGGTGACAATATATTTTAGACTTCAGTAGAATGCTAGTTAACATTGAACTATGGAAACCAAGACATGGAATGAAGAAGATTTCTAATATTAGGTAGGAAAAACAAGCAGGCCTGATGATCAACGTGAATTATTCTCAGTGTTCTCCCTTACAGTTAGAAAGATGTGCAGAGTAATGCACCTGCACATCTGTGATTGCTGGAGGGAATTGAGTGAAAGCATTACTGCTTATCCAAAAAGAAAATAACATTTAAAAATACCTTGTAATACAGGATAATGAGCTGATATGATTACAAGCTAATAGACTCCATTACAGTACACAGTACTGCTTTGGGGTCAGTCTGATATTCCTCTTCACACACTCCAGATGCCACTCTGCTACTAATTCGTCTCTCTCTTTTAATTGTTAGTGTGCAGATTTACTGCATTTTGTGTGCTTAACTTTGTTCTAAAAAACTTTTTTGAGTGTGACTTATGGTATAAGTTGGTACTGGGTATCTGAAAAGTAAATATGAAAATCAATGCTTTGTAAGCTCTGGGAAAAAATATCGACTAACTGGTAAAGAGATGTGTCACCGACAGACATAGTATCCCACATCACCACCTGCAACTAAACAGTACTGCTTCTCCAAACTGCATCTTTTTCCTAAAGGAGTAAAACTTTGTGGCAGGTTACATGTACCATGGAAGCTGTATCAGTTAAAGTTTGAGTTTAGCTGCATATAGAAGAAAACCCCATCTTCTGAGATACCTCCAAAGTTGTTGCCAAAAGTAAATTCAGAATAATTCTGGCCATGGTGGTGGAGATAGGCATCTCCAGAGACAAACAAGAAATCCAGGGCAGGGGATGAAAGTGATGAAAGCTCATGGGTTTCTGGGCTCTGGGTCCAGAAACAGAAGGCAGACAGAGAGGAACTGGGGTTCTATGGAGAGGTAGGCACTCGAAAACCATCAGCCTAGAAGTGGACTCACAATCTGTCCCTGAATCCAGGACCTACTTCCAGGCCTGGAACTTAGATAGCTTTCTCTCTTTAATGCTTGTGAAAGAAGACTTAAACAAACAAACAAACAAACAAAAAAAAAACACAAAACACTCATGTATGGAAAGACAAACATAACCAGCAATTAAAATATAATCTCATTTAATAAGAATAATGGAGTACCCAGGTGACCGTGAGAACAGAAGTATTTGAATTGTCAAGGAATAGTTACATCACACAGAGTTAAACAGGCAAGGAAGGAAGACTTTATTCAAGAGATTTGCATTAGGTGAGAGAGTTCAATCTTTCGCCCCTGTTTCCATCGAAACAAAAGGTGAGAGAGTTTATTGTTGCTGGTTTTTTTTTTTTAATTTTGAAGTGGTTTATTATGTAGCAAGGAGTACAAACAATAGGATATGTAAACATTTATATGGCTCAAAATTGAAAATTGTATAAAACTAAACTCATATATCTAAATCATATCTCTCCCTCCTGCATCATGCCTCCCAGCCCAACACTAACATACTTCTAGGTAATCATTTTTATTAATTTCTGGTTTATTTGTGCAGTGTTCTTTTTGTTAAAAATAATCTCTTTCTTTCTTATACGTAAGGTGGGAGAGTTTGTAAGCACTGCAGTGAGCCAGTGAAGAGTACTGGAGGAAGTTGGTTTAGGGGCTGGGGGGAGCTTGGTTTGTGTGATTAGTTAGGCCACTTGTCTTTGCTACTTGGTGTTTATTTAAGTTAGGCTCCTACCCTCCCTCAAAGACTGGGGAAAAGGGGCCTTACTTTTCTTGAGGATACATTTCAAAGCAATGGATTCCAGGTCATTGAAAAGACATTCCTGATTTGCATCTTAAAGGACGAATGCCCTAAGGAGGTCAGGCACTTACAGTTAGGAAGAAGCCTGTCCGAAGCTTAATCAAGTAGAGGGGAACTTTAAGATCATATTGGTAGATTCCATTGACATTGTTCAGAATTTCTAGACCATGGTGATGATAAAATCTAAATCAGTTTTTTTAAAAATTCTTTTAAAATTTTCTTTAAAAGAGAATTTAACATTCAATAAACCCCCTTATTGCCCACACCTCCAGGCAGATTCCCACTGCCCCACCCCTTGGTATGCCACTGCAGGTGAGGTTAATTTTATGAGCTTAATAAGAATTTTAAATATATTTATTTAATTCCCAAAGGTACATAGGAAGCCATGACACTCACTAAAATGAACAAGAAATTACAAAACAAAATAAATAGAAATGAAATGCAAATAAGTGTATAGTATATGAAAAGAAGCAGTTAGACATATTGCAAATGAAAATGATATTTTCTGGAGTAAATATTTCATTACGTGAATTGGAGAGTAGTACTATGATAGTACCAGATTCTCAGCACAAAATGACAGAGAGTTAAGTGATTTGAAAGGTAGCTTAAGAAGCTCTAAAAATATTGAGTAGAAATTACTGAATAAAAGAATGGATGAAATGGTAGAAAAGCAATATTTAAGTGGCTAATAAGTGCAATCTTTTCCAAGCTAAAGACACAGATTCTCAGATTAAAAGTTGACTGTAAATACGTACAGTGCAGGATCAGTAAAGATAAATTCACAACTAAACATATATTGATACCTGAGAACATCAGATATGCAGAGACAAACTTTAGAATGCCAGCAGAATAAATTCAAATTACCAAAAATAAAAATAACTACAGGCCACAGATTTTCAGTTTTTTCAGAAGAAAAAAACAAAATATTATCTAAAAAAGATGAGGGCAAAAATTGTGAAACTAGGATATTATTGTTAGGTCTGGAGCTGAGAGAGAGAGAGAAAGAGGTGAAGCCTCATGTATGGCAAATGCTGTTTATTTTGAGCATCTGGGTGCAGATGGGTGGAGGCTGAAAATGCATCCAGGAGAGAAAAGGGGAGAGCCTGGGGTTTTATAGAGGGTTTTCTGGGAGGAGTAAATAAATTATTTTCAAACAACCAGGAGGGATAAGGAAAGTAAGTTCCCCTTTTACATTTCATTTCTTTATCTCCCTAGGGGTCTGGCAAAGGCTACTGCCTAATACACTCCTAGGAAGGGGAGAGGGGTGGGTTTTATAGGAGGTTGGGATGGAAGTTTGGGGAGGGTGAATTCTTTAAACTAACAATTATAACTTCATAAGTTAGAAGTTATGAGCACAAGCAAAATAAAGAAATTTTCAGTCATATCATATTTAAGAGAGTTCACTTTTAAAAAAGTATTAAATGATGTTTTCCATGAAAAAAAACTTAAACCAGAAAGTAGGAAACAATGTTGAGCACATAATTGAAAAATGTTTTGTAAATTAATTGTATAATAGTGATAATTTTTATATTTTAAAATGTATAGCTAAAATGTCATAATACAACTGTAAAAATAATTCTGTTCTTCTACATTATGGGAATATAAAATAATTTACTATATATTCATAATTTATAATTAAGCATTGTTTCAAAAGGGTAATAAAAAATTAGAAATACAATCTATAGCTCCCAGAGCAACAGGAGAAAAGTGGGTAGAAGTGAGGTGAAGAAATTTCATCAAGGTAGAAAAAAGTAAATATGTAATTGATTAATTATAAGTGAGCATTAAACAGACTTATTAAAAGATTGGTACAAATGATTAGTTTTAAAAATGCAGCTGCATTTTACTTATGTTCATAAAAAATCTAGGATAATTTATATTAAAACTATAGGAATTCTTAATATTATTGCTAGGTCAAAATATAAAAATTAATAATTTTTCTATATGCCAGTAATGATCAAGCTAGAAAATATAATTTTAAAATACTGTTTGTAGAATCTTACATTTCTTAGAAATAAATATGTAATATATATAAGATCATATATAAAAAGTTATAAAACTGATAAGCATAAGAGAACATTCCAACAAATAGAAATTACAAAGACTCATGTTCTTGAAGATGTCAGTCTTCCTCAATTAGTCTATAAACTAAATGAAATTCCAATAAAAATTCCAACAGATATTTTTCAAGGAATAAGGCAAGGTTACTCAAGAAAGCATTGACATGCGCAAAAGACCAAGAGCAGCTAAGGTAATATTGAAAACCAACATAATACAATGATTTTTTTTTTACTGAAAAATATCAAAATATGCTATTATAATGTCATAAATATTAAGACAATTTGCTTTAGACAAATACAATGAAGGAACAAAATAGTGAGACTGGAAGTAGAGCTTCATATACATGGAAAGTGAAATATGAATGAGATAGCATTACAAAACAGTGTAGAAAGAATGGGATACTCAAAAAAATAATGTCAAAGTAATTGGTTAAATGGAAATTTACCAAATGGAAAAAAGCATCAAAATATATAAACAGAATTCAACCTTGGAGTAAAACTATGCGCAGGTGCATATGTATGTACACACAGACAATTTATAACTGACTTAAAAACTTTGAAAAACATTGAAAATCTTAGAAAAAAGGAGAACGTGTTTATAATTTAAAGATACAATTTTTTCTCTCAGAAAATTCTTCAATTGCACACATAATTTTTAAGACTTTTTACCAACAAAAAAGCCATAAATTAAGAGCTAAGAGAAGCCGTAAATGAGAAGATATTTAACCAATGAAAGAATATATCCACAATGAATATAGAACACTCTCAAATCGTAAACATACACACACACTCCAAAATAAGAACGTGCAGAAAATTGACAACAATAAAATAAACTGGGAATCCATATAACAAAACATAAATTGTCCAAGAAATATATAAAAAGAAGCTAAACAAAAAAGAAAAACCATTTTACCCATCAAAGTGGCCATGTACAAAATGCTAACAAAAATAGGTACTTGTGAGGAAATAGATAAGTACCTTCATTGCTGATGGGTGTGTCTAATTGTAAAGTAATTTTGAAGAGCTAATAGATAAATTGGTAAATTGAAAAAGTCTATATTCTCTTACCCAGAAATTCCATTTATAGGCATATTCCTGAGAAATTCTCCAACTCATACATGTAGAGGCATACAGTAATGCTTCTTATAGCATTGTTTATAGAAACAAAAATTGGAAACACCCAACATTTCCATTATCAGAAGATTAGATAAGTCAATTTTAGCATGTTTGTATATAATGATATCAAATACCATATATACTCACTATTAAATTTAATGTGAATTGCAGTTAAATTAGAGTTAAATGTGGTAACGTGGAGAGATCTGAAAAACATAATATAGGACAAAGGAAATGATTACAAAATGATAAGTATAATGTAGTACTTAAATAGAAATTGAAAATATGCCAAACTCCCATCTTACTTATGAATTCTTTCATATGTAAAATAGTATAAAATCCTGGGAAAGATCTTAAAAATGTAGGTTAGGAGGGAAAAAAGACATTCACAAAGGATTATACAAAGGCTTCAAGAATATTTGCCATTGTTAGGGTTGTACTTTGCTCCCCCTACCTACCCCCCACAATTCATATATTGAAATCCTAACCCCCAAGGCCTCAGAATGTGACTTTATTTAGAAATAAGGTCATTGTAAACATAATTAATTAAATAAGATCAGACCATAATGGATAGAGTGATCTCCTAATTCAATACAACTGGTGTCCTTATAAAAAGGGAAAATTTGGATATAGACACACATACACACACACACACATACACACACCCATATACATGTACACATGTAGAAAACCATGTGAAGATTGGAGTTACACTGCCATAAACCAAGGAATTACCAGAAGCAATGAGACAGGCCTGGAGCAGATCTTTCTCTAGCACCTTCAAAGTATTACAGAATGGTCCTGACAACACCTTTATCTCAGACTTCTCATTTCCAGAATTGTGAGAAAACACATTTTTTTTGTTCAAGTTATTCAGTCTATGGTACCTGTTTAGGAAGCCCTAGCAAACTCGTACAGTTATTATTATTTTTTATTTCTTAAAAATTATAGCAAATATTGCAAAAATTTAAAACTTATAAACAGAATAATAATTTCAGGTAGCCTTTTCATATTATTCTCTACACTTTTCTCTGAATTTGAAGTTTTCATGATTTTGAAAAGTAAAAGAAAGTAAATTCTCATCTTCAACATCATAATTAATAAAATGGAAAAGTTGAACTAAGGTATTCAACTAAGGAAGCTAGAATATGAATATTAAAATGTCAACTTCATGGAAGGAAAGAGAAAAGTCCTAAAAGTTATTAAATACAGAATTAGTAAACTAAAAATCAGTAAAATTAAGAAAATTATTCTTTAATTTTAAGAAATAACACTCTGAAAATTAAATTAATAAAAATTTGTAAGCAGAAAATATTTAAAGATATAGATTATGTCAAGATGCAGAGAAAGTTTTTTAAGACTAATGATACAATTAGCAAAGTTATATACTAATGTATTTAAATATCTTAAAAAGAAAATGCTTTTTTTAGAACTATAAATCATCTATCTGCTATACATACAAGAGAAAAATCCTAAAGTTCTCTTCTATAAATGTGGAAAGTTTATGTCATATTATTTATAAAAAATGAAATTTGTAATTTAAAAATAATAAAAGTTACACATCACATAAATGCAAATTAAAATAATGAAATATATTGTTAGCTATAATGATTTGCTTCAGTGATATCCAAACACATACAGGCATGGAGACCTTAGGCGCTGCAGATGGGTGATTCCCTACGAGGAAATGAGAGATGATGGAGGATTTTTGATATTTCAGAAGTAGGACTATCACTCTGAAAGAATCCAGTACATCGTTTTCTTTACCTGATTCTCACAACAGATTAAGAGCACACTTAAAGCCATATGGGTTTTCTTTTGCTTTTAGTTTCCTGATTAAGAAAAAAATATATATACATACAAATATTTATATGTGAAAATGGATAGTGATAGCAAAGTTGTATATAAAAAGTAAGTCTATTATACGATTGCAGAGATGGACATTGAGAAACTTTTAGGAAAATAGTTTTGCAAAACTTTTCAAAAACCTTCAAAACATCCTCTTTTCTTCAATAAATCTATTTCTTAAAATTCAGTCGAAGAAAATAATCAGAAATTTTAAAAATGTTTTTTGTCAAATATGGTTATTTATAATAGTAAAAAACTAGAAATCACCTGTGTCCAACAACTGGAAGATTACTTTATAAATTATAGTGCAACATATTATGCAATCTTTTAAATAAAATTGATAAAGAGTTTTTAATGATGTAAGAATGCTTATCATACAGCAGGACTAAGTTTTCCTAATTATATACAGAGAATGAAATCAACTATGTGAACAATAATCAGAGAAGGGCAATATACCAAAATATGAAGAGTGTGTATCTTGAAGTGGTGGACTAATGGTCCATTTTTATTCTTTTGTTGATATTGGCATGTATTTTCCAAGTTTTCTTGAAAAGAATATATTATGTTACAGTCGTGAAACATACTTCTAAAATGATACTCTTAATTTTTCATCAGTATTAACCTCTGTCTTACTATGTAATGCTTTGATTCAACAAGTATTGTTAGATACCTATGCCACACTAGGCAAAAAGTTGTTAGGAAAATCACTATGACAGGAATGCTTCAGACATGTTTGCAATCTAGTTGACATAAAATAATTTTAAGAACTTTTCATCTCACCTCGATTATTATGACAGTCTCTTACTGCATCCCTACCTCCTGCGTACTGCCTTTTGGTTTGTTTTCTGCACTGTTGCCAGAGAGTTCTGTCTAAAGCACAAATTTGATCATGCGTTTTGCTTGCTAAACTTATTTGGCTCCCCTTTGCCTGCAGCACTGATTCTCAACCATGACTGCACATTAGGATTGCCCTGGTAAGCTTTTAAAAATCTCCAGTGCCCAGACCTTCCTCCCTCAGAAGACCAGAGTTTCTGATTTAATTAGTCTTGGGTGGCGCCAAGGCATCTATTTTTTTTAAAACTCTCAGAATTAGTATCTTAGAATGGCATATAATGATTATGGCAACCTTTCCAGTCCTATTTCTTACCACTTCCTCTAAGTGGACTCTGAGTTTTAGGCTGCTTTTTGAATATATCATACTATTTCACAATTTAATATTTACCTATGATTGTCCTCCCTGGAATGCACTTTCTTCCTGTGTTACCTGGAGTTCTTCTAGACATCCTTTAAAAATCTATTCAACTAGTCACTCACTAAGGAATGCTTCTCTGCACTGTTTAAGGCAAAGCCAAGTGCCTCTATCCACTCTGCTCCAAAGAAGCCCAAACAAAGCCAAGCATGAAGAGATTCTATACTGCAGCAGAGCGAACCACTAAAAGAAATAGGAGGTGATACAGGATTTTGACATTTCAAAAGCAGAACCATCACTCTGCTGGAGCCCTCATACATTGTTTGGTAAATGTTCCTTTACCTATCTTTCCCCTACATCTGACTGGGAGCTCCTTGAAGGCAAGGATTTCATCATGTTGATCTTTATATATCTTTGCACTTAGTCCAATGTCAGGCAGTTTGTAGGTACTCAAGCTATGTTTTTTAAATAAATATAAGAACCATTAATCTAGTATATAATAAATGCCAAATATATGACATAAAACAAAATATGGTAGGAATTCAAAGGAGAGCAAGAATGCTGAGCAAAGCTTCCATTGCATCACAATACAATGGGAAGTTTTGGGTTCACGTAGACCAGAGTGCCACTTGCTAGCTGTGTGACCATGAACAAATTCTAAGCCTCAACTTCCCCAAGTGTTGTAAGGATAACTATCTTAATTTCACAGGGCTTTCTGGAAAGCATATGATATACCTGGGAGGCTTAGGAGGTCTATGAATGTTGGTTCCTGTCTCTTCTTTACTGTTTACACTTTTGTAATTCATACTTGTTCAAGAAGTTCTATGCTTCTTGAAGGCAGAGACAATATCATACTCACCAGTCCTATTTCACAGGAAAGCACAGTGTTTGGCACAAAGCAAGTGCTCAATAAATTGTTTATGAAATAAAGTACAAATTATGTAAGGTTGAAGGTTGTGTTGCATTTGGATATATATATAGCAACATGGTGAGAAAAAATAATACTGAGAATGAAAGGGGGTACAATAAATAAAGTAAAGAAAATAAAATGATCAAGGCAAAGGTCCCAGAGGAGAAGTCAACTCAGTGAAGGAGATGATTCAAGTAAGGGACTTAAGGGAAGAGTGATCAGAGGGAAAGGTTAATTCCTAACTGTGAAGCAATAAAAACATAAGAATTTGAGATTTTACACTTATATCATACAGAGCTATAGAAGCATTTTAAGCAGCAGTAAAACATGGTCTTCAGCCCAAGATTCAAGGTTGTTCCTAAGATTTGTGTGGGATGAAACAGAGGTAAAACATTTTAAACATTAAGACTACTTGCAAGAACTATCATTATTATTAATCATTGATGTGGTATAGTCCTGAAGTACAGTGATATCAAAAGAAATAAACATGAAGCATTGGCTGCAATTAATATTACATGATAGATTCATAGACTATGATAGGGAAGGACATAAAAAGCATGTAAAATAAGAAAAATGAAAAATGAGCTGGAAAACTGAGAGAAATTCAGAGAGAAGATAAATCAGCATTTGGCAGGTGGTAGTAATACATCCAAATAAATGACCAGTAGGCATTTTGGGAGATGGGACTGGATAAACTCTATAATTAGACAATTGTCACCTACATAATCAGTTACAAGATCAGAATAGAGGAGGACATTGACTCAAAATGGAAATGACAATGATAGCTGGCCAAAGTTCGTCTTTCAGAAGAACAAACTAATGGATGTTACCATGTTTCCCCGAAAATAAGACCTACCCATAAAATAAGCCCTAGCAG
>VBSM01003169.1:2116912-2128694 GCA_008086735.1 Cheirogaleus medius
TCAGTGGTGAAGAGAGCAAATATTTTCTCCCACTCTGTGGGATGTCTATTTCCTAGCAGAATTTCTAAGCGTTTGCACAATATAAGCCCTAACCCGAAAATAAGACCTAGTGATGGGCGTGGCTACGCAGCATATCTGCACAACCCATGCATTTTGTTGCGGAGTGGTAAAGAAGAGGAGCAGCCCTTCTCACCTGCCCCATGAGAGCTCTATTGCTCGACATGAGAGATTGGGGCCAATGGTTCTAAAGGAAATAGAGTCACAATAAATTCAGGATGGAATTTGGGGTTTGGAGAGTTATGATGATGTTCCAGAAGAAGACGACTTAACTATATTTGAATAAATGTAGATCGTTGTACCGTACTTAAAAAAAATAACACATCTCCTGAAAATAAGCCCTAGGATGTCTTCTTGAGGAAAAATAAATATAAGACCCTGTCTTAATTTTGGGGAAACACGGTAGTAGCCAAAGAAAAAGCATACAACTTTTGTATGTTTTACAGAATTCTGATGTTGTGTTTTGTTGTGTTTTGTTTTGGTAACTAGGAACAGTGCTTCAGGGAAAAGCTGAGTTGTGTTTGGATTTATTTAAGACAATTATTTTAGAAAGATAATTTGATAAATGATTTCCCATCATGTATATTTGTTGCTAGAACATGGAACTCTGCCATGACTGTCTGTCATTTAGTTTCCTAAAACCAGATAGTGATTTTTTTATATTCATATGGGTAAAAGTTAATAATGATGTTGTTTCAATTTATTTCCTGTAAAATGGTTAGAATTACATGGAAATCTTACCATACAATTTACAGATAGTCCTTGGTAAATTTCCTTTTTATATAAATGAAATTAAATGACAGCAGTGTTATTATTTAAATCTGAAATAATTCTGAATTATTCAAAAGTACCATTTTCAGCATCCTTCCATCTGTGCCTTTGATCTGGATGAACTGATGAGCATTCTATCCTTTACAAATTAATGTCCAATTAGAAGCTGCTCTTGGGAATGTGGGTGCTGATAATTTTAATCAGGAACCATGGAATGGATTATCTCATTAAGTACTTGGATGTGGTAGAATTTCATGGGCTCTCAAACATAGGGCTTTTAAAAATAAAATTGAAAGTAACCAAAAACAACTGGATATGTTACTTGTAAGGTTACTCAAATGAAAATATCTTTTCTGTGCACATTTTCATGTCAGCCTTGAAAATTAAATGCCTAGATCTGTCCTAGTGGAATAGATACTCTAGTCTATTATTTCTTTTTTCTTCCAGAAGATTATATCCTCCTAAAAATTAAATACACTAAAACATTCTGTGTAATATTGGAGTTTGTTTTTTTAAAAAAAAACAAGGTAGTGGAAAATTTCAAGCTTACAAACAGAATACACAACACAGAATTGATTCTAGAGTTTCTTAAATTAAAAAAAAAACAAAACTGGTAAAAAGAGGAGGAGAAAAAATTTTCTCTGAATTGTACAGGGTGTTCTATCCCAGTTGCATGGAAAATTGTCCTAGACAGGAAGCTGCTTTTGACAAATACAAAGACTCCTGCTTAAATGTGAAAAGACTCTGCCAATCTCCCCATAGTACTGAGGTTAGCTGACAGACAGATGTTAAACAAAGCTCCCTTGCTCTGCAACCTCCTTTTATTATACTTCATAAATACCTTTCGTCCTAAAACAATAGACAAAGAAAAACCTGGAAGCCTTCTTTGCAATTCATGTATGATAATGCTGCCAGTCCTAATCCCAGCTCCTTAAAAGTATTTGCCCTTCAACTATCAAACAGTAAAATACACAATTAAACATAAGACTTTTGCTTCCACATATGCAAGTCACTGGTGAATCAGTAAACAGGTAATTTTCTATATTTTGAGAGAAATAGTAGAAACGTGAATTAAAGTCTTTGCTTCTGTAGCAAGATCCCATTAAAAAAAAATGTCTGAGAACTAAGGTGAAGCTCATTGTCATTAATGATTTTGTCTCTAACCATCTATTTATTTTCATTGTTTTTAATTGAACAGATCGATGCTTCAAAGCAAAAATGGTTTAAGTATTGTGGCTACTGGATTTATAAGAGATTTCCACAAGCCCTGCTCTGTGCTGATGCCTTTCACCTCCCTTCACAGATGGTCCTCTCAGGAATGTCCAATTTACTGTGTTTAATGAGCCTCTGCTTTGAAAAGTCGCAGGGCATCCCAGGAGCTATCTCCTTCACACCTTACCTGGAGAAGGTAATGTTCTATAACAAATTCTACTTTTAGCCAAGCCCAGAGGAAAGATTACTTGCTCATATTTAACAAGCAAGCTATCTGGATGGAGGATGGAGGGCCTGAGGAGGGAAGATGCACTCCCTGCCTCATGGCATGACAACGGGGTTGAAACCCACTGCACTCAGGCCTGTAAGAGGGGCCCTCATGTATATGTTACTTGCCTCCCACAAATTCCCATAGTTTTCTTAAATTTGCAAAGAAGGCATCTTTCATTTTTCTTTCCTCAGAAATAAAATTTTAAAGGTCAACTATGACGGAGAGAATATAAGTGTTCTTGATTAGCTGCTTTTTGATAGGAGAAAAAAATCTAGGATTTTTTGTCATTAAAACGTTTATCTGCCTTAAACCTTTTACTTAAACGTCTCAGATATCCTTGATGTCTGAGCAATGCTAAAGCTACTAGGAGCTGAACTAGTTAAACATTAGAATGTGTGGAAGTATTTCAGTTTTCTCTATGTTATATTATTGATCTTAATTAGCAAATATCATAAATTTATAATAGAGAAAACTTAATAGGACAAAAATTCTATAGTAAATCTTCTGCAATTAACATGATAAAATTTCACATCTGGTAAAAGACTTGCTGGTACAATTTTTATTTAAATTTTTTTTTGTGAAGAATTAGAATTGGAAAAATAAAATATTTCAGTAGAATCCAAGTCAGCATTCTACATTCCATAACTATGTGAAGCAGGATTAAAAGCAAAGACTAGAGATTAGTTTGATATAATTGATCTATATCCTTGAGATACCACTATTGAATATTTATCAAATATTTTATCTCAAAAGAGTACATTGACTTTTTTTTCCATGAAAAATTCAGATAATCTCATCACCAAGTAGACTGAAATGACGAGCTAGCAATAGTGCAAAGGCCAGACTATTTTATCTTGTTTCCTTCATTAACTACCCAAAATCCTAAATGAATGCCTGCTCTCACTGTAGTCACTTTCTTCTCAGCCTCAAGCTCTCCTTATAACTTTGTAACCTGAACTTTTAGTCACCAAGAGGACTAGAAGAGCACTGCTTTATATGGTTACCAATGCCTTCCTAATTGCCCATCTAGAATTTCACGTAGAAAAACCAAACCTTTGGGGATCAGAGCAGGTTTGAGATCTCCACCCTAAAAAGGAAAGTGGAAGTGGAGAATCAAGGCAAGGTGAGAAGAGCAGCCCTTCCTACCCAACCCCTTTTACATAACATCAAGAAAGGTTGTCTATGAACCAAGGACTTAAAATTGTATTGGCCATTATGCTAACAGGTTGAGTTTTGTATTCAAAGAGGTAGAAGTCCCGGTGCACATGGGGGTGCTCCCTCTTCTCTGGAGCAATTTCTAATAGGATGCTGGGGAAATAAAATGAGCATACAGGGAATTGTTTTTCCTCTGAAAAGCCTAGGTATTTTATTGTCTATTTTTTCTTGCTCTCTTTCTCTTCTTTGACTCCTATACTACCTCCAAAATAGAATAGATCCTAAAAGTTTCCTCAAGGCCTTGGGGAGCAATGCTTTCACTTGTTTGCCCCCTCCACACCCCATTTTTTTTTTTAAGACAAACAAGTTCATTTAAGCAAGACCATTTCACTGTGGAACTGCCTTGAGGTTTGGTGACAAAGCCACAGTGTGGAATAAAAACCATTCTGTATACAAAATTTTCCCCATGATTATTTTCCATTGGGAAGTTTATGTAGAATTGTGATTGATCTAGAACAAGTCTAAATAGTCTAGCTTCATTTTAATTTTAATTCCTCATGATGATATTTGTACCTGATCCTTGTTTTGTTATCTTTAATTTGCTTTTGTTTATAAACATCATTTCAATCATTTTAAATTAAATTATCTTTAATTTGGCTGTTGTTTGTAAACATCAATTCAATCTACCACCATTATTTGCCTCTTTTATATGCACAAAATACAGGCATACCTCAGAGATATTGCGGTTTCAGTTCCAGACCACTGCGATAAAGTGAATATCACAATAAAGCCAGTCACATGGATGTTTTGGTTTCCCAGTGTATATCAAGTATGTTTATACTATACTGTATTCTACTAAGTATCCAATAATATTTTCTATAAAAATATAATATGCATACATTAATTTAAAAATATTTTATTGCTAAAAATTGCTAACAATTATCTGAGCCTTCAGCAAGTCATAATTTTTTACTGGTAAAGGGTCTTGCCTCATTGTTATTGGCTGCTGACTGATCAGGGTGGTGCTTGCTGAAGGTTGAGGTGGCTATGGCAATTTCTTTAAATAAAACAACAGTGAAGTTTGCCACATAAATTGACTCTTCCTTTCATTCAAGATTTCTCTGTAGTGTGCAATGCTGTTTGATAGTATTTTACGTACAGTAGAACTTCTTTCAAAATTGGAGTCAATCTTCTCAAACCCTGGGTCTGCTTTATCAACTAATATTCTAAATTCTCTGATGTTATTTCAACAATTCTCACAACATCTTCACCAGGAGTAGATTCTATCTCAGGAAACCACTTTCTTTGCTCATCTATAAGAAGTAATTCCTCATTCATTCAAGTTTTATCATGAGATTGCAACAACTCAGTCACATCTTCAGGTTCCATTTCTAATTCTAATGCTTTGGCAATTTCTACCACATCTGTAGTTACTTCTGCCACTGAAGTCTTGGACCCCTCAAAGTCATACATGAGTATACAAATCAACATCTTCAAAACTCCTGTTAATGTTGATATTTTGACTTCCTCCCATGAATCATAAATGTTCTTAATGGCATCTAGAATGGTGAATTTCTTTCCAGTAGATTTTTAGTTAACTTTGCCCAGATGCATCATAGGAATTATTATCTATAGCAGCTAAACTCCTACAAAATGTATTTTTTAAATAGGATGTTGAAATTACTCCTTTATTCATAGGCCGCAGAATGAATGTTATATTAGCAGGCATGAAAAGAACATTAATAAATATCCTTGTACATCTCCATCAGAACTCTTGAGTGTCCAGGTGCATTGTTATGAGCAGTAAAATTTTGAAAGAAATTGTATTTCTCTAAGCAATGGGTCTCAACAGCAGGCTTAGAATATTTAGTAAAGCATACTGTAAATAGATGTTCTATCCTATAGGCTTTGTTGTTCCATTTATAGAGAACACTCAAAGTAAATTTAGCAGAATTCTTAATGACCCTAGGATTTTTGGAATAGTAAATAATCATTGGCTTCAAATTTAGGTCACTAACTTCATTAGTCCTTAATAAGACAGTCAGCCTGTCCTTTGAAGCTTTGAAGCCAGACATTGACTTTTCTTCTCTAACTATGGAAGTCCTAGATGGTACCTTCTTCCAATATAAGGCTGTTTTGTCCACATGGAAAATATGTAGTTTAGTATGGCCCCCTTCATCAGTTATCTTAGCTAGATCTCCTGGATAACTTGCTGCAGCTTCTCTATCAGTACTCACTGCTTCTCATTGCACTTTCAGGTTCTGGAAGTAGCTTCTATCCTTAAACCTCATGAACCAACCTCTGCTAGCTTCAACCTTTTCTTGTGCAGCTTTCAACCATGATAGAATTGAAGAGAGTTAGGGCCTTGTTCTGGATATGGCTTTGGCTTAAGGGAATGCTGTGGCTGTTTTGATTTTCTATCCAGACCACTAAAACTTTCTCCATATCAGCAATAAATCTGCTTTGCTTTCTTATCATTCATGTGTTCATTGGGTAGCACTTTTAAATTCCTTCAAGAACTTTTTCTTTGCATTCATAACTTGACTAAGTGGTGCAAGAGGCCTAGTTTTTGGCCTATCTCAGCTTTTAACATGCCTTTCTCACTAAGCTTAATCATTTCTAGTTTTTGATTTAAATTTCAATCTTACTGTGTCTCAGGGAACAGGGAGACCCGAGGAGAAGGGAGAGAGATGGAGAGCGACTGGTATGTGGAGCAGTGAAGACACACACAATATTTATTGATGAAGCTCTTCACCTAAAATAAATACAATGGTAACATTAAAGATCACTGATCACATATAACCATAATAGATATGATAATAATGAAAAAAGTTTGACATATTGCAAAATATGACACAGAGAGACGTGATGCAGGGAGATGAAATGAGCACATGCTATTGGAAAAACTGAGTAAATAGACTTGCTTGTCACAGGGTTGCCACAAACTTTTAATTCATAGAAAAGACAGTGTATGTGAAGCTCAATAAAGCAAGGTATGCCTATACTCAATTAGGCTCTAAGAGAATATAAAATAATATTACCCTTAATGAAATTACAACCTATTTGGAAGATTAAAAATGTACATAGATGTAATAAAATAAAATACTATTAATAAGTGGTATGAGAGAAGAAAACAAAACAAAACCCTTACAGTCTCTCTAAGGAGGGAGATATTTTCTTTTTCCTTTTAGAGTTATTGAGGAAGATTCCATAGAAAGAGTAGACTTTGAGTAAGGTCTTGATGAATAATAGGATAGCAGTGAATTTCACATTAATCCTTATTCCTTGTGAAAAGAAGGACAGAGGAAAGGCACAAAAAATTGAAAAATGATAAGTATAAATAAAGAAGTGGAGAAGATTCAAATTAGTTTGAGAATATTTAACAGAATGATAGGAATTATAACTGTAAAACATGGAATAGGATCATATCATGAAGAACTTGAATATTAATCTTGCCACTTTTTTTCTGAAGAAAATGAAGGTCTTCTTATGATTTTGGAACAGAGATTCAAACTGACGATGCAGAACGTTTCATCTGATAATGGTGTTCCTACTACTTCTTCCCAGACCAAGCTCATATCCTCTCTCTCCATTGGAAGAGCCTCTTCATTTGTCCTTAAAGATGTTTTCAACACTACTTCCAGGGAGATTTAAACATCAGACAAAATGGACTATGCCCCATCTAAACCTTTCAATGGTTCCTCAGTACTAATGGGATAAAGAAAACAATGATTTTATGCAATTTCTCAGGCCTTCCATAACTCAGAGCCTACCTCTGCTTCAGTGTAATGTTTTGTCATCCTTCACAGGAAGAGTAAATGATCTATTTTGGATAGAATTTGAAGAAAATTTTAAAACGTGAAAACTGATTTAAGCAGATGTAATACAAAGAAGGGAAATTGCAGATGATTCAGAAAATGATGGTAATCATTTAAAAAGCTAACCCAGAAGATAGAAAGCTGGATCAGCTAGAAAAAAAAGATGCTCATTTTGTATTTCTACTTGGTGGGTATGAGAAACTTGAGAAATTATCAAGTTAAAACCTTTTTTAATTCAACAATGAGTGCATGTGGTGTTTGTTTTGTCATTCTTGGGATACTTAGGAAAATGGTCTCCAGTTCCACCCAAAATGTTGCAAAAGGCATTGATTCATCCTTTTTTATGACTGAGTAGGATTCCATGGTTTACATACACTGCATTTTATTAATCCACTCATGAGTTGATGGACACTTGGGTTGATTCCACATCTTTGCAATTGTGAATTGTGCTGCAATAGACATTCAAATATAGGTGTCTTTTCTTTGGGTAGAAACCCAGTAGTGGGATTGCTAGATGGTTATTAAATTGGAACTAACTGATGAGCACACATATTCTCAGAGGGAAGTAAAAATCAGTGGAAATCAAGAGGGGTGGGGGGAGGAGTTATGGGAAAAAAAACTACCTAATGGGTACAAGTAACATTATTTGGGTAATGGGTGCACCTATAGCCATGACTCAAGTATTACAAAAGCGATCCATGTAACCAAAAACATTTGTACCCTCTTAATGTTTTGAAATAAATAAATAAAAATCCTTTTCATATGCAGTTGATACATAAGGTTCAGAACTGAGCTGTGAGAAGAAGTAGATCTAGAAATTCATTATTGATAATTTTCAGCATAATGATGAAAGTAGAAGCCATCACATTATTAAAATTGACAAGGAAATCATGTAGAAAAAAAGAGGAGCCAGGGACCACCTGAATATTTTATAATGTACACAATTAGTAAGTACTTTTAGGAGGTACCCAGGAAGAGAAACTCCTTACCAGAGAAGAGCCCTCTAACAAATCTCTTTAAATCAGAATACTATGCACACACACACACACACACACACACAAATACACAAATACCACACACCTTTATGTATGCACTCACTAGCACACACATACTATTCCACTTTCCATCTCCCCACCCAGCTTACTGTTCTTCATAGCACTTCCCACCATCATTTATTTATGGTAATGTGTATAATGTATGTCTCCCCTCATGAGAACAGGGACCTTGTGTCATTTCTATTGTATTCCTGCTTCTGGAACAGTGCTTAGCACATGGAGGTATATTAATATATCACTGTTAAATGGCTAAATAAAAAATGAAGGTATAAACCCAGGTGATACTGAGACATTTTCTAACAATACTGAGCATTTCAGCCTGAAGGAATGGAGAAAATAAATGATTCACTCAGGGTCACTTAGGATTCTGGATGGATAAATTCTTAGGAGTTATCAGACACATTGTTGAAAAGATGGGTCATAAAACCCAACTAAGTGAAGAATCTTAGAAGGGGTTGATGGGTTTGGAGAAAAAGGAGACTGAGGAACCTGAGACCACAGGCAAATAAAGAATAAAGCATTTTTCAAGCACAAAGACGTGAGAAGGGTGGCATCATGGAGATCGTAGTGAGGGACAAGACATGTTAAATTCAAGATACTGCCTTCGCTCCTTTTTCTCTCACCAGTGATTTATTTTTTAACCATCTCTATGTCTTCAGCTGCCATCTAAATGAAATATGTTGAGTGTCTGGCTTCAAAGAAGAATTCAATGACAATTATTATCTTTAAGTATTTGTATTTGTTTATAGGCAAAGGAATCCCACACAAGTTTTCTGACTTCTCCAGATAGATTCAAAATAGAATTTATCAATCCTCTTCAAGAAAAAGTTTTGTTCTTTTCCCATGCCACAATAAATAGCATCATACATATAGTCATGTAAGTTATAACATAATAATCATCAATTATCCTTCCCTTTCTGCCATAGTACATCCAGTCACCACATTCTGCCAATTTCCATCAGAAATGTCTCTAAAATCTGATCCCTGATCATTCATACTACTGCTTCTCATGTTTACCACATTGAGTTGCACTTAACTCAGGCTAATTTTGAGCCGAGGGCCTCGTGAAGCAAAACCCTGCAGTTGGTTTGTGAAAATATTACTTGTTGATGTTCTTATGTTACAATTAATATTGGCAATTTAATGCTAAAAATGTAGATTGCGTTGCATATAACTCACTCACAGAAAACAGTAAAAAAATGACGAATTAGAAAGAATCATTTTGTTTTAATAAAACACTGTGGCCTCAGGGAAAATTTTTTTTTTCTAGTGTGGCAGTCAATGTGTTAAGCACCCACCATTACCTTCCTAAACTGTAAGAGCAACATTTTACTCTATTCATCAGCTGTTTATACATCTAGACCATTCTCCACACTGTTGTCATTGCTGTTTTTCTAAAATTTCAATCACATTACTAACACTTAAGATATCTGATGGCTGATAATTGACCACTGGATTCAAGCCATTTATTCTTTCACTGTCCACAACTCTTTCTGCCAGGTGCCTGGGCTACAGTGAAAAAGGCAGTTGTGCTCTCCCCTTCCTGTCTTGACTCTCCCTTACTTCTTCAAGCTTATCTACCAGCACTTCCTTGCCATGAACTCTCTTTTCTTCACACTGTATTTGTTACCATCACAATGTATTGTCTTTATACACGTTGATTCCACTGTCTAGAAAATATTACCTACCAATGTTCAAATGAGAAACTTCTTCAATGCCATTCCTTCTGTGAAACGTGTGTGTATGTTGGTAGCCAAGATAGTTCTTATTCTCTGTCCCAGGATCTTGCTTATACTTCTATTATAGTACTTTTCATGATTTTTTTTTCCTTTACTGCCATCTCCTGCAAAAATTTACAGTGCCCAAAGCATAACACAATGCCTGAAACTTAGTATACACTGAATGAATGGGAAGCGGTACTGAGAAGCAAATGAGTATTCTGGAAATGGGATAAAACCAAGACAAAGTGATAAGCCACTTCTTTTTCATTGCAGTACTTGAGCAAGTCATTTAATATTCTTATTTTTTTTAATTACTATGGAATTTTTCAAGCATACACAAAATCAAAGAGAATCGTATTATGAACCTTCCCCATATATTCATCATCCATTGTGAGTAATTATCAACACAAGTCTAATCTTGTTTCATCTATACTCAATACACTTTTCCCCTTTCCATCTGAAATATTTTGAAGCAAATATCAAAATTCATAAATTTTAACCCATAAATACTTTAGCATGAATCACTAAGAGATAAGGACTCTCTATTTTTTATGATTTTATTACATCTCAAAGAAATTAATAATCATTTTTTTAACATCATCAAATATCCATTTAGCTCTAAGTTTCCCAATTATCTCCAAATAAGCATATGTGTTTTCTAAACTCTGGTTGTTTGAATCAGGATCCTAATGATTTGCACATTTTCTGTGTTGATATATGTCTTATATCTTTTAATTTGTAAATTTTCTTTCTCTCTGTTTATCCTCCTTTAGCTGTTGAAGAGCCTGCGCCTGTACAACTGTGCTTCTGAAATTTTAATGTAGCTGTGAATGACCTGAGGATATTGTTAAAGTGCAGATTCTGACTCAGTAGGTCTGGGTTGAGGCCCGACAGTCTAACGAGCTCCCACCTAATGCCAAAGCGGTTGGCCCATGGCCACACTTTGAAAAATCAGACTGTACAGTGTCTCACATTCCAGACTTAGCTAATTTCATCTTCTTGATGTCATTTGCCATCTGTACTTCGTGACATCCTGTAAAACAATAGTTACACCTAGAGTCATAGTTCTCGACCTTGGCATCACAAGAGAATCCCTGAAGATCTTTAAAAAATCATCATGTGAGTACATGTCCAGGTCAAACTGTAGACAGGATATTCAGAATAAAAGTCCTTGATTCTTTGCTTTTATTTACCAGTTTTGAGAATGATGAGTTATTTTCCTAATATCTTCCAAAGTATTTTACTTAAATGTATCATATTAATATATTTCTATCTATATACCCATATAAAATAACCATAATTCTTAATGAATTATGAACCGTTTAAATGCAAAATATGTTGCTCATTTTTGGTGGTAATGGTGATTATTTTTCTTCTTTCTTTTCTTTTTTGGGGGAAGAGGTGC
This sequence comes from Cheirogaleus medius, assembly GCA_008086735.1. Lineage (NCBI taxonomy): Eukaryota > Metazoa > Chordata > Mammalia > Primates > Cheirogaleidae > Cheirogaleus > Cheirogaleus medius. Next base: position 2,128,378 of record VBSM01003169.1, read on the forward strand.
ATTTTTTTTGTTGTTCTGTATCTATTTAGGAGCCCTAAGAGCACGAAAGTCTCAGTGAAGGTGTGCCACCATCAGCCACGGTACACTTTGTTACTTGGCGCTTATGTCTCTGCCAAGGCCTGGCCTTCCCCAGACGAGGGCTTCTGCCTCTCAGCTATGGGTGTGGTCATTTTCTCTGCATCCTCAGAGCAGTATTAGAGCTGGAGTGGCTCTCTCCTCCCTCTAGCATGATGAGGAGAATTCTTTTCCATGTGCTCAGAACTGCCCTCATCTCTCTCCCTTTTTAGGCTAAGCATAGACTTTTTTTTTTTTTTTTT
>VBSM01003169.1:2128794-2143594 GCA_008086735.1 Cheirogaleus medius
GGCCTCCCAGAGTGCTAGGATTACAGGCGTGAGCCACCGCGCCCGGCCCCCTAAGCATAGACTTTTATAGGAAACAGAAAAAACATTTTGTTTCAAACCGTGCTGCTTTCAGCTCTGAAAGATTCCACAAAACAAGGGAACAGTGGGCGTGGCTATTCGCTCAAAGCAGAGAGAAGAAATAACAATATGGAGACAATAAACTAAGGGGAAAAAAAAGTCACCTGCCACATATAGTTTTCACTGGCACAAGTTGCTTGTCTACTTTCTTACTTTCTCAATGTAATTTTAAAGAGAGGATTTACATTAAAATCCAATATTAAATTTTATAGAAAGACAGTTAGTTCATGGATGTGTATGGTTCAGCATATATGTGGGCCACTGAATATTTGTAGTTAATCCGAGAACCTTCAAAAATATTTCCTTATATGTATCTGTCCATAGTAGGGTTAAAGATTTTGATCTGCAATCTGTCTCCTAATCAGGGAGGTAATATTTAAACAAAGTGCTTCAAATGAAAATAATCCACTTGAATATAATAATCAATTTTGAGTGGGCATTTTGTTTTTCCAATTTACAACGGGATTTTAAAAATAAAACTCATACAACATCAGGATACTCTGGAACACTTGTGTAAAATAGCTCTGATTTTCAAAGCCAGAGGCTTACAATATGATGAAAACTAAAAACATTGTCAGAAAATAAACTAAATGATATGGTTGGCTGGAGGCCAATTTTTATTCAACTGCTGCTGTTGATTTATATCCATTATTCTCTCCCCATTCTATCATGGAATGTATCGAAGAGTGGATGCTTAAAAGTGTAACTGGTATTATAATTATTATGATTAGCATCACACTAAATTTAAAAATATATGTGAGTATATATGCTTATACACCTACTTAAAAACTTCAATTCTTACAACAGTCCGGTGAGATAGGTACTAACTACTTATTATGATCATTTTACCGAGATGGAAAACTGAGAAGGCTCAGAAGGAAGAAGGCTTGTACACAAGTCAATCTTTTGGAAACTAGAATTCAGGTTTTCTGACTGCAAACCTTGGTGTACTTTTTAAATGCATGTTTCAGATGATATCTGATCTGAGAAGCACAACTATGTTTAGAACTAATCATATCTATGGTTAAATATTCAAAATAATGATTCGCTAATGGTGTATAATATACTAAATACTGTGAATTTTGATACCGCATTAAAAATTTAAAGTACCTTTACTGCTCTGATCTCATTTTAGCCTTCCAAGAAATCTGTGAGTTAATATTTGAACACCCAACTGACACATGAATAAACAAAACAGAGGTCTCATGAAGTTACAGAACTCATCCCAAATCACTAATTTACATTGTAGCAAAGCCAGAAAAAGATTTCAGTTCTTCTAATTCCTCAAAGTGATCTTTTCCAGTGGAACTCCTTTATTTTTAAATATATATGTATATAGCTTAAAACTTAGCAACAAAATCAGATTTTGGTACTCACACCCCTATAAACATATTTAAACTTCTGTGGGGGAAAATATAAATGAGAAAGTGGATTTTCATTTATTAAAAAAACAGCTGTTTGCAATTTATAATTATACAAATCCACTGTACTGTTTTATATGTACTGCTGCTAACCTTTATCCTACTCATTGGTTTAATCCTTTAGCTCAATATTTAGCCATAAAACAAATTATAAAATAAACATTTGGTGTAAATGAGAACAGACATATTTTGTTTCCAAAGGTAAGGAGGTTGACCTGCTTACAAATTACCCTCTGAGAAACATTCATTAAGACTTTAACTGTTATCAACATCATGCTTTCAGAATTTTCTATCTCTCGGACAGATTTTGCACAGAGAAACTGAACATATTGTGCAGTAGGGTCCCCAGAGCCTCACGAGCCACACAGCTGTAAACAGTTCTTTTCTTGAAGTGAGTTGGGCTAAAGTAGAAAGATTTATTCAGACCCTTAGATGAGATGATTCAGGAGGGAAGTAGTTTTCAGCTCAATTACCACCAGCTGAGTTGGGAAATCAGTCTTGATACCTTCATCCAAGAGAAGAGTATTTGGATATCTGATGTCTAATGGGAATTGGGGAGGAAAGCTCTAATATTGAAAAAGCAAAATATTCAACCAAATCTCACACTAAGATTTTAGGTACTTCTGATAGAAGAAGAAAGTAGCTCCATTGCTTATAATGACACCAAAGATTCAATGTGAATCAAATATGTTTTGATGATTTTAGAAGTCTGTTGGAAGCTTCCGACAGCCCATCAGCAAGCTAACCATGTGACTAGCCAGAGGTAACTTCAAAACTGCCAGTTTCCCAACCGAAAAAGCTTTCCAAGAAGCCATATGCCACTAGAAATGTGTCCGTCACAATTTGGCATCTGAACCTAATGCTTTGCTGTCCAGCTAAAAGAAATGGTAAAATGTTTCAATTTCTTACTGAAATTCTCTCTTCCATTCAATTGAATTGTTATTTAGTGTTCAGAGAATACAATGACTAGGTATGGATATTTTTTAAAAATTATAAGTCACTAGGAAACAAAGATCCTAAACTTCAGAAGCAAATAACTGTATTGAAATACAGTAGACAGTATTATGATACATAGCACTGCCCTAAGCCTTCCCAGTCCCTTCAAGGTCTTAACTCTGAATAATGAAACCCAGGTGTAAGAAAGGTACTGAACATATTTTGCATATAACTATGATATAAATATGTCTATGCTTTCAGGGCTGTTTTCATGTTAACAGGGACCAAAAAACCTTAAGTCAAAATAATGACACTCTAGGAAATTATCTTCAGGCACCAGTGAGTAAGAGGAAGAAGTATATTTCAGAGCACTGGTCCCTGTTCAGCATCCCAGAAATCATATGATGTGAACAGAAGACTACTCCAGCTAAATGTAAGTTTGGTCCCCAAATTGGACTATATTAGTCTGATTGCCTGTAACACAAAATTTCTTTTGTCTTAATAATAATAAACCAACAATAACAATAAAAATATGATTAGCCCTGTATAGTACTTGTATATCCATTATTTTATTTAATATTTTCAACAACCTTGAGTTATGAAAAGCACTCATTTTGTGTTCCCCCCTTTTTTTCAGAAAAATAAAGGCGGACTGAGCAGGTCTAGATTATTTTCTAATACATGACAATTCGTATGAATTAGAATTAACTTCTGACCTGTTGAAACTGAATACTCATTGGTTATGGTATTATATTCCAGAAGCAAGCATGCCTAATACAAAATGAACACTTATTAAATGAAAAGTGAGAACAATGCCCGTCGCCTCACTGGAAAGTGCTATGAGCGTGAAATTCAGGTAAAAGCAAAGAGGTAACAATGAAAGGAATTAATTGAATTAAAATAAATAATGAAAGGAATGAAAATAAAATCAAAGGAAATAATAAAAATATCCACAAGTAAACAGATAGCATGTTTCTGGTGTTAGAAAAGGGGAGAAAATTGCTTATGAGTTTCATATTTAAAGATTTTTCCTAACCCACTCTCAATGAGATATACAATTTAAATTGTGAAAATTACGAGAGTCTAGGAAGTTCTCCTAAGCAAATAAAAACAAAAGTATAGAAAATGCCTTAAGCACATGTTTGTCTAGCTTTATCTATAAAAGTGAAAGAGAGGAGGCAACATGAGTATTTAGTCATATCAAATGGATGAACATGCTCTTGATGTAATCTCACACAACTGTAAACCTGGAAGCTTTCATTTTAGAGCTTCCAGGAGAGAGTAAGAGAAATTAAGGCAACTGAAGCAGCTCCCATTTCATTTTTTCAATGTGCTTTTAGGTGAGCTCAAGTATGCAGTGTCATTAGGAGTTATAGCAATATGCTTCATAAAGATTGGACAAAATTTATCTAGACATGAGGAAAAAGGTACATTAGGAAATTATATCACATTAGCTAAGATGAGAGCTTTCAGTTTTACCTCCACATATTTAAGATTTGGGGTAAAGTCTAGGCCTCCATTAAATTAAATGATAGCCTAATTGGTTAACCCAATTATTGATATTGCTCATTTTCTGTTGCTCATGCCAGACTCTTAAGGGAATAATAAGATTAGTTTAATATAGAAGACTAAAAGGAGTTCTGAAGGTTAATGAAACAAAGGGTAGCAGAGAAAGAAGATGTTAGTTCTGGCACGCCAGCTGCATATTTCAAGTACAGAAGCATCTGTCTCCTGTCTGTAGACCTATTATTATTAAATTTGTCAAAGCAAAAACACCTAGTGGAGCTTTATTTTTTTTTTTCCAGTGAAAAGACATTTCTTTGACAAAGTCAAAAGAAGTTTCTTGAGTTCATGGAAAAATCATACTTTGGAAATGTAATTTCCTTTGTACAATCTGAACTTAGGTCTTTCAATTCTTGCCTTCATCGAGTCTTATTAGGAAGTTCTGAACAAAACTGGGTATGGATGTCTGGGGCAATCCCATAAAGAGTACCACTTATAAGGGACCACACAGATAGAAGAGGTAAAAACCCAGCATCACAGATGATATTGATTAAGTTTACCATCTTATATGGGTGCAGTTTGTGGCACCCCAAAACCATTATAATGCAACATCAAAGATCACTGATCACAGATCACCATAACAGATATAATAATAATTAAAAAATTTAAAATATTGTAAGAGTTGCCAAAATGTGACACATGCTGTAGGAAAAAATGATGCTGATAGACTTGCTCTAGGCAGGGTTGCCATGAATTTTCACTTTGTAAAACGTACAATATCTGTGAAGAGTAGTAAAGGGAAACACAATAAAACAAAGTATGCCTGTATACCTAAGATGTTCAATAGAAAAATGTGTAAACAAACTTCAATAGATTTCCAGTATACTGGTAGAAAATTTGCTATCCCATTTTTCTGATTATTGTAAAAATGCAAGTATTTTGGAAAATAACTTTTTGACCTGATAATTTATTTCTAGGAAGTTCTCCTAAGCAAATAAAAACAAAAGTATGGAAAATGCCTTAAGCATGTATTTGTCTAACTTTATCTATAAAAGTGAAAGATGGGAGGCAACGTGAGTATTTAGCAATATCAAATGGACAAACATGTTCTTGATGTAATCTCACACAACTGTAAAAACTGATGTTTATATTTATTCAAAATAATGTAATATAATATAGAAAATGCTATGTTGCTGTGACAAGTTTTTAAAAATATTCTAAATTCTTCACACAATATCAACATAACTCTTTATATAACATACATCAAAAACAAAACATAATGCATTAAAAACTAGGACACACACCAAGTATTAATTGTGGCTATTTTTATGTGATGAGAAAATAGTTGTTTTTGTCTTTATTTCTTTAATTGTCTAAGTGTTTTTTCTCATAATTTTTTGCATGGATGAATTTTATAATGGAAAACATCTGACCTTTTGTTTCAATGAGTGGGGCAGAGAATTATATTTGTAAAAGTAAGAATGATTAATGTAATTATTGTCTGCAATCAGTACTTTGGGTATAACAGCTTCTATGACCTACTCGATAAATGAACAATCATAAATGTCTATGATATGCTAAATAGTTTCTGAAGCCCCATCCAAGTATATAACTCTTATATATTTTCATTTTAAACTGGTTCTATTACTTTTTCCTATATATTAAAGTTCTGAGCTTTTAAACAATTACAGTAGCACATCATCATCATGATCATGATGTCTTATTATCATCATCATTTCACTTTAGACAATTAACACAGATACTCAGAAAATCTATATGTGTTATTCCAGACCAACCTCCTAACAAACACAAAAACTTCTGAGATGCTTTTATATTTGGTGAACTATTGTAGATAATTTTTACTTAAAATCTTGTCCAAATTCTCTTTGGCCAAGCTATTCCAAAAGAAGGGCAGAATTCCATGTTTTACAGTAAAATATGTTTAAGTCTTTTAATGAGACATATATTTTACTATAAAACGTGGAATTCTGCCCTTCTTTTGGAATAAATTCTTATTTTAGGAATCCTTAAACCAATAGGCACTAGACATTTGTGCCTGATTCTGTTACTTTATAACAAGTGGTTACTATCTCCATCTTAGAGAAAGCCTTGGTGAGAAAAGCTAATTTCAAAATATGCTACAGAGTCCATTGGTATCCAAGGTCATGCCTATCTATATGGTCCTCTGAAATGTGGTACTGTGTCTTAAAGCACATAACTAATTTGTCATGTCTGTCCTCATTGGGAAAGCAATCAGTTCTGAGGTCTCCAAGCTTTAAATGTCTGGTCCATGATAGCATAGCCCCATTAGTTCCTCATCGACCTTGGCAAACATTACAAATGACCTGCACATATGGAGACTGGATAGTCTCAACCTCAGGTCACATAAATTATGCATATATATATAAACATATAAACAGTACAATTATGAAACATGAGACAACTGCAATATCTGAGGGGATGAAAGAGGTTGAGACTTGAAGGCAAGCGTGATTGGCCCTTTTGTTCTTTGTTGTGTTTAACTATCTTTAAGTTTCCAGTCAAGTCTTTACCTTGTTCAAAGGAAAAATCTGGGAGAAGAGCAGGCACAAAAGGCCCTCAAATCAGGCTAAATTCTGTCCTCAGACCCATGAAAAGAGAGGTCTCCCAGGGGATACAATGGCTGATGAGAAAAGGTTGGTTAAATATCATCTAACCAGACTCTTGCATTCTCTGAAAATGTTAGCAACATAGCAGGCACAATCAAGGGGTGCGTTCTCTGGGTTTCTTTACCACAATTATTAGTGAACTGGCCCTGAAAATACGCAAACTGGCACAAAAGGGGTAGGGTTCCTTTCATATGAAATGTGTCAGAGAAGACAGGGCCCACGGAGTTATCCTGGTGCTCTGAGGAGACTTCCAATGTAGCTTAATGCTTCTCTCTCAGGGAGCAAGCCAGAGCACCACATTTTCTGTCAGAATCTCTAACCCACTTAGTACTCTGTCTCTGGGCCTGGCCTTTTGTTTGTTTGCCTTTAGCCTGGACCTGATTTAGTTAGACATGCTGTCCCAGCCAGATTCTTGTCATTCAAAATCTCTTCCTGAGTCTTTTTATTTTATTAATATCATTAGTCTTTTCCTGACACCCTGAAAAGACTTTGTCAATTTTCATTTTCCTCATATATAAACACTTAAATTCCAAGATAAATTTAAGCCACATTGGGTTGGATTTTACAATATTTAAGTGTACTTAAAACTCACACAACAAGCTTGAAATTTAAAAGGAATATATGGGGAGTCCTTTAATAAAGTAAAGAAGCCTGGAATAAAACAGGGAGGGATGTGTGTTGGAATAAGCATTGGAATATAACTTATAAGAGTCACATAAGGGTCCCAGCTTGCTCAAAGGCTTATTGTATAATCCCAGGCAAGTAAATTGCTTAACCTCTCAACTTCAATTTTTTGTTTTTTGAGAATTGGAGCATTGTTTAAAATAATCTCTATGTTCCCATTAGTTTTAAAATTTTACAAAATTATGTTTCAAATTATCACCTGAATTATGAGGACTCAGGTTCTACCTAGCTTATCAACACAAAGACTCATTACATAAAGCAGTCTTGAATTCCACCTATGAACTACATCTCTCACCTCACGTGCCACCTGTGCAAAAGTTGTAGGCTGTTGCTCTGAATAAGGACAATTGTAACTCATGTCAAATGAGATATGGGTTCATTCTGTAATCTTTTGCTTTAGACACATTAGTGATCTTTAAAAAGTGAAATAATTTTCCTTTCTCACAGAATTATTATAAAGGTTCAATAAAATCATCCATCTTCTGATGCTAGTATATCTCAGGGAGAAAAAAAATGAGTTTGATTTTTAACATTTAGATAGAATTAGAATTGCTTATAGACTATTCTGGTGCCAAATCATGATAGACATTCAACTAATATGAAATTGTTATTAGTCAAGTAATTTATTGCTCTATCTTTTCCCTTTTCCCCTTTACTCTCTGTCATCCCCAGCAAGGCTGTGAATTAATCTGTACCCGAGCCTGTGCTCGTAATTGAATTCACTGTAGCATCTACAGTGTTTGGCACAGAATTTAACACATTGTAGGGCTTCATGTTTGGTGAAAATCATGGCAGTTTCGTTCATAATTCAAGAAGAAATATGTTCAGAAAAATTCAAGGAGGCCAATTAGAAGACTATTAAAGCAATATAATAGAAATGTTCATAAAATAGAAAACAGTATTAGCAATGAGGGTGTGGTGATATGGTAGATATGAGAGACATTTATAAGGTAGAATCAACAGTGCTAGGTGATAGAGCAGATGTGAGGGAAAGGGAGAGAGAAAAGTCAAGGATGACTGCCAGGTTTCTAGCCTGAACTGGGTGAAAGGTAGTGACACTTACAGAGAAGAATAGAGGTTCTGTACATATTAAGTCTGAGACGACTGTGAGCTATCCAAATGTCAAACAGATGGTTAGATATGAGATTCTTGAAATCAGAAGCAACGTGACAGCTCCAGAAATACAGCATTCAGATTATAAATTATAAGTGAAGTGATGGAAGTTCCTGGCATTCCCTAGATGAAAGCATTTAGAATGAAAAGTAGGAAGTTCATGGCATTCCCTAGATGAAAGCATTTAGAATAAGAAGTGAGGACCCTGATAATTTCTAACATTTAATGTTCTTTGAGAAAGAAGAACAAATAATGAGACCAAGGAATAGATGACATAAATACTGGAGCAAAATATGGAGAGGTAGTATAATGAAAGCCAAGGGCAGAAAGTATTTCTAGTAAAAGGAAGTTATCAGCTCTATCTAATGCTACTAAATTGCAGAAATGGTGAGTCCTGAAAGAAAAACATTTCCAATATTTATACTATTTTTATATTGCACTATTGCACATTATTTGCAAACTACAGAAGACCAAAAAGAAGAAAATAAAAAATACTTGTAATCCCATAACTCTGAGATAACCCCAAATAACTTGATACTTAGCCTCCTGGTACTTTTTTGGCAGAAGCATCCCTGATATTTTAAATATCACAATCATAGCAATATGGTTCTTTTTTTATTTTTTCTTAAAAATAATATGTTGCTATAGCTATATTTGGTATAAATTTTAGTCAGTCATTGAAAGCCTCTTATAATCTGCTTTAGGCACAGCAGATATGAAAACACAAATACCAATAATGTGCAAATTGATAAGGGATGAGTAAAATAATAAAATAATAAAAATGTGTGAATAGAATAATGGAAAAACAAGTGATTAAGTCAAAAAAAAATCATAGAGGGAGAAGTACCCTTCTAAGATCATCAGGAGAACTGACTCCATTTGTCTTTGCAACAATCCTATGAAAGAAGCATAATTATTGCCCTAATTTTATAGATAAGAAAACTGAGGCATAGATGATTAATAACTTGTCAGAAGTCACACAGCTAATATGTGATATGGCCAGGATTTAAACCAAGAAAATCTGATAGCCGAGCCTATGCTCTTCATCACCATGTGCTGCTGCTTCCTATCAGCTGTAGGACTTTATTTAGCAGAATGTAGGCACAAAGTCAGGGAGATAAAAGTCCACTTCTATTCAAGGAAGAGCCAGTTGTTTTCCATAGCATCAGTAGAGGGTCAGTGTAAAATAATGGAAGAGATAAGACTAGAAGAACAGATTGCAGATAGATTCTAAAAGCATTTATGCTGTGTTAAGGATTGTGGACCTTACCCTGGAGGCGATAGAGAGCCACTGAATGATTTTTTTTTTTTCTATTCAGCTCTAAGAAACAATGGTTATATAGAACATTTTGTATTTTCCTGGATAGAGCTGGAATCCATACTACTAAGTGAAGTATCCCAAGAATGGAAAAACAAGCACCACATATACTCACCACTGAATGATTTTAAGCAGGAAGAAGACCCGTGGATTCTTTGTGAGCATTCCAATTCAAAATATTGCCATCACCAATTTTAAAATTATAATGTATCAGAAATCATTTGTTAACTTTATCTTCACATCATTAAACTTTAACTTGTTTTCAGAGGGATAGAGGTATCAACAAGAACATTAACAGTAGTATTAACAGCAGCTTAGATAGAACAAAAAATCTGAGCCTCACTCCATGGGGAAGTTGGGAAAATGTTAGGATATGTACTATGCACCTTTGTCTAGGTATAGATGGCTTCAGAGCTCTTTTTGTGACCAGTTGGAAGGGCCGTTTTCTTCCTGTTCCTTGCATTGCCCAGGTAGCCTTAGACATACTATGGAAACTGAAGAAGGTGCAGGCCAATGAGACATTATCTTTAAATGTTAAGTGGATAAAGATGAATAAGTGGAAGAGTGCAAATGTACTATTGGAGGGGATAGCTTCATTAGAGTATATAATTTCTGGTACATTGCTGCAAAGTCATTTTGTACTGCTTTATGATTACAACAAAGATAATGTGGTCTTTAAATTCATTTCTGCTCCTTGAAGAATACACAATGATTTTACTACAGAATATAGAATTTCAAATCAGGGATATAATTTATATGTCAGTTTCCAGATCTATAAAATATTGTTTATCCACTTAGGAATGTGTCTTTCAGTTTTTCAGGGTATTGGATATCATATAGAGCAAATGTTTTGGAGATATGAACACAGTCTTACATTTTTTAATTGATATTTTCAGTTTTCCCCAATTCTTTTCAGGAAAACCTTTTCCTAGAGTTACTAAGTATTCAAAAAACTGAGTTGAAGTTTTAGATCTTGATTTTTCTTTTTGCTTTGCAGGTGAGAGTGTCAAAGAAAACCGAAATGACCAAAAGAGGTGAAAAAAAGGCATGAAGTGTAGAGCCGAATCATTTTCAGAGCACTGGTAGTAGGATTTGTTAATGCTCTATTTTAGCAGATGAACATAGAAGAGACAGACCATGTTTTCTTATTTGGCAAATTAGACCATTTCCTTTCTTAGTTAACTGTAAACAACCAGTCAGATTTCATGAGCTTCCTTTTATTTTGCAGCTGAAATTTGTGTAGCTCTGGACTCTGCTATTCTGCTTCCTAGAGGCTAAAGGTAATTAGTCATGGTTTGCCAAAATCCAGTCTCACAAGCAGAATATTAAATTAAGGTGAATAAATATGCCCCCACACTTAGGAAATGTAAGCAGCAGAACAAATAAAAACGGAAAGAAGTTTTGCTCTATTAGATAGATTAAAAGCTAGAATTGAGGCTTGAAGTCTAGGGCTGAGCTCTGCTGATCACTTCTTGTCTATTTATGAAAAATTCTGTTTAAACTGGAAAGCCCCAGGCAAAAATCACACCTTATCTCTTCATTTAGTCCCTCCTGTGCACCTCTTTGCCCAACACACCATCCCCACACCCTCCCGCCCCCCCATAACCAGCTCTGTCTTTTTAATCCAATTCACATAAAGGTAAAACTGAGTCAACATTGGTGGGTGATGTCTGGAATAAGCAAAGCTTATCCCCAAGGAACAAGTTTCTAATAATGAACTTCAGGCAATGTAACATCTGCATCAACACACTGTTTTGAGGCAGATGAGTGTAGGAGGTTCTCCCAGGTCTCACTGAATGCCAATTATGCAGCATGTCTTTGCTCTTTAGAATACAATCACTGGAGCTGGACGTCCTGAACTTGAATTTGGGGTTCACTGTATATATACACTCTGATGCAGCTATGAAAATGTACTTGAGTGCAATACTTCATCTCGTTTTAGTTTCCTCATCTCTACAGCAGAAATGACAGTAATAATACCTACTTCATAAGATCAATGGCAGAATTAAAAGAACTATATGTAAAATGCTTAAAACTATCTGGGCCACAGCAAACACTCAATAATTTTGTTAGCTGTTATTTATTTATTTCTATATTTTCTCAGCTTTCTAAAGGAAAAAGGTAAAGTCTTAACATAATTTTGCTATCAATTCCCGAAGATCATTATTGTTAATATTATTAAGTAAGAATATACATTAAGTTTTCATTAACGATGTTAATATGTAGGTTCAAATATTTGTAATTCTCTCTACCAAACGTACAGTTTTTACTGAGCTCCCCATCTTACAAAGATTGTGGTAGAGGTAGGAGAGATGCTGTATCATGATAAAATAGAAAAATGCCAAGACTTACAAGGCTTTACTTCAAATCCTGGCTCTGCCACTTAGAATCTAAGCAGTCTATTATATATCTCTGAATCTTAACTTAGTCCTCTGTGAACTGGAGGTAACAATTACCCATGGTGTTGGTCCATGGTGGTATATGGAAGATAACATTTATGTATATTAACCTTATAGCATATTAAAGAAGGAAGAAAAAAAGAGCTTATGGAGGTATATAGATTCAAACCATGGTAAGAAGTATATCTCCATTTCTATTCCTGTCAATTTTCCTACCAAGTGATCAATTAAGTGTTTGGCAGTCTATTCAGGCAAAATTCCATAAACTAGGTGGATTATAAACAATAGTAATTTATCCCTCAAGGTTCTAGAGGCTGGGAAAGTCCAAGATCAAGGCACCAGCAGATTCAGTGTATGGTGAGTGCCTGCTTCCTAGACTATTGTCTACTATAACCTCACGTGGTAGAAGTGAGTGGGGAGCTCTCTGGGGCCTCTTCGTATGGGCATTAATCTCATTCACGAGAATTGTGCCCTTATACCTAATCACCCCACAAAGATCCCACTTCCTAATATAATCACCTTGGAGGTGAGGATTTCACATATGAATTCTGGGGAGACACAAGCATTCACAATATAGCAGTGTTGATCTGGGCTGAATGGGCACCACTGTCATTATGTCCTTGGGAAGACAAATCAGCCATGTGCAGCATTGGCTAACTCTTTATCTGCTTGTCTCTCCCTTGGTTTTGATAACATTTCTCATTTTCCTCCTACTTTATTGACCATTCTTTCTCAGGCTGATTTTTATGGACTTATCTTTTTTTAACACCCTCATTTAAAAGTCCAAATTGTTCGGTGTTCTTTCATTGTTCCGCTGTTATTCATACTCGACATTTGCCTTGGATGATCTCTGTACTTCAGTTACCATTTATAAGCAGTTTACTTCCCAAACATATCTGTCTCTAGTCCAGCATTCTCTGCTCTCCTTTGGACTAACCAGCTACTTGCTGTAAACCTCCATGAAATATCCTACACTCATCTGACACTCAATAGTTCAGTACTGAACTTAACTCCAACCCTAAGTGAAGAAGGATTTTTTATACCTTATCTTAGGAAATGGCACTGCTATCAACCCCGTCATTCAAAGCAGAAACCAAAATGTCATCTCAGGAAAGTGCTTTGTATGTAACCTCTATTGTCACCTCTTATATATTCCTCCTTAATATTTCTCATGTCTCCAATCCACAACCCTATTTTAATTTAGCCCCTCTTGGCTTCTTGACTGAATGAGTAAATAGCCATAAAGTGATCTCCCTACATTTAATATCCTCATCCTTAAGCCTTTCCTCATACTATGACCAGTAATCCCTCCTAAGGCAAAACTGAACTTGTCTTTCTACTTAAAAACTGTAATATCTTCCCACAGCTTTCAAGATAAAATTTTAAATATATAGGCTAGTGCATGGGTATTTCACACTCTGGCCTTGCCTTTTTGTCTCTCACTGGAATGTGCGTGCAGAATCCACATTTATCACCCTGAGGTCACAGGACGGTTTCTGATAGAGACATCAAGAATAGCACTCAGATTCAGGAAGTGCAACGAATTGTATTTGAGACACTATTGCAACAAATTACTTCCAGAGACAAAGGAATGAAGTAGAACTGGCTTCCCAGCATTTGAGTCATTGGCCATGCATTCAGGAAATTCAGTGACACATTTTGTAAATGTTAATTGGAATCCATAAGCTATTGTGCACTCGGTGGAGGAGAAGCGTACCTGTGTTAATTAGTGGTGCCTTTCTCAGACCTTAAACACTCTGGGTGTAAAATATCATACATTAATGGACTTTGTATACCTGGTGCTTACCACAAGGATGAGCACATACTAGCACTCATTAAACGTCATTTAGAGAATAAAAGACAAAGTAACAAGGGAGGACATATGAGCATTTATTTGGCCCTTTACTTCCTATATTTCCTTCTTTATAATGTTCAATGTGATAGAAAATGAAGAGAGGAAAAGAAAATATTCACCAGAAATTTAAAACATTTTTTATTGAGGAAGAATTTGCCTACACTAGTACCTCCTTATCTACAGTTTCACCTTCCTTGGTTTCAGCTACCTGTGGTCAGCCACAGTCCATAAATATTACACAGAAAATTCCAGAAATAAACAATTCATAAGTTTTAAAATGTGTGCCATTCTGAGTAGTGTGATGAAAACTTGTGCCATATTGTTTCATCAGGTGATTGGGTCCAAGACTACCCTTGGATACCAATAACTGAGGATGCTGAAATCCCTTATATAAAATGGTATAGTATTTGCATACAACTAACACACATCCTACCATATACTTTAAATCTTCTCTAGATTTTCTTATTATATCTAATGTTATATAAATAGTTATTATACCTTATTGGATTTTTATTTGTATTACTTCTTAATGTTGTATTCTTATTTTTAAAAATATTTTTGATCTGTGGTTGGTTGAATCCGCAGATACAGAATCCACAGATACAGAGGGTTGACTGTAGTAGCCTAACACTATGTCACCTCGACTTATCTCGTCACGTAGGCATTTTATCATCTCGCGTCCTCACAAGAAGAATGGTGAGTATAGTACAATAAGATATTTTGAGAGAAAGAGCATATTCATATAATTTTTTTTTTGCCTTTGTTTCTTTATTGGTTAGTTTTTTAAAATTTACATTGTTTTACTC
>VBSM01003169.1:2143694-2161049 GCA_008086735.1 Cheirogaleus medius
TCCCTGTAGAGGTCTTTTACCTCCTTAGTTAAATATATTCCTAGGTACTTTAATATATTGTTATAATTGTTCTATTTTAGTAACTGTTTTTGTTAATCTCTTAATTTGTCCAATTTATATATTAACCTTTATCATAAGTTTGTGTGTATAGTCTTATGTCACTTAAAGATGGAGATACATTCTGAGAAATGTGTCATTAGGTGGTTTTCTCATTGTATAAACATCATAGAGTGTACTTATAAAAACTTAAATGCCTGTTTTGGAACTTCACATAAATGGAATCATGCAATGTATACATTTTTATGTCTGGCTTCTTTTGTTCATCATAATATTTTAAGGATTCATCCATAAGTTTGAAAGTTTCAATAGTAAGTTGTATTTTATCACTGAGTAACATTTCACTGGATGGATATAAATATACCAAAATTTGTTTATACATTCCCCTGTTGGTGGACATTTCCACTCCCCTACCACTCTACCACCCCATCACCCAGGTTTTGATTGTTATAAATAAAGATATTGTGAAGATTCTTATACAAATCTTTCAGAAGACATATGCTTTTATTTCTCTGGGATAGAAACTTAGGAGTAGAATTGCTTTCTCACATGGTAAGTATACGTTTAAATTTATAAGAAATTGCCAAACTATTTTCTCAAAGAGTTGTTGATTTTACATCTTTACCAGCAATATATGAGAGATCCAGTTGTTCCACATATTGGCAACACTTGGAATTAAAAGTGTTTATAATTTAAGCCATCCTAATGAGTTTTAACTTATGGTTTTATTGTGAATTGTCCTGATTACTAGTAATGGAGAACATCTTTTCTTATGCTTATTATCCATTATATAACTTCTGTAAAGTGTCTATTCAAATCTTTTACCTATTTTTATTGAGTTATTGTCACTTTACTAGTGAATTATAAGTGAGACAATATATAGATATAATTTTATAAAATGGATATTTATAATACATACATATGTAAATATATGTTATATTTTTCTTGAGTCTGTGGCTTGCATTTTTATTTTCTTAACAGTGTCTTTTGAAGAGAAGACATTTTTCATTTTAATGAAGTCCAATTTATTATATTTTGGCTATTGTCTTTTTTGTTCTAAGAAACAATTACCTACCCCAACATCATGAATACATTCTTTTATTAACACTAAATTAATTTCTGTGTATGTATATGAGTTAGAGTTATATATGACTTACAGTTAAATATGACTTCGTGTTCAGTATTTCCCATGTAAACATCCAGTTGTTCCAAATAATTTGTTGAAAATTTTCTTTTCCCCATTGAAATACTTTCTTACTTTGTCAAAATCCATTGACCATATAAGTGCTTATATATTTCTGGACTCTCTATTCAGTTCTATTGATCTATTTAAGGATTTTTGCACTATGTAACACCATTTTAATTGCTGTAGCTTAATAGTAACTTGTTACATTAAGTAGTATAAATCTGCTCAATTTGTTCTTTTGAGACTATTTTGACCGTTTGGTGTACTTTGCATTTAAGTTTCATATATTTTAGAATCAGCCTGTTTCTACCAGGAAAAGCAAGAAAGGAAGGAAGAAAAAGAAAGAGGAGAAAAAAAAAGGAAGGAGAAAAGGGGGAAGGAAGGAGGAAATGAAGCAGACAGGTAAGCAGACTTGCTAACACTTGCTAAGATTTTGATTGGGATTGATCAATTTTGGTGGAATTGATATCTTAATGCTGAATCATCCAATAAATTGGTATATTTCTCAATTTATTTAACTTTTCTTTAGTTTCAACAGAGCTTTGTAGTTTTTCAGTGTAAAGTTTTTAAACTATTTTTATTAAATATAGTCCTATTTTTCATGATATTATGAATGATAGCAGTTTCTAAATTGCATTATCTGTTGCTGGTTTAGAACAATTAAACTGATTTTTGTATGCAGTCCTTCTGAACTATAACCTAGATATTTTGCTTAGCAGTTCTATCATTTCTTTTCTTCTCTTTTCTGTTTTTTTTTTTCCTTTTTGGTAGATTATTTTTTAAATTCACTATGAACATAGTGAATCTATGAAAAAAATACCTTTTAACTTTTCCTTTTCAATATTTACTTTATTTATTTGCCTTATTGCAGTAGTTAGTAACTACAGCACATTATTTTTACAAATGGTGAGAAAAAAGCTTAGTTGGTTCCCATACAAAGGAAAGCATTTTAATCTTTAAGTATGATGCTAACTGTAATTTTTTTCATAGAAAACTTTATCAGATTGAAGAATTTCCTTTCCATTCTATTTTTTGAGAATTTTAATCATGAATAGGTATAAAATTTGATCAAATACCATTTTTGCATCTATCAAAATGACCATATGATTTTTTAAATATTTCATAGAATTCACCATTGAAGCCATTAGGGCCTAAAGTTTTATTTGAGGGAAGGTTTTAAATTATGAATTGAAATTTCTTAATGGTGATAGTGCTATTCTGGATCTCTATGTTTTTGGATTAGTTTTGGTAACTTGTGTGTCTTTCCTGAAGTTAGTCCATTTCATCTGAGTTGTTAAATTTATTGACATAAAATTATTAATATAATGATATCCTCTTATTACTCTTTAAAACCCTGTAGAATCTATACTAATTGTTCCTCCTTATTCCTGATATTGGCAATTTATATTTTCTCTTGATGTATTTTTTTGTTGTTTATTGTAGCTACAGTTTTATTAATTATATTTCTCTTTTTCAAAAATCAGTTTACTTTCATTGATTTTCTCTATTTTCTGTTTTCTATTTCATATTTTTTTACTTATTTTTATTACTTTCTCTTCTGCTAATTTGGGTTTAATTTGATCTTCTTCTCATTTCTTTTTTTTCTTTGTTATTAATTCAGGATATTATGGGGGTACAAACATTTTGGTTATGTGAAATGTGTTTGCCTCACCCAAGCCAGGGCTACAAGTGTGCCCTTCCCCCATACAGTGTACCTCATTCCCATTAGCTGTGGGTTTACCCCCTCACCACCTCCATCCTCCTATCTGACCAGCACCCAGTGAGTATTACTACCATGTGAGCACCTTAGTGTTGTTCAATTATTATCAATTTGATGGTGAGTACATGTGGTACATGTTTTTCTATCCTTGTGATACCTTACTTCGAAGGATAGGCTCAATCTCTATCCAGTAAAATACAAGAGGTGCTATATCACCATTGTTTCTTAAAGCTGAATAGTACTCCATGATATACATATACCATATTTTATTAATCCACTCATGTATGGATGGGCATTTGGGTTGTTTCCACATCTTTGCAATTGTAAGTTGTGCTGCCATAAACATTCGAGTGCAGATGTCTTTATTATAGAACGTCTTTTTTTCCTTTGGATAGATGCCTAGTAGTGGGATTGCTGGGTCAAATGGTATTTCTAGCTTTTTGAGGTATCTCCAAATTACTTTCCACAGGGGGTGTACTAATTTGCAGTTCTACCAGCAGTGTAAGAGTATTCCAATCTCTGCACATCCCCGCCAGCATTTGTTATTTTGGGACTTTTTGATAGAGGCCATTCTCACTGGAGTTAGATGATATCTCATTGTAGTTTTTATTTGCATTTCCCTAATGATTAGACATGTTGAGACATTTTTATATGTTTGCTGACCATTAGTCTGTCTTATTTTGAAAAGTTTATGTTTATGTTCTTCGCCCATTTATTGATAGGGTTGTTTGGTTTTTTTCTTCTCATTTCTTAAGGTAGAAAGTTGGATAAAAGATTCTGGAACTTTCTTCTTTATTAAATCTATGCATTTTCTCCAAGAAACTGTGTAGAAACTCTCATACTCTACTCAATTATAATATGAAGGCTGTTTTCTTCCTGGAATTTAATTTATCAAGATTTCTTTCTGCTTTTTCTTATTTCCACAGAAATGTATGATTTTTATTTTTTTCTTGACTTTTCTTGTTTTTATCATGGGAAAAAAGGTCTTTCAAATCCTTCTACATCTTACCTGTAGTGGAAGTCTATTTAATGACTCTTTAAAGTACATGTCCTGGACATACTGTGGTTCTGCTAATATCTAGTTTATTAAACATTCATATGTTCTTAGCATCTTTTCTAATTTTTCTAATTTACTCCTAAGTAAAATCCTGGTATATTAATTCTGAATAATCTCATTAAAAAATCACTTTAACATACAAAATGATATTAGAGGTTTAGTCTTTCTAGGCAAGAAAACAACCAGTTATCACTTTAATTCTTTTCTCTAAAAGATTTACTAATTTGTTAACTTCCATGGTACATTTTCACAGAGTTTTTCACATTTTTTTACTTCTGCTTTAAATTTTTTAAGTAATAAAATATGCTACATAGTGATTGTTAAGCATAAAATATCTTAAAAAATAAGTTGAAGAATGATGGAACATTTTATTCTATCATAAGACTCATTCATCAGGTATTAAACTCTTTTAGGTAACATTTTTTTGGTCTTTTCAATAAATGGCAGCTATTGTATTTTAGAACATGTATACTTCAATACTCAGAGAAATTACCAGAGATCCCCAAAGAGTCACCTTTATCGTTATGGATTAATCATGTCAGATCACCCTACTGTGAGAAGCTATAGCCATACCCACTTGATGATTTTTATTTCAATAGATTTCATTTTCTTCTTCTAACTGCCACTCTCCTCTCTGGTTGCATTAGAAAAAAGCATGGCTAAGAGTCTCCCATTGTGAAGAGAAACCAGGAAAAAGCTCTGCTACAAGGCAAGAGCTAATTCACTGTTCTGTAGGGACTGATACTCATCTATCTTTCAATAAAAGCTAATGGTTCAATAGGCCCAATGCACTCAGCTAATCTAGAAAGAAGTTGATGCTTGAGAACTGGGATTCAGTCATGGTTCATGCATAAATGTTATTACTATATAAAAATATACTTACATCTACTTGATATAAAATATGACTGATTTAAAAATATATATAACCAACTGGCTGTAGCCTTGTCGACATTACATAGGCATTTAAAAATGTGATCTTTTTTGCGTGAGATGCTACTAAATCTCAGTTTGGATATTTTAACAATGATTAATATCTACTAATTATAAAATATATAAATAAATCTCTAGCCTGGAAATCAGTCTTGCATTCCCAAGGTCCTTTAAAAGATTAGAAAATTTAAGTTATGCCATTTAAAAATAATGCAGTGATTTCTGTTTACTATTTAATATTCAGAAATTCTAATAAAAGGAAATAAACTTTCCTACGAAAGGCATTCTTGATAAACATTCCCAAGGGTAAGAGCAATTTCCTTTTTATATGAGTAATGTGTTGGTTAAAGGCACAACCGTGCTATGCATATCAAGTTCTTCAAGCAGGTAGGAATTCATGAGCAGAGAAAGAAAGCAAGTGAGAAGAATCAGGGGCATAAAATTCTGAGACAATTAAAGTTCTTGTACAGGCAAGGAGCAGAGTAATTTTTGCAAGATTCACTGCATCACTTGGGGAGATAGTGTGCCTTCACTGTGAATATTGGGTGATCAGTGCAAAAATTTAAAAGTTCCCTAAAATATCTTCTCTTCACTTTTCCTTAGATGGCTAATTGTAGTTAACACAGATAAATCAGATAAATGTTAAATTCCTTACAACTGCACGAAGATATAGAAGTTTGAAAGTGTGATTTTTATTTACCAGATGTCTATAAAATAGAAATCATATGCCACTGTTTCTATCATTTCTGCCACAACATTTTCAACTTTGAATTTTATTTGGGATTTTGTTCTGCATCTAAAGGCAGAAAATTAACTTGTAAATGTGGCGTGATGTCCTTATGATGTGTTAAATGCAACAAGGTTGATGCATGCATATGTGGGGTTTTATGTAAAGCACATGTGTTCAATACATATTTATTCACTTGACAGCCTACTCCCAAGTGTTTGAGTACTCTAGCATTTGAGTATTGTTATATATGTTTAATTTTTAATGGTTTACTTATGCTGAAATTGTTTTAGTGTTGGTCCAAATAAGAAGAAAGTGTACCATTATGGATCATTTCTTCTTAATATAATAATCATTATATTAATCCCTAAGAGTTTGATTACATATTCAACAACCATTATGACAGCTCTCTACTAGGACTTCAGCTTGAAAATCAGAAAAATGGTGAGTGTGACTTACAGGATTTCCTACACCTTTTCTACTACTAATATTCTATGGTTGTGTGTTGTAGATGTGGCTTATTACAAAGGGTAGGAGTAGGCATAGTATTTGAACAATTGAGAGTCTTTAATTACTGAAAGTTAAAATGGACTGCTCATTCTATGTAGAATTTAAAGAATGAACTTTGGCATTCTAAACAAGTTTTGTCTATCTGAAAAGGGGATATAAAAGCAGGGTGGTTTGCAAAATGGTGGCTATGCTTGGAGGCCCATCTTTGTGAATCATAGAATGAAGCTAAGCAACTTCACAGATTAATAATATCTAATGTTTACTAAGCACTAAATTTATTCCAAGAATTCTTATAAATGCTGTAATATATGAACTGATGTGATCCTCACAACAAGTATGGGAGGCAGGTATTGTTATTATTGTTATGCCCATTTTCCAGATGACAAAAGTAGCCAATTAGCTTGCACAAGTGGTCAAGCTGAGGATTCAACCCAGATATTCTTGTTCCAGAGTCCACACTTAAAATTAACAATTTGTACTCTTTCTATGTAATCGGTAAATATTGTGTTGAACCCTTCCAACTGTGGTTCCAGATCATTGATTTAAACTTTTTATCATGAAATTGGATAGCATGGATCATCTTAATGGTCTGTGGCAGCTGAGTCTTCCTGCTTAGACAGAAGGTCCCTCAGATCCAAGCATTCAGGCTCTTTTCTTTCCCAAACCCTTATTTATTTATGTATTTATTCAACTATTGACATCTACCACAGACCAGTATCTTAGTCTGTTTTGGTTACTATTTAAAAAAAAAAAAAAGGAAAAAAGAAACATAGACTGGGTGGCTTAAACAACCAATATTTATTTTCTCATAGTGCTGGAAGCTGGATGTCTGAGATCAGGTGCCAGCATAGTCAGGTTCTGGTGAGGGCCCTCTTTCTACCTCAAAGATGCTCCCTTCTCTCTATGTCCTCACGTGGCAGAGAGAGAAAGCTCTATCTCTTTCTCTTCTTATGAGGGCACTAATTCCATGGGGGTTCTATTCTCATGACCTCATCTAAATCTAATTACCTCCCAAAAGCCTCACTTCCTAATGAATGCCATCATATTAGGGGGTAGTGTTGGGTTTGGCAATCTCATTCTGTGTTCTCAGTTCTTGGTCAGCTCTAGGCCTAAGAATGAACAAACACACCAAAGTAAGGCAAGCATGAGCTGAAATTTATTGAGGGGGGGAGGATAGGATTATAGAGCAAGAGCAAGATCCATACACCACAGATGATGACCAGACCCCTTGTTGTACCAAAAGAGACCTTGGTTATGGTTTGGGTCTTGTTTTATAATGTCTGGATAGGGACCTTCCCATGGTTCAGAAGTCATCATGGAGCCACTTTGATGGACAGTTGGGAGTTATATGACCTGCGTCTTACCGTGCATGTGGATCTCCCATGAGCCTCTCTGAAAGCCCATTGGTGAGGGGGCTGAACCGCAATGTAAATTTAAGCTAAGGACATGATAATTAGCCTTAGGTTGTCCTAAGTCACCTTCCAGACTCTATTGTACCTAAGTCATTTAGCCTGTGGGCTAGAGAGTCCTTTGCATTCTTTTGCAGTTGGTGTGTTAAATTCTGATTAGTAAATCATTAGAGCATTCCTTCTTCCCCCAAATATGGCAATTGCTTGGGACAGGGTTAAGGTAGGGCAGCATCAAGATGGGAGCCTGGGGCCTGCCCTTATTCTTCTTCCCAGGTGGGGCAATTTCTTGAAGCAGCATCAATGCAAGGCACCCACTTTTGTCCCTAGGAGACCCAGAATCCCTCTCTATCTACCTAACAGTAGGGCTTCAATTCATGAATTCAAGGGGTCATAAACATTTAGCCCATGACAACCAGACACAGTTCTAGGCCCTATGGTACAATAGTGAACAAAGCAAACAAAAAGCCTTGTCCACATGGAAGTCATTGGCTTATGGGGAAGATAGTAAGATAAATGAGTAAAATAAACAGACTATTAGATATTGGTAAGTAATAAGGGAAATAAAAGGTAGAAAGAACGCTAGGAAAGACAAGGTGGGGAGGGGCATTACATTTTGGATAGGGTGGTTGCAAAGTCTTCTGAAGAGTTTAGTTGACTCAATCTGAACAGGCTTTGCCAGGAGAAGGGCCAATGCAAAAGACTTGAGGGGGAAGAAAGCTGATCTATTCAAGAAAACAACAAAGCAAGGTTGTTCAGTGTGGTATTATGACACATAGACACACACACACACACATATATATATATATATATAAAAACACACACACACATACTCCATGGTTCCTTGCTTGTTACAGTCTTATAATGTTGGGTGTGTAAGATCTTAGGGACAGGCCTCAGGAAACAGAATCTCTCTGACTTTCTCCTGCCCTCCTTTCACCTGCCCCAAGGCAGAACCCTAATCACCTCCCCTCCTTTCTGATTGTGGGTCATAAGACTCTCATCCACAAAGGGTCCCACCCCATACTCTGGAGGAAGGAATGCTGGCACATAATGAAGCTTCCATAAAAATCTGAGAAGGCTGGGCTCCCCAGCCTGGAGAGCTGAGTATGTGGAGGTGGACAGGAAGATGAACAAGAACTCATTCACGTAGTGGGATGGTGGTACACCCCAACCACGGGGACAGAGCTCCTACACTCAGGCCCCTTCCACACCTGGCCCTATGTGCCTCTTCATCTGGTTGTTTATGCATATCCTTTAAAATACTCCTTGAAATGAATCACTCACTAAATGTAAGTGAATGTCTCCTTCTCTTAGCCACTCTAGCAAATTAATCTAACTCAAAGAGAGGCTCATAGGAATCCCAATTTGAAGTCAGTTGGTCAGAAATTCCTGTGGCCCAAACTTGTGACTGGCCCCAACATGCAGCCCTCAACCTGTGGATCTGACATTAACTCCAGGTAGACAGTGTAGGAATTGAATTGGAAGACAACCAACTGGTGTCCTTTGCTGAATTGATCATTTGTTGGTGAAGAAAAATCCTCCAAATTTGATCACAGAAAACTTCTTCTGTGTTGATTATTGTTGTGGTGTGACAGCAGAGGAAAAAACATGGTTTGAGGAGTTTTTCTGAAACACTCAGCTAGTGTGGATTAGACAGAATGTGTAAGAGATGAGGTTAGAGATATAAAAGAAGGTCCCAGACCATGAAGGTCATTGCAATTCATAATATGGACCTTTATCCTGAGTGAAGTAGAAGCTATCGAAGGGCTTTGAGCAGAGGAGTGACATGATCTGACTTTCATTTTAACAGAATAATTCTGGCTGTTCTGCTGAAAATCAACTGAAGAGGCAAACAAGAGCTGAAGCAGAGAGACCAGTTAGGAGGCTAACCTGTCAAATTATTAAAAGAGATTAGGCAAATGGGTGCTAATCATGTCTCATATGAATTGATCAAATGCTTTATTTGCTGCACAGAGAAAATTTGAATGTGATTTTAATGCTAATTTTGGAAGGCTTCCAAGAAAGTTGGCATAGTGTACAATGCATTAATCTTTTCAAACTCTTTGAAAAACAACCTCAAATTGGATGGTAACAACATATATACTGAAACTATGGTGGCAAAGCTGTACTTGAAATTCTAAAGTTTGTCTACTAGAGCATGTAAAATTTAGACCCAAATGAAGTATTCTATGGTTTAAAAATATTACCTATAATCCTAAATATGAAAAAGAGTTTAGAAGGTAGATGGGAATGTTCTGAAGAGCAGTACTAAATTCTCTAGCCTGGGGGCCAATAGTGGGAGATATTTGTGGACTCATTCTCATTCTATAGAAAAGGAAGGGGAGTGAGGCTGAGCAAGAGATTTTCTGAACACAAAAATAGCCATGATTTCTAATAGAAAAGAAAAGGGGGCAGATTGTAGCAATAGCTGAATCAAAGGAAAGACAAAGGAACAATAGATGGAAACATTTAGGGTCAACAAAGATATTCTCTTGAATTCTATAAATTCAATAGCAAAATCCTGGAAGCTACAGATATTCACAATGGCTGAAACTCTTTCCAAGATTGGTATTCATCCCTAGAAGCCTAGAAATGGAGCTCTGATCCTGACCTCACACCTATTTGACCAAACATACCAATAGGAGATGGAATTCAATAAATCTGTAGGAAAATTGGCAACAAGTTGTCTACATATTGCCCTATCTTCCTTAGTACCCACTCCTTCAAACAGCTAAATAAGCTTAACAATTTCACAAAGTATAAAATCATCAGTAACACAGAATACTCCAAGATAAAGAAGTGATAGGATGGAAAGAGGAAGGGAAATCAAAGAGAATCTCTGCATAGTATTTAGGGGCAATTATTAACCTCAGTGGAAATGTCTATATTAAAGTCAAGA
Organism: Cheirogaleus medius; assembly: GCA_008086735.1. Taxonomy (NCBI): domain Eukaryota; kingdom Metazoa; phylum Chordata; class Mammalia; order Primates; family Cheirogaleidae; genus Cheirogaleus; species Cheirogaleus medius. Next base: position 2,154,190 of record VBSM01003169.1, read on the forward strand.
TTATAAATACTTACAGTATTTAATTGATAAACAAGTTTTTAAAGAAAATGAAAGAATATAAAGGTGTGTACAAAACATAGATATATCAGTTTTTGGAATTTTAGAAAAGAATTACTTTAACCTCTCAGGCAAATTAAAGATAAGATGCAAAATATCAAATAATTTTTCAATTAGAAAAGGACTTACCAGAACTAATAAATTAAAATTGATAATTTAAAAAATATATTGAAAAGAACAAAATATACGATTAGTGTTTATGTAATATCATGTCAGTCACATCTGAGGAGTACAAATAGAACACTGAAGAAAAGGGAAAAGAATGTTGTCAATGAAAAAATTGCACTGGACAAAGTTAAGCAGGTAAGGAAGATTTTTTTCATGTTTATTGCAATAGAGAAGAAAAACCAGAATGCAGTCCAAGCTCAACCATGACGAAAAAAGAACAGAATAGTGTTTAAGTTCTGGAGTATGAGGGACCATAGGCCATTTGTGTGTGCTAATTGTCCTCACCCAAAGGAAAAGTAAACTTTCTCATACCTTTATGACAGAAGATAGTTACACATCTTGGACAAGGCAGGCTAGGCTCCTACCTTCTTACAGAGCCTGGAAAATAGGGGAGCTATCTCCTTTGATGATTACATTTCCAAAGGACACTTCCCATATCCTTCAGAAAGATAGTCCTGGGTTGTAAAACAGGCAAGATTTTTAAAATATTTAAATTTCAAAGGAGCACAGAAGAGTTTAAAATGGTAATTTTTTAAAGTAAATGCTCTAGTAAAAGCTGGAGGGGTACCTATGTGGCCAGGCCTTCTGGATTCTGCAATGACTGGGTTGAGGGGGATGTAGGGCCTAGAGGTAGGAAGAAACCTGTTTAAAATTTAGTCAACCTGACATATGACTATGTTCTAGGATAATTTAACACCAAGGCTTATGTTGATGAAATAACTAAACTCTGAGTTAAAACAAATCCCAGAGGACAAAAACTAATACCTAATATAATTCCAAAGGGGAGAAATAGTTAGTTGGGCCACCTTCAGACCTCAGAGATCCAATGTCACCTGAGTATCCTCAAAGATTGGTGAAATTGCAGAGAGTAATAAATGCCATGCTTAAGAATGTTATTTTTATTTTATAAGTCAGTTTTTCCTAACTGGATGCTCCAATATCAGTGCATGCTACAGCTTCTCTCCACCTCAAATTTTAAGATTCAATTCAAACAGCATATTAAAGTCCGAAGAAGTTCCACATAAACGTGCAACTTTTTTCACTAATATTTTTCCAAATATTTGACTGTAAAAACCTTTTTCTTAAGGACCAACTTTTAATGTCGTGCAAACCATAGCAACATTCCCTAAAAAGGCTGCCTTAGGTCATTTGATCAAAAGATTGACATAAACAGATGGGTGTTTGGGGGAGATTAGCACAGTAGTTGTGAATAGAATGTGAAGCCAGGAGAACTCACAAATGGAAAGCCACTGAGCTGACTATGGTAATAAGCCAGACTGGAGGAGATGACAGCCTGGAGAGTTATAAAGAAAGAAATAATGAAATGCCTTGCTGACTCTCTTTTGCTGAAATGTCCTATTCTGTACTTTCCAACATAGACTTTAAAGAATTGTTTTTTATTTGAATACTACTATCTGGATAATATGGTACTACTTGACAAATTAAAGTCACTATTTTCTCCATGTTTCTGCAATCTTCTTACTTTCTTTATTTGAATTGACATGCAGCTTTTTAATGACAGATTAGCCAGTTAAAATGAGTATGCTAAGTTGTCAGTATTATAAATCAATGTTGGTAGGTTTTGCCCATTTTTGCCATTTCTAAAAATTGCTATTTCTTTTATATCCTGGGTTAAATCCCATCTTTTCACAAAGATTTCCCAGATCATGCTCTCACATATTAACTCTCTGCTCTCTGAATTATTGTGACATTTATTTACTCTATTACTATAATATGTCTTGCTTTAATTTTGTTTTCTTTTATATATTCATTCTTCAGACTCATCTCTATTGTAGGTTACTCTGTGGATAGAATCTTCTCTTGAGTTCCCTCCAGCACCACCTATGGACCTTTTGCACAAGGTACAAGATAAGTAATAATTGATTATATTTATAGATTCTACTTTCTTTGATTTTCTATAATTTGATAAAGAGGTTGTGAATTTTAATGTCATTTTGAATACTGGAGAGAAATGGAATGGAATACAGTTCTTTCTCATGGATAAGGAAGTTCTCGGCCTCCAAAAATATAGACTTTAAAGAAAACATATATACATAGTTAATGGGAAATTATCTTTTTGAACTTTCTATTGAATTTATTACAGACGGTCCCAGATGTATAATGGTTTGACTTTAGTGTTATTAGGTTATTAATTGCATTTTTGACTTACGATATTTTTGAATTATCATGTGTTTATTAGGATGTAACCCCATTGTGAGTTCAGAAGCATCTGTGTAGCTCAATGTCAAACAAGATAACTGGGAATACATAGTCAAAATTATTCAGTCTTAGAGCTTGTATGGAAATGAAAGGTTCATACATTTTTCTAGGCAGGCAGAAGTGAATACAAAGAGAACATTAAAATGGCCTGCCTACCCTTTTTAAAAAGTCAATTTTTATAGAAAAAGTACAGGTACCCATAGCATTTTGTTAGGCTTTTGCTTATGTAGAATAGGAGGTTGAAAATAAAAATAGGATATGTGGTATAGTGATGAAGGATTAGCTCTGGAGTTAACTGAGTCAATAAAATTCGGTTTGAATCACAGCCTCTGTCTTGCTAGCTAAGTGACCTTAGCGCTGCGATAGCAAAATGCCACAGGTTGGGTGGCTTAAACAAAAACTTATTTCCTCACAGTTTTAGGGGCTAGAAATCTAAGATCAAGGTATTGATAGAAACCAGGAGAAACCAATCCTCTGCTTGGCTTGCAAATATTTGCTGCCTTGCTGTTCTCACATGATCTTTCCTTTGTGCTCATGTACATTCACATTGTCTCTATTTTTTTATTAGGACATTAGTCATATTGGATTAAGGCCCTACTCTTAGGGCCTCATTTAACCTTAATTACATCCTTAAAGTCCTTATCTTCAAATACAGCCATATTACCCCCAATGTGGACTTCAATATGAATTTGGGAGGAACATAATTTAGTCCATAGTATTCTACCCTCTGCCCCCCTCAATTCATGTCCTATGAAATGCAAAACTCCTCCCAACAGCCTCAAAAGCATCAACTGTAAGTCCAAAGTACTATCTAAATATATAAGTCAGTTTAGAAATCTCCTCAGCTAAATATCCAAGTTCATCATTTTCAACTTTCCATGAAATACCAGAAAACAATTTAGCACCTCAAAATTTTTTTCAACCCATTACCAGTTCCAAAGCCACTTTTGGATCTTTAGGTATTCATTATAGCAGTACCTCACTTCTCAGTACCAAAATCTGTATTAGTCAGGGTTCTTCTCAGAAACAAAGCTAGTAGGATATATTAAACACATAGATTTGTTGTAATGAATTAGAGGACAAAATTTTCAGTTTAGGCCAATAGACTCAAGACCCAGAGAGTGGCGCTATAGTTTCAGTGAGAAAAACAGCAGTAGAGTGGAGACCCAGGAGAGCCAGTAGTGCAAAGGGAGTCCAAAGGCAGTCTGCTGAATTCCCTCTTGCTTAGGGAAGCTGGTGTTTTTGTTCTAGTCAGGCCTTCAACTGATTGGATAAGAACTATCCACATTATGAAAGGCAATCTGCTTTACCCTAAGTCCATTGATTTAAATGTTAGTCTCATTCAAAAGCATCCTCTAAGTTGGCTTCTAAATTTAACCATCTGGCCAGGTGCAGTGGCTCATGTCTGTAGTTCCCACAGTTTGGGAGGCCAAGATGGGCGGATCACTAGAGCCCAGGAGTTTGGGACTAGACTGAGCAATATAGGGAGACTCTATCTTTACAAAAAAATTTTAAAAAGTTAAAAATTTAGCCAGGTATTATTTACAGTTTATTGTATGTTAATTATACTTCAATATGGCTGTGAAAACATTATTGAAGAATAAATAATAATACTAGTTCTTATGTGCATATAAAACAATCATAATTTATTAATAAAGACCTACTCTGTAATTCTTTTAAAGAGACCAAGTTATATTCCATGTAATTTTTTTAAGAACAATCAATAAAGAACAATCATAAAAAGAACAATCAAAAATAATAATGTTGGGTCAGGCACGGTGGCTCACGCCTGTAATCCTAGCACTCTGGGAGGCTGAAGCGGGTAGATCACTCAAGGTCAGGAGTTCGAAACCAGCCTGAGCAAGAGTGAGACCCCCATCTCTACTAAAAATAGAAATAAGTTAATCGGCCAGCTAAAAATATGTAGAAAAAATTAGCTGAGCATGGTGGCGCATGCCTGTGATCCCAGCTATTCGGGAGGCTGAGGTAGGAGGATGACTTGAGCCCAGGAGTTTGAGGTTACTGTGAGCTAGGCTGACACCATGGCACTCTAGGCCAGGCAAAATAGTGAGACTCTGTCTCAAAAAAAAAATAAATAAATAACAATAATAATAATGTTGGCAAGAAAAATTAATCAGAAACAGGTGTTTATCTCCAATGAGCAGGGTCACCTAATGAGTAGGGGTTTGCTACAAGAAAAGGTCAGCAAATTTGCATGTACTTTTATATTCATCTCTTGTCAAATGATGTGTATTAATCAAAAGATACATTTAAAATCCAACTAAAAAGAAAAAAGAAATAGAAAAAATTTCGTCTCATAGCTATTTGTTTATTTTAATTAAATTTGTTTGTTCCTTTACTAAATTAACCCAAAGTCTTCAAAAATTGTGTTTTATATCTATGGCTAATTAATTATTTCTATTTAGCTTGCACAACTGGTGGTTTTACAAAATAACTTTCTAACAAGAGGTAGTGAGATGAATATATAGAGAAACTCGAACTGAGTACCACAAGTCAAAATGTAAATGCAGTGTAGAGTCAGCGAATATCTTTGACAGTTAAGTTGTTCAGTTCTGTGATATTTTTAAAATTCACAACTAGGTTTCTCTCTCAAGTCGTTCTATATAGGAGCTCTGCCTGCTGTTTGTTTATCATCCTGTTGAGCAATATACCTCCCAACTGTTAGTAAGCATGTGATTTGGAATGAAGTAGGTGCTTACACAAATGACAAGTCTGAATTATATAGTGTAGTAATTAATAAATATCACTGATGCAGTCTCAAGGATTCAATTAGTAAATAAAGTGAATTTAGGGGGAAAAAATCATCATTTAGGGAGCTCTCTGCATCTGACTCCAAACAATGAACAGGGTTTTGTATATATCTATTAATTTTCCTTTTAAATAATCTATTTTTAGGTTTAAGGTATTACTTATAAACTTGTTAGTATTTAAGTTACCCACCTATTTATTAGAGGAATTAAAAGGTTATACTATTCTATAAACTATAGAATATAGTTTAATAAACTATATTCTATAAACTATATTCTATATTCTATAAACTATAAACTATACTATTTATAAACAGATGTCATTCATATAGAAGAGTAAATAATTATATGAATGAGATATAAAATATTTTATTAATAAAGGTGGTACATGACACTTTTCCTCTTCTTCTTTTGTAGACACTACATACTTTGCTTTTTAAATGTCATCCATATTTATCAGACCACATGGTTCTTGACATTTAGGATTTTTTTTAATCAAATTGTAACTGAAGCTTTGACTACAGGAGCTAATTATCAAGGGACTGAAGAGTAACTTAATTTTTTTTCAAGCAGTAGGCTACACTAAAAGTGTGAATTCTCAGTCATTTGTGATAATTCTTAGCTGAGAACTTTTGTCCATTATCATAATGTAGTTAAGTCTTTTTTAGAGAACTTAATAGTTCATGGACATTTCCATGGAAAGTTTAAAGAATTAATTTTTTTTTTTTTTTGAGACAGAGTCTCACTCTGTTTCCCGGGCTAGAGTGTAGAATTAATTTTAATCTGTTAGCCAAGTTATTCTAACTTTTTATTTTCTCAAGTCAATTATGTACGTGTTATTGGAAAATTGTTCTGAAAACTTTCTGCAAAACAAAAATTCTTTCTTGAAAAGAAGTATTTAATGGAGATAATTATTGCATTAAAACAAATGTTAAGATATCTATGTATGATCATTCAGATTAATCTTTTAAAAGCCCCTTTCAAAGTCTATTAATGACTACTCAACATTTTATGAAATTTAATATTTCCAGTAGATACATTTGCAAATAATTTATCAGTTGTTAACGATATAATTGTTTTCCTGCTCTTAAACCAGTTCATAATAATAAATATCATCCAGCATATGTTGAGAACTCTTAGGGACTGTTGGGAGAGGGAAATATTTACCAGAAAATTTTTAATAAAAATAGTGGCTTTATCAAGAATTGTGAAGCGCCTGAGATTTTACCTTATTTCAAGGTAACAATCAGTTTTGTAAGTGCTGGTACAAGACACAAGGATCCTGCATCAGAGACTAATGAAAGTTTATTTCTCAGGGTAATAGCAGTGAATAGAGTATCATCATTTTTGCTTTAGTTGTCTGAGCCTTGATTCTTACAGGACAACGTGAAAAGGACCAGTTGACACCTGAATAGGCAGGAGGCTACATTACGAAGAAAAATTCTGAGCTTGGGGAACCTGAATATTTTATAATGGGCAGTAGGTGTGCCTGGCCTTTAATCTGGAAGGAGACATTATCTTTGTCTTTCAAGCTTGTTTTCTTTTCTGGAAAATATATTGTCCTAAAATGGTGTTCAATGATTCTGATAATAACATGTTTTAAAAGTCTCTGTGTGTGTATATATATATATATTTTTTTTTTTTTTT
>VBSM01003169.1:2164951-2181515 GCA_008086735.1 Cheirogaleus medius
TCGGCCTCCCAGAGTGCTAGGATTACAGGCGTGAGCCACCGCGCCTGGCCATGTTCTTCTTTCTGAGTGAATCATTTCCTATGGAATTGATATGTTTGCTGGAAGGTTTTAAGTACTCAATTTAATTAGCTAATTTTATCCATTGAAAGGCACTCAAAACAGTTGTTTTTTTCAAATTTCTTATTTATTGCTATTTTGAGGAATGTAAGAAGTTGGGAAGTTTGAAAATTTATGGATACTTTAGATTTTCAAAGAGAATTATTACTATATAATGAGAATCTCATATATGAATATGAGCAAACGAGTGAACTCTCTTCAGTTAACTATCTGTAAAATGAAGTAGTAGCTAGATGATTTTTAAGGTTTCTGCTAGTCCTAGCACTTTACTTTCATAAGATCATTTTTAAAACCATCCACTAGCCAGTATATAAAAATAAGATCCTTCTACTAGCCACCCCTAATCTCTATTTTATTTTAGAATTAAAGGTGAACAAAGGATATAGTTAGATCATTGGTCATAGGAAGCCTCTCTTCACCTATATAATGCATGGCCCTAGTCCACTGATACCTGATGATCCTCTCTGATCAAAACATTTATACACAAATTTTTCTGAGATTTACACTTGAATTCTTCTTTCTGTGGTTGACAAAACTGAAATTAATCTATCCAGTCTCCAAATGATTTTATGAGAAAAGGAGATTATGAGCAAGGAAAGGAAAATGAAAAGTCCATGACAGATGGTGGATCCTACTGTTATCTTGGAGACAGGGTCTAATATGTTTTATTTTGTTTCTTGTAATGTGTCCATTTTCCTCATAGAATAGCACACATTGCATGAAATGAGCTGAATGTTTGCAGTATAATGAATGCCCAGGAGGGGAAAGCTTAGTTTTTTGTGTGGGTGTTGGATGTAGGGTGAAGAGTTTGAGTAGCTGGAGGGTAGACAGGGACTGAAACACATCTCCCTGTCTATAAATAAGATGCATAGATATCCCCTTTTTTTCTTCCTGTCTATCTGTGGGGAAATGTTTGTTGATCAGATTGCAGAGGGAAAAAACAGAACAGGATTGCACCTTTGTTCCCCAGGAATTTTGAACATTCATCAGAGCCATCAGTTAGAACTTCTGCTTGGAGAAGGTGACTAAATGAGGAAAGGGGACTCCAAGAAGAGAAAAGGAATTGAGTTTGCATCTAATAAAACAGCAGCCAACCACAGCCCAAAATGTGATCCTTTCCTTGTCTTCAAAAGTTGTAATAAAGCCACAGACATTTGAAATACTTGATATAATCGAAGTTCTTGCCATATAATAGGAATAGTATTGTGACAAAGAGCACACCTGGTCTGCAGGAAGGTGAGAACAGTGACCCAGGGAGCTTTTAGGAATTGAGTTTTGTTGGTTACAGGAGTGGCAAGGGGGTCCGGTCTTACCAAGATAGTAAAACTCATGAGTTGAGGCATGCTTACAAATTTCAGGTCTCAGGAGGAGGCCTCAAATGACCTCTCAGTTACATTTATTGTGCCTAGTAATTGTAACACTACACAGCTCCATAATATAGTGATGCAATTTTTTTTGAACTGGTCCCAGAGACCATCTTATAGCTGAGGGAAGTACTGGACTCCAGTCTCTCTGAATCCCAAATTACTCCTCTTTCTTTATACTTCCTCAAAAGACACTAATAATCAAAGGGAACTTAATAGTGTGGTTGAGAGGTTCAGCTAAGTTTATATATTCAAAGTATAGTCGGCCCTCCGTATCTATGAGTTCTACATACCAAAAATATTCAGAAAAAAATTGGTTTCTTCTGTATTGAACAGGTACAGACTTTTTTTCTTATCATTATTCCCTAAACACTATATTATTCCCTAAACACTGTAATAACTATTTATATAATTTTTATATTGCATTAGATGTTATAAGTAATCTAGAGATGAATTAAAGTATACAGGAGGATGTGCATAGGTTATATACAAACATTATACCATTGTATATAAGGGACTTTACATCAACAGATTTTGATATCCAGAGAATCCTGTAACCAACCCCCTTATGGATACAGAGGGACAACTATACTTAGAACTGCTTCTAGCACCAAGTAAGAACTCAACGAATATGAAGTGTGTTGTTGCTATTATTAGCTAATCGGTGCTCTTTTGTAGGGCTCTCACATTGATACTTTTTTTATCAAAGGATAAGTCTATACATCTTACTAAAAAATGCTTTTTTTATTGTATGAATAAATGTTTTGATCAAAAATTCAGAAAACTTTTTGATGATAAATGCTTTGTTAGGGAATATTTCCTTTTTGTTAGGGTAAAAGAAGCATTGAAAGCATAAACAACACTAAAAACTAGTCAATTTAGACTCAAAAACATCCTGAAAAGTAGGGGCAACATTTCAAATCACCTGGATTAACAGTTTTGTTTTGCAAATGGAGAAAGTGAGGGACAGAGAGTTGAAGAGACTCATTCTTGGCAAGAGAATGACAAAGAAAAGCCCTAGAATTTAAGCGTCTTGACTTCTAATCCAACTTTTGCTCACCATGCCATGAACAAGCTGCAGAGAGTTAAGAGATCTAGTTACATTTGATTCAGGGGGGAAAAAAAAACAACAACACTAAAACAAACAGTAAAGTATAAGGATATTTCTTGTGTGAGATGTTGAGTGGTGGGAGGAGTTTCTGGGGAGGAGCTAATTAAGCATTAGCCTCTTTCTGCTTCATTAGACCTCCATTAAGCATTATCATTTTTCCTGCTTTTTTAAAAACAATTAATGCAAAATCACAGTGTAGTTTGTGGACTTTGATTCCGCACATACGTGTGTTTGTGTGTGTGCATGCACAAATGAGACATCTGCATAGAAGGCCCAGCAAATGATGAAAATTGCTTTCTTGAGGAAATAACATAGTGGCGAGGGGAAGATGCAGTTATTTTAACTGTATACAATTCTGTACTGTATGTCTTTTTATAATATTAATAGTATGTCATACTTTACTATTAAAATGATACTCAAGCTAACACAAAATGCTAGTTTTTTCCTTTACTCTTTGACTGAAAACAATGAATTTCTTAACAACTCCAACTATTTTTAAATTCACGCAGAGAGAGCTCCTTTACTCTGGATTCTAAGACCTCTACACCATCTATCTGTCTCTTAAATCAGAAGACAAAATTATGTTACCTTATTACTTTACTTCTTTATGCCTCCTTATGTCTCAATCGAAATATTCATTTTAAATTTTTAACCAAGAAGACTGTTATTTAAAAAAACGAAAAGAAAGAAAACATGATACTCAGCCTATCATAGTAGTTTATCATGGTAGTAATAAGCATTGTACAGCAATGATTTTCTTTATTTAGATTGCATATAGTCATAAACAAAATTGATCTCACACAAACTTACTTACAGTTCCTGTGAGTGCAGAGAGACATTGTAAAGTAGCTACTACAGTAAAAAAAATTCAGATACAGTGTATCTTTAATAACATTGCAGTTTTATGATCTCTAAGGAGCCTTTAAAAATGGATTTTCTTTATGGCAGGCTTAACTATGCAATTCTTTTTTGATTACAGAGTTACCTTCCTCTTTTTCTTCAAATCTTTCAAAAGTAGCAACAACTGAGTCCACAAAACAATTTCTTATTCTTTATTATGTAAGGTAATTTCATAAACAATAAGCTTCTTATTCTCATGTTTTATGACTAAATGATATACGTTCAAAGTAGGACTGATATGCAGGCTACATGCACAATTTGCAAGAATGCCAGATGTTCCAAATACTAACATATTTGAATATTTCTTAACTGGTAGAAAAACAGCCACAACTCTAAGCTTCCTCAGTAATTCCTCCAGGATTTTGGCCATTCTGTCAAGATTCCAGCAAGATATAGGACTAATGAGGTAACATTTGAAACAGTAGAGTGTCCCCAGGACCCTGCTTTAGCTCCTGTTGATTTGTGCAACAACCTTTATTAAATATTTGAAGTGTCAAGAGATGCTGGTTAGAATTTGAATGTACATTATACATATTTTTTTACAGTTTTTACAATTAGAAAGAAGTAGAGAGAAAAAGTTCATCTTAGAAAATGTTTGCATCTAAGAAAGCCCAAGAATGTGGGCTCTGACCATGTTACCCTGACCTATCTGTCTTGCTCTAGTTGAGGGTTGTTTCTAGAATAGTCATCGGAGGTCCTGCTCTTCCTCTGACAATTCCTTGGACACTACAACTCAGTTTGTAGTCAAAAAGGCATAATCTAGATTTAGACTTTTTGAATTTAAATCTTGGTTTTGTCACCTCACTAGCTGTGACACCTTGGGTGATTTTTAAAAAATTCTCTATGCTCTATCTGTGTAATGCCAATCATATGTGACAATCAATGTAAAGCACTTATAACAGTGCATGGTACATATTATGTTCAATAAATATTAATTTTCACTGTTGTGTTTGTTGGTGGTCAGTGTTCATATTGTTGAGTCATATTGCAATCACTCAGCAGGTCAGACAATTTCTAGTGATTCACAAATTTAGATTTAGCTTTTAAAAAGAATAAGTAATTGTTCATACAACCTATTCTGGCAGCATCACCCCCAAAGTAAAAGTTATCCTTCAGTCTACCAAACAAAATCTTTCTGTAAGATTTCAAATCACCTTTAATTTAATAAAAGGTAATAATGGTATGGAATTGTAATCATTCAGTTACAATTCAGTCTCCACACTGGCCCTCCTTCTCTCCTGTTCCTTGAAAGAATATGTTTGATGAACCCTTGCATTCCACATAGGTAGGACGTAATAGCAATCAGAAGAACTACATATACTTAAATATATTATCTGGATTCCCCATGGCACTCCTAAATAGTAGCTATCATTATTCCCATTTTACAATAAGAAAACAGATTATAGAAAGGCTAACTAAAATTTCTAATATTATAGAGCTAATATGTTGCATAATTGTATTTCAAAACCATGCTTAGATAATTAAACCATTTGTAAAAGTATTTAATGAATAAATAACCATGATCAGATTTCAATGGAATGATCTATGGTGACCCTGCTTCAGTATATCTTCATAATCTTAGGCTGCATTTTAAAAACAAATGTTTAAGAAATTGGAGCTGCTTTTGTTCACCCTCTAATTAACTCTTATATGAAAACTATATATACAATAGCTAAAAAAGGTTTGTCACTTTCTGTATATTTTATACTTTCAAATTTACAAGATATCACTTATAAAATCAATGACAAAAATGAAGTTACTTCTGGTAAAAACAAACTTTTCAACTAAGGGATTATGAGCACTAGTTGCATTTGTCAGCCTTGACATCAAATTCATTTTTTCATATTTTGTTTTGTATTTACAAGAAAAACCCTTGCTGCATCTTTATGAGTTTTGTCTATGGAGACAGTTTTTAAGTAGATTTTGTAATCTTAGGTTATTCTTGCATTAAACAGATCCAAAAGCTTGAAATAGGAACAGAATAATGTTTTAGTTTCAAAGTAAAAAAACTACCCACATCTAACATTGAGGGTACTCCTGTTTTAATAGCTTTAAAATGAGAGAAAAGTATTTATAAATTATAAAAACTATTATATATCTTTCTGTGATAAATATGTGATTTAATTAGAAGCAAGAGAATCAATCCAAAGGAAAATGATTTGAATGCCACGGTGAAAATTATTTTTTTCTGATTTTGAGACTATATTAGTTTTTTGTTTAATTTTTTAGACTTCAGACAGAATACAATGGGAGATCCAGTGTGTATTTAATAATAGAAATGATTTTTCCATTTAATTTGTTTTATGTTTACTTTGCTTCTTAAACAAAAAGAGAGATTAAATCAAATAATGAAATCAAATGTGAATGCAAAGTTTGAGCTGATCCACTGATGCTGTGTGTTCCCTGAAATAACCATTGCCTTGCACCTATCTATATCATGCAGGTAAAATTGGATGATTTCTTCTGTAATTTAATGTGAATCTTAATATGGCATTTATGAATGATCATTATTTGTGGGAAAAAGTCCACCTTGTGAGACTGAACACATTCCCAAATTGCCACCATTAATATTTGCTTCAGAACAACACATCTCAAAAAAACAAGTTAATGTTTCTGGAACTACATTTTTCCAAATAAAATGAGCTGGTACACCTCTTCAATTTCTGGAATCTTTTGCTGTTTGAAGATAAAACATTCTCTCAACTGCCAAAGTTCAGCTTTATGACAAAACAGTAAAGTGCTAAAATTAAATGCCATTCTCATTTTCAACAATTGAAAAGAAAAGCCAGCTCTTATTGAGTAAATTAAACAAAAGATTTTGACATCAGAGCCTCACTGAGAAAAATCCCCAAACAAAAGCATGTGCAGTGTTAGTCAGTAAATCCTTGAAAAGCCCTGGCCAAAGACAAAAACATATTGTAGCATTTTAATATGCTGTGGATTTTTTTCAAATTACATAAAATGGATTAAAAAGGGTTTGAACTGTAGGTGTCTTTATTTAATAGCTTGTCTGTTAAAACAACCAATGAAAGACATATATCTTTGTAAAAGTTACCTTTTCACAGGCCTTCAAGACTGTACAAATCTAGGCTACTCAAACAGATTGTAATTCATAAGGACCTTTGATTTGGCTTGACTCTGTAGCACAGAGGAAATATCGCTGTTAACATGGTTGTTCATCAACAGTTCTCTTTGCCCTAGCTAACAACGTGTCCATGGCAATGCAATTAGCGCAGAGCCCTGTGAGACCAAGGAATGAGGAATCAGGCTGTGGTGTTGCTTCAATGTTCTTTTCACTATACAGTCTCTCTCTCTGTAATCTTGTATCTGGGAATCAATGGGTAATACTAAATTATTAAATGGATAGCCTCAAAAAATTTACTATTAGACTAGAATCACTAATCAGCCCTGACAGGAGCATAATCTTAAACTGAGTGTTACTCGGCTCCAGATAAAAACAATGGAATTTGAAAGAAACAAACTAAGGGACATGTTATTATCTATTCCCTAAGTTCTCAAAGTTTGCTTTCATACAAAGTAAAGCCATCAGGCACTTGTTTCTTTTATTTTGATCTAGGGAGGCTATAAGAATCTCTCATTATATAAGGTTTTCATCTTCTGTATCCATTGCAAATCATATTTTTTATCTTTTGAGAACATTGTCCATTAGTTTGTTCATTGTCCTTAGAGACAAGATTGAATAGCGGAAATTTCAGTGAAATGTGTAGCAAGAAAATTCACATTCCTGTCTTGGCTCTGATATTTACAACCTTTTACAAGCACTTATACCCTCTGGGCCTCAGTTTTCTCCGTGGAAAAATAAATAGGTTGGACGAGGTAGTTTCTACCACTGTTCCTAGCTCCACATCTTCATAAATTTCTGACTATATTCTCTCTGATATAGGGTGATAGGATACCCCTGTCATTTACCTATTGTCTCTCAGCTCGTGATGCTTGGGGCTGGGACTCTACAGACCACATTTTCCCTTTGCTACCTGGTTTCCTTTTAGATTCTGCCAGTAGGAGTTGCTAGAGGGAGACTGCAAGGCTGAATGAAGGGTATGGGACTTGATCCTTTTTATTTGCTTTTTGCTCCATGAACAATATTTAGCAATCATAAGTTGCCCCAGAAATAAGTTTCTATCTCCAGCTACTTTCAATACTCTTACTTCTTTTTCAGCCCTCTACTACCTGTTCAGCCATCTCTCTATAGTATATTTTGCACTTCAGTTGCCAATTTTCTGTCTGGACCTAGACTGTACTTAGAACATGGTGCAATGGATCCAGCCACATGTGCCAATAGGATGTGAACCATGTCTATCTTCTTTACTTTGTTTACTGCTGTCTTCATGGTCTGAAATACATACTGACTGAGTGAATATGGACTTTCAAAGACAGGGTGGCCTTGATTCAAGTTCTAGGTTTACCACTTAAAAGTCCTGTGGTCCTGGGAAAGTTTCCCACATTTCCAATCCTCAATTACATAAAAAGTAAGAAGTAGAAAGTGTTTCTAGTAATTTCTGGTTACTTGCAAAAAAGTGTCTTAAAGGACTAAAGGTTTTCGTTTGTTTTCTTAAGAGACAGGGTCTTGCTGTTGCTCAGGCTGGAGGGAAGAGGCATGGTCACAGCTCACTGCAGCCTCAAACTCCTGGGCTCAAGCAATTCTCCTGCCTCAGCCTCCCAAGTAGCTGGGACTACAAGGATGCACTACCACCCCTGGCAGCCTTTCCTCCTTCTTATCCTGCGCATCTAACTGGTCACTGAGTGTGATATAAAAATAACCAGAGATGGCTTCTTTAGATAGTTTATGTATTTTACATCCAATTTTTGAGTCTCCATTATATACCAAGCTCTTAGCTTGGTGCTGATAATAAGACAGGTAGAATGGATTCCTGACCTAAAGAAGTTTAGATTGTTTTTGCAGAAAGAAAACATAAATGATTCGATGATTGGGTGAAAATGACTATGCAGAGTTTTATTTATGTGACATACAGTATGGTCAGTATACAGGAGTCATAATAAACCTCCAGTAGGCAAGTAGAAGATATGAGTACAAAGAAGAAATCTTTGGCCTACATCAAACAAAAATAGAAATTCTTTAAAAGACAAAGAAGTTGACTGGAAGATCTCTGCAAAGTATATCACCCTAACTTAGACCTCTAATTCTTAAATAACCTGATAGATAACATAAATGTTATTTTTAACCAATAATTTCTGTGTAATAACATTTTCATGGCATAAGCTCTCATATTTAGCTAAGTATTTCACTAGAAATGTAGAGAAGTGTTAAAATGTGAAAAAATATATCTGGTATTTTAAACTATACTTTTGTCTCTGGGAAAGCATTTTTAAGTTATCTCAGATAGAGTTTACCATTTTACTTCACCACAAAATGGCATAAAAAATCCTCACAGGCCAGGCACGGTGGCTCACGCTTGTAATCACAGCACTTTGGGAAGCCCAGAGGGGAGAATGGCTTGAGGCCAGGAGTTCAAGACCAGCCTGAGCAACATAGAAATACCTCATATCAGAAAAATTAGCCAGACATGCTAGTATGTGCCTGTAATTCCAGCTACTCGGGAGGCATTTGAGCCCAGGAGTTATGATAATGCCACTGGACTCTAGCCTGGGCAACAGAGTGAGACCCTGTCTCAAAAAAAAAAAAAATTATCCTTAAAATTTGTAGTTTAATGATGTAAATATTTGCACTGTACAGATTGAATATCATAGAAATGAGATCATCTGTGCCTCAATTTCTTCATTTGTAAGACAGAGATGCTAAATCACATACCACATAGAGTTCTAGAAAGGATTAAATTATCTATGTAAAGTGCTTAGAAGAGTGCCGTCACACAACAAACTCTCAATAAATGTCATTTATTATTATAATGATGATGACAATATTCTAGGCGCATACATTTTCTTCAATAACTCTTTAAATGAGATAAAATTAACAGTAATTTTCATGTTAGGTTACTTTTATTGTATTTGTTGTTCTCTTAATATATTAGTAATAGTTATTTACTACAAAATATTTGATAAATTGGTTTTATTTGTAACATATTACTTACGAGTTAATCGAAGATGGTCTGAGATACTTTGTGACCAGTCTATAATTCCCTGTATGAAGGGCCAAAGATGGCATCAGTATATAAATGGCTTCCACAGCCTCCAGCCCTGAAAGTGAGTCAAGATTGGAAAACAAACATGATTTGAAAGTTACAGAGCCAGAAGCTAGTCTGTGAAAAATTCTTCCAATCTTATGATTCACCCACAAAATAACTTGACAGAAGTTTTCCAAAATTAGACATTGATCTTAAAAATCTATGTGATATTGCCTATAATGGCTTGTGAATATAAAGTAATTATTTCTGAACTATAAATAAAAAATTCAATCTACCACTATAGAGGATAAACTAAGGTGTTTTTTTTTCTTTTTATTCTATCTGTAGAAAGTGATTTTCAAAATTGCTGTCATAGGAAGAGCCAATCTTTGATCTGCAGCCAAAATTTGTAGGAAAAAGGTATTATAAAGGTAGTATAAGTTAATGAATTATACTGATTATTATTTTCTCAATTTTGTGGTCTCAACTAGCTTTTAATAAGTTGCACTTTAATTTCTTTCCTTATTCTTGATAAACATCCCCTTTGTGCTTATTTTTACTCTAAATTTTATGTTGTTTTTTGAAAAGAGTGCTTCAAATTGTCTAAGTTCAGAGCCTCTTTCCCTAAATACTATCGTGATCTCTGTTTTTCAGTAGGGAAAAATGAGGCGCTGAGCCAAGTTACACAGCTAGTAAGTGGCAGAGCAAGAGTACCGCTATGATGTGTTAAATGTGATAAGAAATACAAAGGTTGAAACTGTGAGGAAAACAGTCCCTGGCAAAGAGCTCAAATGACCACTGTGATGGAGAAAAATAAATGAAAATTCTTATAAGTATTTTCAGGTCAGAGAGGTGTGTGTTTGTGGAACGAGCAGATTGTGGCATAGAAAGGAGACCTGCAGAAGTTTAGAGATTGAGGGAGGAGATATTCTGACTATTGGGAGGAGTTGAGGAAGCAAAGCCAGAGAAGAGAGAGGGAAAGACAAAGATGAGGACGAATTCAAAGAAAAAAAGAATGAGGGAAAATAAAACTTTTGCTTTGACTGAACAATCTGTTAGGGTTCCACCTCCGAAGAATAGACGCCTACTCGAAAGTTTGTTTTTAAGTAATATTGTGTGAAGAACATATGTGAAGTATCTAGTGAAAATTTATTATTTGGCTTCCTTAATGTTAGCTTTCAATTAAGAGAAAAATATGAAAAAGAAAGAAATTTGAACACAAGAGGAAACAAAAACAGTAATTATTCCAGGTCTAAGGAAAATTATATATATTTATTCAATACTTGGTAATATACACTAAAATAACATTATTACAGCCTAATGTAAGTTTTAAGTTAAGCTCATGACTTTTGAGGAAACACTGTTTACCTTACTATAATAAAAATAAATTTAAATAATTAAAAGAACCCTGAACACTTAATTATATTGCCACATGGCACCACCAAAACAAAGGTAATCTGATGACATGAAATATTTATATTTTATTTAGATTATTTAATTATGTATTTACCTCTTCTAATTTTTCACCCAAATCAGTCAATGTAAGATTTCTATCTCAGCCAAAGGCTGAACTATGAATCAAAAAGCTATTTATAATATTAGCAATCATTCCTTCATTTATTCACTCATTCATTCCAAAAATATTCAGTATCAATTTTGGTCCAAGCACTGTGTTTTGTGCTAGGCAAAGAGTGGTAGGCAAAATCAGGCACAATTGCTGCAATCAGGGAATTTATAGAGGAATGGAGGGACATAAATTAATCAGATAATTACGTAAATAAATATACAAATGCATTATGAGATAAATACTATCAAGGAAAGTAACTGAATGGGAAGACTTTGCTGAGAATGTGTCTATTTGTCTGAAGCAGGCATGATGGAAAGAGAATATTTCTGTCAAGGGAATCAGTCATGTTAAGGTCATTGTGCCTTAGCCTAAGATAAAAGAACGTAATTGAAGGATGGGAAATGGATTGAAGAGGGGATAAGTGTGAATGAAGAAAGAGTAGGTATAGCTGACAAGTTAGGCAGGACAGAAGACAAACAGTGGTATTTTGGATTAGGTGGTAGTGCTGGAGATTAAGAGAAGTGGGAAGATTCAGGAAATACTTAACAGATGAAATATAAAAAGGTTTATTGATAACTTGGACATAGGAGGAGTGAAAGAAAGGGCGGAGTCACAAATGATTCTCAGATTTCCACTGTGTGCTTCTGGATAGATGGTTTCATTTATTAAGATGACAAACACCAGAAGGGATGAAATATCTGGGGTGGAAGGATGGTGAAGCTAAGGAAGGTTATCTTATCAGGATTATTTTGGACCCTTTAAACGATCTATTGCTAATGTAGCATTATTCTATGACTCAAGGCTCTATGCTGATCTACAATTCCCTCTAATGATAAATAGCTATAGATACCTAAGTCATTTAGTAGAGAGCAGTATTTCATCATATTCACAGATAATTCTATAATAGGACCAAGGGAAGTATAATAGCACAGATTACATTTTGTTCTTTAATTAGATGCTTTCTTCTGGCTCATATAATTGTTAATTTGGTAGCACAATGGAAACAGAATATGTAAACATATACACAAGTACAAAGTTGGCCTTTAAAAAAATCTATGCTAAATGTGTTTTTCTTTACAATATTCCTAAGTAGCCTTCCTGGAAAATGTAGCCAGTTTACCATAATCAGTTTATTGATCTCATCTCCCAACATAATTTAAATCAGAGTAAAAAACATTCCATTTAACAACAAAACAAAAATCTAGTTAGTTTTCATACTTGGTTGCAAAGTTGTTTATTTCTAAAGATAAATATGATGAGAAATATATCCTTTCATGTATGATACTGAATTTTTACACAATTCTTAATTTTTTTCTTTTTTGATAATTAATAGCATATAAAATATATAAGAATTATTTATTTATTTTTAATTTTCAGTATGTTTCAGTTTCCATCAAAAGATAATGCATTTGTTAATATATTGTCCTGAATATAGTCCTAATTATTATGGCCTCATAAATTTCCAGATTTATTTTCATTCTTTAAATGTGGATTCTAAGACAGATGTTGAATACACATCAGATTTCGATTTAATAGTATTATTTCCCACAGTGTTAAAAATATAGTAGCTCACGGAGTTTTAAAAATTAGAGCTAATTTCAAATGAGAAAATCAATGCCCTTAGAAGTGAATCAAGCCTTGTACAGACCCATGGAAGCTCCTCACCAGATCAGATCTTAAGCTTTCACCACATGGGTCCAGATCTTTGTTCTTCCACTTCACTGCACACTGTTTCTCCACTAATATTGGCTCCTGAAGTTATTTTATTTAACAACTACCATGTGATATATAAACTGTTGGATAGTATCTCCAATGTTTGTTCATCTGTCAACCAGCTTTCATAGATGAGGGACCTAAGGCACAAGGAAATTAATAATTTACCCCAGTAAAAGGTAGAACTAGATTCTAAGTCATCAGCTTGACTTCTGCATCAGCACAGTTAACCAATGCACTATGCTGCCTTTTAGAAAGGCTCTTGAACAAACAAAATCTGACATTGCTTCCCCTTTTCTAATGATTTTTAATTAATTTTATGTAACAATATAAAAATGTATACTTTATTCCATTAACATGAATAATTTACTTTAAACATTTTTAAGGAAATATTTTCTCACCAAACTATAACAAATCCTTATGAAAGCTTAGTCAATAATACTCCATAAATTTAATTTAATATATTTACCTCTTCATAAACTAATATTATATTCTTTGGAGGTATTCTCATTAATATGACTATTGAGACAAGTGTAAAGTCAGCATAGAATTCCCTAATAGCTTTCAGAAATAGAATAATTCAATAAAGGTTCCAGTCTGGTGAGATTTCTTCTTTTTCATAGGCAGGTAAAATAGTAGAGAATGTCAAAAATACCTTCACTTTCTCCTTACAGTCTTACCATGAAACTGTAGTCCCCAACCCCTGGCCATGGACCTGTACCAGGACAGGCTGCAGAGTTCCACCCCTTGTCCCCCACATCAGGTGGGCACAACCCAGAGCAGCAGGAGTAGGTGAGTGGCGGGTATTTACAGCCACTCTCCTCCCCACCCCCTCATGCCTGCCTCCCCATGCCAGTCCACCAAAAATATTATCTTCTATGAAATCAGGAAACTGGTCCCTGGGGCCAAAAAGTTTGGGGACCACTGCATACTTATTTGAACAAAACTCTACTGAGCTTATTTTTTAAAGCCTTCCATTTAAACAACCATCTTAAAACTCCAATATCTCATCTTCAGAAAACACACCAAACCGGCAAGGATACATATAGACTAAAAGTAAAAGGGTAGAGATCAGTATTTCAAAAAAACGGAATCCAAAAGAAGGCTGGTGTGGCAGTTCTGATTTAAGATAACTTAGTTTTTAAACCAAGAAAAGTAGTGAAAGACAAAGAGGGTCATTATATAATGGTAAAGGGTACAGGTCAACAAGAAGACATAACAATTTTAAATATATATGCACCCAACTTAGGTGACCCAGATTCATAAAGCAAACCTTACTGGATCTAAGCAAATTGATAAACAGCAACCCCATAATAGCTGGAGATTTCAACACCCCACTAACTGCACAGGACAGATCCTCCAAACAGAAAATTAATAAAGAAATAATGGACTTAAACAAAACTCTAGAACAATTGGGCCTGACTGACATTTACAGGACATTCTACCCCAAATCCACTGAATATATGTTCTTCTCATCAGCTCATGGGACATTCTCTAAGATTGCCCATGTCCTAGGACACAAAGCAAGTCTCAAAAAATTTAAAAAAATAGAAATTATACCATATATCTTCTCAGTGGAATAAGAGTAGAAATCAACCCTAACAAAAACTCACATTTCTACACAAAAATATGGAAATTAAACAACCTTCTGCTAAACGATCACTTTATAAATGAGGACATCAAGATGGAAATCAAAAAATTCTTTGAACTTAATGACAATGGAGAGACAAATTATCAAATCCTCTGGGACACAGCTAAAGCAGTACTGAGAGGAAAGTTTATTTCCATAAATGCCTATATCCAAAAGTCAGAAAGATCACAAATAGACAATCTAATGAATTGACTCAAAGAGCTGGAAAAAGAAGAACAGATCAACCCCAAACCCAGCAGAAAAAGTGAAATTAACAAGATCAAATCAGAACTAAATGAAATTGACAACAGGGAAACTATACAGAAGATTAATAAAACAAAAAGTTGGTTCTTCAAAAAATAAACAAAATTGACACGCCTTTGGCTAGACTAATGTAAAGCAGAAAAGAGAAATCTTTAATAAGCTCCATCAGGAACAAAAAAGAAGATATCACAACTGATCCCACGGAGATACAAGATATAATCTATGAATACTACAAACACCTTTATGCACACAAACTGGAAAATGAGGAGGAAATGGACAAATTTCTAGAAACACACAGCCTCCCTAGACTCAACCAGGAAGAAATAGAATTCCTGAACAGACCAATATCAAGAGCCAAAATAGAAACAGCAGTTAAAAACCTTCCTAAAAAGAAAAGTCTCGGCCCAGTTGGTTTCACACCCGAATTTTACCACACTTACAAAGAACTGGTGCCTATCCTGCAGAAATTATTCCTCAACATTGAGAAGGATGGAATCTTTCCAGAGTCATTTTACTAAGCCAATGTCACTTTGATCCCAAAACCAGGAAAGGATGCAACAAAAAGAAAACTATAGATCAACCTCACTTATGAATATAGATGCAAAAATTCTCAACAAAATCCTAGCTGATCAAATCCAGATGATTATCAAGAACATAATCCATCAAGACCAAGTTGGCTTCATCCCAGGGATGCAGGGATGGTTTAACATTCGCAAATCTATAAATGTAATTCACCACATGAACAGAAGCAAAAACAAAGACCATATGATCCTTTCAATAGATGCAGAAAAAGCATTTGACAAAATTCAACGCCCTTTCATGATAAGAACACTTAATAAAATAGGCATCGAAGGGGCATAACTAAAAATGATACAAGCCATATATGACAGACTCACAGCCAACATCATACTGAATGGGGAAAAATTGAAAGCATTCCAACTTAGAACTGGAACCAGGCAAGGTTGCCCACTATCTCCACTTCTATTCAACATAGTGCTGGAAGTCCTGGCTATAAGCTATCAGACATGAGAGTGGAATTAAAAGTATCCAAATGCGGGCAGAAGAGATCAAACTTTCACTGTTTGCTGATGACATTATATTATATTTAGAAAATCCCAAGGATTCAACCAAGAGATTCCTGGAATTGATAAATGAATTTAGTAAAGTCTCAGGATACAAAATCAATACACACAGATCATAGGCATTCCTATAAGCCAATAACAAATTGAGAACCAAATCAAAGACTCAATACCCTTCATAATAGCAACAAAGAAAATAAAGTACCTAGGAATATATTTAACTAAGGAGATAAAAGCCCTATACAGGGAGAACTATGAAACACTGAGGAAGGAAATAGCAGAGAATGTAAACAGATGGAAATCCATACCAGGCTCATGGGTCGGCAGACTCAACATTGTTAAAATATCTATACTACCCAAACTGATCTACAGATTCAATGCAATCCCTATTAAAATCCCAACATCATTTTTCACAGATACAGAAAAAATAATTTTACAATTCCTTTGGAACCAGAGAAGACCCCGTATATCAAAAGCAATTCTAGGCAATAAAAACAAAATGTGAGGTATCAATATGCCAGATTTCAAACTATACTACCAAGCTGCAGTAATAAAATCAGTTTTGTATTGGCACAAAAATAGGAATATTGACTAGTTGAACAGAACTGAGAACCCTGATATAAAACCATCCTCATATAGCCATCTAATCTTCGATGAAGCAGACAAAAACTTTCACTGGGGAAAAGAATCCTTATTCAATAAATGGTGCTGGGAA